>JAHWFO010038280.1:650387-698227 GCA_023313115.1 Rhysida immarginata | reverse complement strand
TTTATAATATTTATAAGCAAAGTCGACCAGTATGCAGATTCTTGATAATATTTACCTAAAGTTATGCTCTGTGTCTTTATTTATTGATAACTTTATCTTGTTCCACTGCGCTCATAACTTTTGCGTGACATATAGCACCAATAATGAAGCCTAGAATCAAAGTTCACAAAATTAATTTCCCAATAAGACCAGTAATCAACAATATTAATTCACCATCATACAATTTAGCAAAATATATCCAAAAACAATTAAAAGAAAATCTGAAATTAAATTATTACTATGCAGTAAAAAATTCTAACCAGGTATTTGAAAAGCTAGAAAAATTAAAATTTAGTGGAAATTCAAAATTAGAATCTTTTGACATAAAAGATATGTATACAAATATAAACGTAGACAAAGCAATTAAAATAATAGAAAATAACTTAAAAGAAAGAGAAATTGAAAAAGTACTAATAGAAGATATTATAATAAGCTTAAAAACAATAAAATTACTTCGAATATAATAAAAACTTTTACGAACAACAACATGGGCTAGGAATGGGAAATCCAATTAGTGCAATAGTTTCAGAAGTATATCTACAAGATCTAGAAGAAAATAAATTAAAAGAAATCTTAAAAAATATAATATACAAGTGTATACTAGATATGTAGACGACAGCCTATGTATATTAGATAAGTCAATTAACATAGAAGAAATACTAAAAGACTTAAATAATCTAGATGACAATATCAAATTCACATATGAAGAAGAAAGAGATAACAAATTAAATTATTTAGATATAATGATAGAGAAAAAAGAAGAAAACAATACAATAAAATTAGAATATAACATTTATAGAAAACCCACAACAACAATAAACAGTATACACAAAAATTCAAACCAACCATGGAGCCACAAAAACTCAGCATTTAGGAATCTAAGTAATAGAGCTTTGACATACCCCATAAAAGAAGAATATAGGGAGAAATATCAAAACATAAACATTGAATATCCGGCATCTTTTGAGGGCATCGAGACCCATGGCTGCCATGGCTCTGAACTTATCCCATTGTTATACAATACATCCAAACACGCAACAACTCGTTACCATCGTTATACAATAACAAGTCGGGCAAAAACGGCGCACTTCGATGAGTAGCAGTATAGGATTGCCTTCCTCTTGCCCTCAAAAAATGGCAGCTGTACCTTTCATTCAATGCGAAGATATTTTCCCCTATAGAGAAAAAGAATTGGGGATAATAAAAGAAATTGGGAATGGATACAAAGAAGATCAAATAAATAAAATAATCATTAACAGTCATTAATATAGCTACAGAAATCAGAGAAAAGCAACAAAATAATACAAATACAAAAGAAAAATGAAAGAAAAGAATTTGTTTAACCTTCCATGGAAATATAAGTTACAAAATTAAAAAAATATTTCAAAAGAAAGAAATAAAAGTAGCCTTTAGATCCAAAAATAGATTAATAACATTACTAGAAAACAAAAGAGAAATTATAGAAAAAGAAAAAAAGCGGGGTATATGAAATTAAATGCAAAGAATGTAACAAAATTTATACTGGAAAAACTTATCGAAATTTAGAAACTAGATTCAAAGAACATATATATTATATCAAAAATGCACTATAAAACTCCAAATATGCAGAACACATTTTATTAAGCAAGCATAAAACCGGGAATTACGAAGAAACATGTAAACTAGTCTACAAAATTAATAATAAGAGAGAAATCATCGAAAATTTTATTACTTTTATGCTAAATAAATTTTATCCACAAGAGATTTTAAACAATGCCGAATTATTAGATAGTAATTTATTATTCAACCAAATACTGAAGGAGGAGAAAATAAAAGAACTATTAAGCAAAAACAAAAGAATACAAGAACTATGTAATTAAACATATATTTATAAGACAATATAATACTATATTTTATATTAATAAAACTACAATGTATAAATAAGATAAATACTAATAATACTATAACCAAATAATGACAACAATATAACCAAAAAAATGAATAGAAGAAGTTGTAAGACATTTAAACATTTCAACTGGAAATACTGATGATGTCCTAAAGGATGAAAATCGATTTTATCTAAACATTAATAAACCATTGTATTGTAAAATTATAACCGTGAAACATATGATGTTACAACGCAATGAGCTTTGATTGTAACTTTATTCTGAGGAATAGAACTTTGTTAATTGTACGTATCCTATTAGTGATACAAGTATATTGTGAAAATGTTCTTCGACTACGATTCTAAGGGCAATTCCTGGGGTTAAGCATTGATAATCATTGCCGAATTGCAAGCTATCTTTGTACAGTAATGTTGTCAGTTTAAGACCTAATTTTACTTTGTATGCTTTGAAGCAATTAGAATTCTATTCTTAGTAGAGCTCTACACAAGCCAAGTTTTGTTGCATGTTATTGTTGGATTTATGTAATTATATGAAATTGTAGGTATTGGAGTGAATAAACCTCTTGTAAAAGGGGTCTGTTCTAGTTCCATGTTGATAGGTCTTAAAGAACTGATGTATAATTACACACTAGGTGTAATTTGCAAGCTTTATACTTCAAATGATGCAAGCCAAAAACTGTAGACACAACTATCGGCAAATAGAACAATGAAAACACCATTCCACAATAAAAATAGTGTGGAATACTAGCTACATTCAATAACTCCGTGTTAGTCGTGTTAAGCGTGCCGTTTTGCTAAAATCTGATGTCACTTTCTGCACGAACCGTGTCCCATATTGCAAAACGCCTAGCTCGGAGCACGGGCTTTTTATGTCCGTGTTCGTGTTAGTTCTCTAGCACGACATTGGCGCGCATGCTCATTGTGGCATTCCTCAACTCTCGCATGAAAATCCGTAATGGTGGGAAAACATTGTTAAGGGACATTGTTAGCTCTAAAACAATACAAATCATAAACATGCAAGTAATCAGAAGCTACATTCAAAAACTCCGTGCTAGTCGTGTTAAGCGTGTCGTGTTGCTAAAAATCTGACGTCACTTCCTGCATGAACCTTGTCCCGTGTTGCAAAACGCCTAGCACGGTGCACGGGGTATTTTCGTCCGTGTTCGTGTACAGCCTTCTCTAATCATGTAGGCTGTGGTTCGTGTTAGCTCTCTAGCACGACATTGGCGCGCATGCTCATTGTGGTTGGTTAACCGATTTCGAAAAAAACGATTACACCGATTCGATATCATCAAGAACAGATGAAGAGGGAGGGGTAATCATTCGATTACCTACCTCCATCTGTTTTTTGATATCATGCTCTAGACGATTTATCATACGAGATCGTCTGTAATATTGTCGATTTTATTGATACATCCAACAACAGGGTGTTGAATGTACATTCAACTCAAAAAAACAAAACAACTAAATACCTGTTAATGTAGGTTTCGGGCTGATGACAAAATAAAGTGAAATTGGATTTCAATAATTTCAAAATAAAGTACTTTTATTAAATGATTAATTTAATAACACATGGCCTCTGAAAACAAGCAAGTTTACCCTATAACACTGAATCAGGGGCGTAGTTAATGAAGGCAAAGGTGTGCAGTACACGGGCGCAACGAATTAGCACTTTAAAAACAACGAAATATCTCAACGAGAGAATACAAAAAATATAAATTACAAATATATATAATCAATGAAAAGCAAAATACAAATTAATAAAAAAAACTGCGTTCGAAGTGTTTTTTTTCTTCTAAATTCACGAAATAATTTTATCAACGTCTGTAGCTTCCATAGATTAAGCTTGAATCCACCCTTGTTTTATCCCTGATGATCCCCCTCTAGGGTTAAAAAGTTGAACTTCCGCTAGCCGGAGGAAAGCATTGAAATGAGAGGCGATGCGCATTCGGCAACTCTACAGACTTGGGATCTGTGGGCGGGGCTTCACCTAAGACGTGTCATTTTCACAGAAATAGCTTAAATAACGCCGACGTTCAAAACGGTTGCCTAATAACTGATCACTAGGAAAATAAAAGCTTTCAGAGAATCTTAGTCGGAAAAACACCGATATGTTTCTTAAATAAATACAAAAATACAATTTGATATGTGATCTCAATTCATACTAATATATATTGGTTCTAAGTTTGGTCTAAGTTAACATAATTGATAGGAGATGGCGCAATCAGAAATTCTATAGCAGCTGAAGATAAGTTACGTACAAGGTAATTGAAGAGACAGGATAATTGGGTTTTATTAGGTTTTAAAATTATCATTATTTCGAAAAATAAAGTCTTCTGAAACACAAAAGAAAAAGACAGTCTAGTAAGTGGAATCAAGAAGGTTCCAGCATTTGAGAGCCACTACTCCACTACGTAGTATTTCTTGAATACTGTGTGCAGATTAGCAAAGGTTTGTAATGTACTTGATATACTTTATAAGTGACCTTGCGATTTTAACTATTTTAACAAAAATAATTTTTTTATTTTACTATATTTGTCATGACAGGAGAATAAATTACAGATTAGAATGCATAAAGTAAAATATTTAGAAGAAAATATCTCTATTACTTAAGAAAAAGCATTGGCATTCTCCATTGAGAGGAGAGGTTATTTGGCAGAAACTTAAAAAAATTTATTTTCTTGGACAAATAAAAGAAAAACTTGAAACTTGCAAAAAATGGGGATTAATACACATTATGAAAATTAATGAGTCGGGAGACCGCTAGTTATCTCAAGTTACTTTGCACCATTGGACAGTACATATATAAATATGAAATACACAGTTAGAAAACATTATAGAACAAACATATTTACAGAGAGCACAAAATTCGAATGTATTTAAAATTGTAAAATGAGAGAAAAAAACAAACTTGAACAAGATAAAGAAGTGCTAAAACATATAAAAATGCAAACAACATCAAAATCCGTGTGAAAACTAACAAAGTAAGTTGGAGGAAATGAAGAAACAGAGAAAAGAATAAGATTATTTAAATGCAACCAAGTATGTAGAATAAAGAACAAATTCATTATTAAATTTTTTAATTGTAAATTGTTTTTAAAAGTAAGTTTACATATGTTTGTTATTTTATTTTATATATTAATTATTTTTTTTGTATATTTTCATTTTTACTTTTTTACATCTTGCATTTACTGCTTATTTATTCTCAGTATTAACAAGAACATATGAAGGGGGGGGCGTTTATTCCCCCCCTTCATCCATCCCTGGTATTATTTAATATTGAAGAAACAAATAAAATAATTTTTGTAAAAAAAGTCAACGAAAGGGGAATCGAACCCAGCTACACAGAAGATAGTCAAAACCGTTAATCACTTTCCTATCGAGAACCTCGATAAACGAGTCTTTCAAATGCTATTTTTCAAATAAGCTTTCAAATGCTGTTTTTACTACGTAACTTGTGACTTGCGTCATGGCATAGGTGAAGCCCCGCCCAGTGAGCCCAAGTCTGTAGAGTTGCCGAAAGTGCAGAGGCGATGCGGAGGCCTAATATCTCGAAGGCCACGTTAGGACGCGACTTACTGGATGCTAACGACCTGTTCATTTACCTGATTTCCATTGTTGTTTCAGGCAGACAAAACAATACCGCCTAGAGAGAAAGCCTGCTCACGGAAAAATATATTGTTATATCACCTACGGTAGGGACAATTTCGGGCTTATTATTGATAGAAATATGATCAACAATACCCTACCGTAAATCGTGCTCGACAGTACAGACAACACGACCACATTCAAAAATTAACTCAGCACGGATCGTGCTATAGCTTAGCACGACACGCTTAACACGACTAGCACGGAGTTTTTGAATGTAGCTAGTGTTTTCCTTGTGATATTTGCTGAGCTTTATGCTTCTTTAAGATGGCCTGTTTTGGGAGTAATTGCCTTAAGATTTTTGTGCAATAAGACTTCCGTTTGGAAATTATAGTCTTACATTGCTAGGCATTCTGTTTAAGGATTAATTGCTTTGCTTAAGATAAAAATTTATCTCCTGTTTTTTCCTGCTATATTTGGGCGATCAACCAATAAGTGACAATTGGTTGTAGTGCTACTTGCAAGGTCATTTGACTTAACCTCAAATTTTAATTCTTTTTCTTATACACAATTTATCTTGAGTTTAACTTGTTAGTTTTTTGGTTATTTGAACCATTTATGATCTTTTTGTAGAAATTCAATTTTTTAACTTAATAGGGTATTATGTCCCAATAACTATTTCTCACAATTCATAGAATTAGTACATGAAATGCTTTGAAGGCAACTTTTATATTCAATCAAATGATAACAAATAAATTTGTTCTCCTTTGCCTGTCCAAGTATTCTTTTACCTCCTGGAGACAATGTCCAAATATTGCCATGTCGCAAAGGGTCAGTGGTCACACCGTGATACTACTTCATCTGAACTTGACACTGGGCATCACGAAGTCAAGCCTGAAGCATTTTATGGAAATCTATCAGACTCAAACTCGACCGTCTGATTGCCAGCGTGTGTACAGAGATTCGTCGCTCCATATGTTTCCATTGTTCCATGGCCCGATTTTGGGAAGATGTAGACCAATATAAATATCGTTGCACATTGACTCTACTACTGTGGGGCTTATGAGAAGCAGCACAGCCATGAAATTTGGGGTCCTCCATTCTTGACGAATGGTAAATCTACTGGCGATACTTGAAATGGCATTTCGGAACTCGGCTGAAAATTTCTGAATGCATCGTATTAGCATTCGACGTTCTCTAGCGATCATTTTCTTTGGTTACACTTCGTGGTTTCACTGACGTAGCTGCTTGAGATTGGTGTATTTACAGAATGACAGAAATCTCGAGTACAAACTTTTTGCATAGGTGACATCCTATGATGGTACTGCATTGGATTTCACTGAGTTCTGTTGAACGACCCAAGTGTACCAATATGAATCACCAGTATGGGACACAACATTTTTTGGAGCGACGACCAGAAATTTTTTATCACATAGTATTCGATCAATGGGAATTTATAGAAGTAATCGTTGAGGAATAAATCAAACGATTTACCTAAATAAATTTAATATCCTCATCAAAACAAATCTATAAGGGTCGTACACATGAAACCGAAAATTATTTATTTTATCCAAAGTGCTTACAAGGAATTTAAAAATAAATGCGTTAAGGCATTTATCCCACTGTGTAACAAGGCGTGTAATTCCTTTATGGAAGAAGTCTTTAGGTTGCGTGTGGAACCATTCCAAAACCTTTTCCTTCACTTCATCGTCCGACTGAAACCTGCGGCCTTTCAGCTTGAGATCCCCAAACACGTGAAAGTCACATGGAGATAAATCAGGGCTGTAAGGTGGAAGCTGCATTGCTTCCCAGTTGAAGTTTTTGATGAGGTCTACCGTTGCTTTCGAGGTGTGAGGACGCGCGTTGTCGTGGAGAAGAAGCACTTCTTCTGTAAGAAGTCCAGGACGCTTGCATTTGTTGGCCGCGCGTAGTGCCTTCAATGTTTCTCCATATTGTGCTGCGTTAATTTTGGTACCTTTTTCAAGAAAGTCTAGTAAAATCGGTCCTTTGCGATCAAAAAACACGGTCAACATCACCTTCCCGTGCTGTTTGCGATTGGTTTTGATTTTTTCGGGGGTGGTGACCCATAATGCTCCCATTGACGACTTTGACGTTTGTATTCGGGCTGGAAATGAAAGCACCAAGTTTCATCCCCTGTAACGATTCTGTCGAGGAAACTCTCTCCTTCCTGTTCATAGCGATTCAAACGTTGCAGGGACATGGCCATTCGAACTCCAAGTTGTTCTCATGTAAAATGATGCGGGACCCATTGTGCACTGATTTTTCTGTAGTGCAGATGTTTCCTGATAATGGAGTAATCAGTTCCACGACTAAGGCCAGTTTTACCAACCACGACATCGATTGTCACTCTTCTGTTTTCCTTTAAGACAGCGTCAATTTTGACTTTAGAATCATCCGTGATGGCGCGGTTTGCTTGTCCAGGTCGTTGATCACATTGCTATGATAACCGTCCCTCCGAAAACCTCTTGCTCCATGATCCAAACACGAGTGAAGGTTAGGCAGTCATTTCCGTAGACGTTCTGCATAAGACGATGAATTTCAGAAACTGAAACTCCTTCACATGTCAAAAACGAATTACTGCTCTCTGTTCCTGTTTCGTTGACTCCATTTTGTTGTTTGGACGAAGCCATCACTCGCAGAGCTTCGAAGCGCGAGCTATCGTTCTTTCTCACGTGATGCAACACTTGCAACCTACTGTTCAATTTGCACGTAGGGTTTCGCAGTTGTTGAAAACAGAAACTTACGATACTACACGTCTTTTTTTTCCCACACAAACTTTCGTTTTCATTTGTACAACCCTTATATATAATGTAATGGCGGTACTCGCTCCATCTGTTACGGCTGTCGGTTTCGTTTCGTCAAAAAGTTGCAAAAATTTTTATCGCTAATTTCCCTTAAAGTAACGATTCGATCAACTCAAACGTCATTAAATAATACAAATACGCACAACTTGATTGTACCTTCCAAAGAGTGGTGGGAGAGTAAGAAAATAGGTGATTTATTGGTTATAAATAAATTTCCAGCTGGACAAAACATTTTACTCCCCCACGCCACGTAAGGGCCAATTCAAAAGGAAAAAAAATATAAGCGATTAACAAATTGTAAGCAAACACTTAAATAATCAAGAGGATAACATTGAATAAAGTCAAGCAAAGAAAAATGTGAAACTGTAACACAGTAAGTCTTAATGAGGCAATTCGTCTAGTCGGCGTAGAGAAGTGTCAAAAAGTATAACGGTCTACACTTTTCAATCTTCTTTCCAACTTTTAATTCATGGGAACTTGCACAATTATTGGCGATCACTCAGTAAATTATAAATTGCACGAAAGAGTCTAGGGTTGCCACTAAGGGTCAGTTACAGGGGTCGATAAACAGGTAAGTCTGATTTCGTTTCATTTAATTTCTTCCCTTTTCCCCTTTTTTTTGTTTCGAATATTGATTATGTCCGCAGATCAAAGATAGACTTTCTTGGAAACTTATCTATTCACTATTTGGGTTAGCCTCCCGGGAAAACAAGTCCTGAGACGAGTAGTGATGGTGAAGGCTAGATTGATGAGCCAACTGTAATGTCGGCGAGAGGGCGTCTGTGAGTGTGGGGGGGGGGGGGAAGACTCAGTCGACTAAACCATTTGTGATGTTCGAAAAGAATTTAAATATTTCTTTTCTTCATCACATTTGTATTTTCTTTTACTGTAAAAGAATTTTAAATTGAAGGAAATTTCTTTTTAGGGCTGGCCAGCTCTTGACTAAAAATATGACAGTTCTCTATTAAATATATGATAGTAAACAGTCTTCACTATAAGTGTAGCATTCTTAATGAAAGGATAGCATTTTTTTAATCAAAAATATGACAGTTTCTAATTTAAAATATGATAGTCCTTAACTAGAAATGTAATGATTCTTGACTAAAAAAGTACGTAGTTTTTAAACAAAATAGGGTAGATTTTAAAAAAATACATAATGGTTTTTAAAGAAATAAATTTTGCAATTTCTTTTTCTTAAATAAAAAACATGTTTATTTAAAATTGATATAAAAGGTAAATTTTGAAGATTTTGTAAGTTAGTTTTACAATGCTATGTTTATATGTCATTGTTAACCATGGTTTATAGATGTTCTTTTATTTTACATGAGTATGCTATTAGGAAGTGACTTTCTTTTGTTATCACGTGCTAGCCGTGTGCCTTAGGATTGTTACTTAGGAAAGTATAAAGTCATGGGTTAAAACTTTTGTACTCACTAGTTCGTTACTTGTCTTACTGACAATATCATCTGCCAGCCAATCTTGTGTTGTGGTGGTTTTGGGTGTCCCCACCCCCACCCCCGGTGTCTCCTGGGGGAGGTCTTCTCCCTTTTCTTATAACTATTGACTCTTTACCTTCATCACCATGGATCGCATGGGATGATGATTGCTGACGGACCGTTTGCCATCGGCGCGTTCATTAGCAGAGAAACGAACATTCTTTGAGGACCTGGACTTCTACCTGTGCTTTTTCTTGCCTGTAGTGGTTGCTGGGGACTTCAATTGTCATCCTGGCGTGTTTACTATTTGTGCTAGCGGAACGCACTTTTCGACCTTTGGGCGTCTTCTTCCCATTCCACCCTGTGTGGGTCCACCTTTCATCAGGGGCCCTCTGTGTCTTCGAGGTTGGACCCTTTTCTCCTGCACGCCGCTTTTGCTGGCGCATCGGGTTCAATGGAGGTCATTCCATGCTCGTTTTCCGACCACCGTGCCATCATGTGGTCATGGAACCCTCAATTCCCAGCATCCTCTACAGGCCTTGCTTCGAACAATTGGTTCCTGAACGTTTCTCTGATTGACATAATAAATACAAGGGAATGTTCGTTCGGTTTGTGGAAAGGTATCTCCACAACATGCCTCTGTCGCTAGCTTCGTGGCTTACTCTTAAATCCAAGATCCGTCGATTTTTCGGAAAGATTGGGTTTGAAGCTGCTAGACGCAACCGACTCCATCTCCTCATTCTGCAAGAAATCCTGCGCCTCCACCGCTGTTCCATCCCGAAGGGGTTGTATGTTGATGACATCCGCCAGGTGAAGAGCGAGATCAACGCTCTAATGATCCGCATGGCCACCGGCGCAGATCTCAGTGCCAAATTAAGCTGTCATCAGCTGTGTTCGCTGAGGAGAGCCGTCGCGCCAATAAGAGGAGATATCATCGTTTGGTGGTGGAGAATGGGATAGTGGAAACCGACTCTAACATCTTGTTTACTTTCCAATCCCATTTTTCATCATTTTTTATCCACCCAGTCTTTCCATCCGACGCCGCGACGCATTGGATCGAGGCACTAAGACCTTTCACTGCAGATGCTGACCTGTCTATTATCCGTCCCTTTTCCGAAGATGAAGTTAAGAAGTTTCTGTCGATGGATGGCCGTCATCAGTCCAGCCCTGGAATAGACGGCATCCCGTACTCTTTCTTTAATGCGACTTGGAAACTTCTTGGGCCTTTCCTGGTGCAAGTGCTTAATTCGATTCTTAAGGACCCTTCCTCCATTACGTCGGACTTCACCACGGGGAGAATGATCTTGCTCCCTAAGGTACCGGTTCCTGAACTTGTCACCCAGTGGAGACCTATTACTCTACTCAACACAGACAATAAGGTCTTCACTGGTGTGCTCCGACAACAGCTCAAATGTTTTACCGACGAGTTCTTCGATCCGGATCAATACTGCTCCATTCCATCTCGCAGGATGTCCGACAACCTGATCACCATCAATTGTGTTATGGAGGAAGCGCGTGTGCGTCATCAGACTCTCGCCGTGCTAAGCCTTGACCAGCTGAATCACGTGTTGTTTTTTTTCTGAATCTTTCACCATCTTCATCTTTGGAAATTTGCTATGATTATCTCAGCGCTGTAGGCTGATGCCACTTCGCCTTTTTTCGAACTGTCCAAAGGCGTCAGGCAGGGGTGTACCATCTCTCCCCTTTTATACATCTTTTACTTGGAACCATTACTACAATTTCTTAATCGCAACCCAGATGTCCGGGGATATGATTTGCCAGCTGCTTCCATCAACATCCGTACGCTGGCATATGCTGACGATGTTGTGCTATTTGCATCCGATGCGTGTTCCCTGGGCATCTATAAAGAATCCTTCGATCTATTTAGCACTTCGATGGGAAGTTCCATCAATTTCGTCAAGTCTAAAGGCATTGCTATTGGGAAGTGGACAGTGGACTATCTTCGATCCTTCCCAATAACATGGTGTGAGCAAATTACAGTGCTAGGATATGTTTTCTCCTTTCAAACTAATATGGACTCTCGTCACTGGCAGCTGGTAGTTACCAAATGTATTGCATGCCTTGACAAACACTTTCGTTTTACCACCTCGATGTTTGTTAAGGTGAGGTTTGTCCAGACGTACGTTCTGGCAATATTAACTTCTAAATGCCTGTTCGCCTTGCCATCTTCACGGTTTTAAAAGAAGGTGCGTAGTGCGATTGTGAACTGTTTGTGGGGTTATGCAGCAGTCCGTCATCCCATCCGTGCAGAACTGCTGTTTATCCCCTTCGATTGGGGAGGATTGGGCCTGCCAGACATACAGCGATTCGGGCCATATTTCTATCTGGGCCAACTTCTTATTTCTGCACCTACGCTTCTTCTTGAAAGTGAACAGCCGGCCTTTTCCGTCCACGCTGCCAGTGACAATCATCTCTCGTTCGCCGGACTGTTACTATCTAGTACGGTGTGATCTCTCATATTTCCTTCCTGGGCTTCAACAGCTTGACCCGTAGGACTGGGGAAGCCTTCGTCTATCTTGGTTCTTCCAGCGATCTGACCAGGGTGCGACTTCTGACATCGTGCAGTGGCACCCAGAGTATCCATGGTCAGCCATCTTGAAGGCCGTCAAATCACTCGCCTTCGAAAAGGCCATGTTTAATTTTCAATGGCGTTTGCTGCACCATGGATTCTACTCTCTCCAATGTTTATCGCTGGGGAGTAGTCAGATCCGCTGGTTGCCGGTTTCGCGCGTCATGTGAAATCAGAGCTCCTGTGTTTTATGAGTGCCCGTTTGCACAGTCCATCTGGGATCGCCTTTCACGTCACTACCTCCTGACTGACTTTGCATGCCAGTCTGTGCGATTCCTGATAGACAGCTCCACCGGTGCTGTGTATAAGCTGGTCCTGACCACTTTCATCGCCTTTTTTAACCGAGAACTTTGGTTGGCCCGTCAAGAGCGATTCTCTGGATTTCATCCGCCAGCCACAGACATCTGGTGGAGAAGTGCCATCCATCTCGGGTCCTTCCTCCATCTTGAATAGCATCGGCTAGGCCCAGCTACGTCCCGTACACGTTAATCATCCTCTCAGCATCTCTGTAAAGTCATCGGAGGGGACACGAACAATATCTCGTGTCTTTTCACCTTTCCCCTCGACATCGGTGACCTACCGGTGGGTAAACGAGCCTCATAAAGAGGCGTTTATTTGGGAGACGCAGCCCTTAGGAGCTGCCAGTGTTCCTAACAGCATGTGCGCCTGGGCATCGTACCCGTCATCTTTGGATGCCTGCTAGAGCCCCTCCACCAGCTTCAGTTCCAACAGCTGACAGCCATGGGATCACATGTTACCTTCAAGCCACATCAGTTTTCCAATAGACATATCTCTTCTAAGATAATCTACACCCAGTTTTTCAATTTCACAACTTTAAAATATCAGGACATGTAAGAGCTTTCAAATTCTATTATTTCTGTCGAGATGGACATAATTTTTGCAGAATGTGATACAGACCAATTTGGTTATTGTGCATGCAATTTTACATCGATGCTGTGATACAACAGCAATATGGTTGTTTTGGTGTGGAATGGTTGTTTTTTTTCCATTCAAAATGCCAACTTGTCTCTTCTCCGGTTAAGCAGAAAAAATACTACCAAAAATCACCCACTTTAATTTGGTTACAAGAAAAATCTTAAATTTTGTTGGCCAGTTTTATTAAAGTTTTCGTGATCAACACTTTTCGTGACATTCTGTATTCTTCATAATCAAACTGTCCAATAATGCCACATGTACTTCCGTTCTGATGTGTGCTGTCTGATCCCCATTTGGGCAAGGTTTTTGTTTATTTTTATCTGGACATTGTAACCTTTCAAAAATGCTTAATTTGAAATTTTGTATCTTCTATTCTCCCTTTAGGCCTTATGAAGTTTGAAATTTCTGTCAATTCAATTTTAAAGGGTTTTTTATTTTAATCAAATTCTTTCCCTAAAAAACCAATTTATTATTAGCTTGGCCTTTTACAGTAGTCCAATTTATTTCCCTTAAATTTTCCTTTTTGCTTTTATTAAAAGCAACTTAAATTTTTTAAAGTACTTTGCTACTTGGAAAATTATATTTATTTTGAATAGACATGAGTGTGCAGTCAAATAATTAAGCATATAAATTGCTTTTATTTATGAACAGACTAGTTTTCCAATTCTTTTTGCTGGCATATCTCTTCTTTGGAAAATTTATTTCCTAAGATTGTTGCATATAGCAATTATCCTAATAATTTTTATGTGTTGGCCACACATTAAAGTTTCCCTTTGTCCTTACATTCAGCTTTATGCAGTGACATTTCAGGTTGTGCCTTCTTAAAACTATTCATGTAGAGAGAATTGGAGCCAGAAACTGTGGACAAAGACTAACAAAGACTCAAGGAAACTACTAATCCACAACGAAAGTTTATTCATACAAATGCGCATTTCGGCAGCCAAGCTGCCTTCGTCAGCGTATCCAAGACTTGATCTGAACAGAACTCTCTGTCCTTTTGAATAAACTTTTGTTGAGGATTAGTAGTTTCCTTGAGTCCTTGTTACTATTCATGTACTTTATTTTCTGTTGGGTTTTGAAAGGTGTAGGATGTTGAGAAGGGAAACACCAAAACAGTCGTTAATGAATAACAATTATATTGTCCATTATGCTAATTACAGTTGTCTTAGTTTACATATACATAAAAAGGGCTAAGATACAATCAATGGCGATGAACGTCTTGTTCGCTCGGTGGCACAAGAAAGAAGAGCCTCTCTGAACAGCAACAATGTCGTGTCTAGGCAACCGTCCTTGAATCCAACGCCATTTGATCAACAATACGGAAGAGCGGTCGAAACTATTTATATCCAACACTCTCCCTTAGTTGAAGACAGTCTCTTCATCATTCGGATGGGGTAATCCCCAAATGCTGCATGCAAAATATGTGTTTCCGTTTAGGCAGCGCTTTCGTGAGCACATCGGCGGTCATTGAGTCTGTGTCCAGGTAAGTTAACGTGATGGGTTCTTCAATGAGAGCTTGTCGGATGAAATGATACCGAATATCTATGTGCTTCGTTCGTGAATGATGGATTGGATTGTTTGCCAACTTGATAGCTCCTTGGTTGTCGTTATAAAACTCAGCTGTAGCAATGTGGTCGAAACCAAGCTCCTTCAGGAAACGGATCAAATACATTGCTTCTTTTGCAACAGCTGACAGTCCCAAATACTCAGCCTCGGTAGTAGAGAGGGCTACCACACTTTGTTTTCGAGATTCCCAACAGATAGCTGCGTTGCCCAGCACGAAGGCGTATCCGGTATAGGATTTGCGGTCGATGAGGCAATTGGCCTAGTCTGCATCGACGAAACCTTTCAAATTTCAACCTGTGCGTTTATAGGTGATTCCATAATGAACAGTTCCTTTTAAGTAACGCAGGATCCTTTTTGCCACACTCCAATGAGTGTCATCATGTTTTTCATTAAACTGGCTCAAGACACTTACGGCAAAAGCGATGTCTGGGCACGTCCTGACAGCTAGGTACATTAACGCGCCAACCAATTCTCTTTAAGGTAGATTCGCAGCTTTCATAGTTTCATCTGTCGTAGGGTGAATGAGATTGAGTCCGCAAGTGAGTGGGGTCGATACAGGTTTACACTCTGTCATATGTAATCGTTCCAGTATGTTGCGAATATATCCGGATTGTGAAAGGTGTAAGTTCTCCCTTGTTCGGTTAATCTCTATTCCTAGATAAAATGTGGCTTCGCCGTATTCTTTGATTTTAAAATTTTGGCACAGGGTATCCTTTAGCAATTTTTCTTTGTGCTTGTTCTTGGTAGCAATCAATAAATCGTCGACGTAAATCAATACGAACGTTTCTTTCCTTTCATCAGTGTACACGCAGGGGTCGGAATTTGTAGGATGAAATCCAATGCTCAGAAGTACGTCGGTTAACTTTATGTGCCATTGACGGCCAGCTTGGCGTAATCCATATATTGCTCGTTTTAATTTGCACACCTGGTTTCCTCTATGTAAACTACGTAGCATTTTTTGCGCTTTGTAGCGGACATCAATGTCCTTTAGGGTACGCAGCTGTCAACCATCTCTTGACTCCCGAGTTCTTTAGAATTTGGTCCATGCAGGCATTGCAATATTCTTTTCCGTTGTCGGATTGAAGGGCTTTAATTTTACATCCGGTTTGCTTTTCTGCTAGGCTTTTGTATTCCAAAAATTTGTCCGCCACTTGGTCTTTACTTCGGAGAAAATAGATTTCGCACCATCTGCTATAGTCATCAATGAAGGTGAGGAAATATCGTGCTCCGCCTTCAGATTCGACGCGCATGGGTCCGCACACATCTGAGTGAACGACTTCCAATTGTGTAGAGGATCTGGCGTGGCACGTTGGAAAAGGCAAGCAGGCCAACTTGCCGGTGATGCATATCTTACATGTAGATGAAACTTGGTCGTAGGCGGATTTATATCCGTCAATATATCCTTTTTGGATTAAGGATCGTAAGTCATTATCGTTGAGGTGAGCAAGACGTTGATGCAATCTTTCTATGGTAGAAAGTTTTTCATTTGCAACTGCGTTACCTTCATGTGCTTTGTCACGCACGTAGAATAAATCGCCGTTACGATCAGCCTTAAATCGAACATTCCCACGAGTGTCCTTAATGGTTGCTCCATTCTTGGTGAAGATTACGACATTCTTCCTGTCAACCAGTTTTGCGACTGATAGAAGATTTGTCCAAAGATCAGGGGCAAACAGTGCGTTTTGCAGCACAACAGGTTTCGAACGTCCATTTGCATTGACTGAAAGGGCAACGTCACCTTTGGCTTCAATCTGGGTAATGGTGCTATCGGCCAAACGAAGTGCACATTTTATTTCTTTTGGTTTGGTGAAGAGCGTCATATCGTTACACAAGTGGGACGTGGCTCCACTGTCTAGACACCATATACTGCGTTTTAGAGGATTGATTGACAATGGCGTCGATGCTGCCTCGAGCGCATCAGCATGATGAGTTTCATCAGTATGATCTCGATGTTGACTTTCACTTTTTTTCTTTTTTCGGCATTCGGCAATTTTATGGCCTGGAATCCCGCAAAAATGACATTTGATTGGCTTCCGTCTGTCTTTATGCTTCTTGGAGTCGCATCTTCCGGAGCATTGGGCTTGGGGCCGGAAGGAAGAATGTTTGACGTGTAAGGCGTTTGAATCACTGACGACGGACTTGTATCTCCTGGAATCACTTTCTTCAATAATCTTTATTCGAAGATTCAGCGGTAGGGAGTATATCACGAGTCTCTATTGCGCATCTGAAATTTTCAAAGGAGTTAGGCAGACTGTACAAAAGCATGTTGGTCAGGAGGTCACCATTAATGTCTACGTCCATAGATTGCAATTTATCGACAGCATCGAAGAACTTAGAGAGATGGTCACGGATATCATCAGCTTCTTGCATCTTTTGCTGAGTGAGTTGCTTCAACAAAGTTGCCTTGCGAGCGGGGCCTTTGGAGGCGTATATGGTCTCCAGCTTGTCCCAAATTTCCTTCGAAGTGTCGCAAGCCCGAATTTGTCTTAATTCAGAAGGACTAATGGCTAAAATTAAGTCCTGCTTGATCCAATCATCAAGGACTGTCTGTGTCGCCGACTCTGTCGCTCCTTCAATTATTTTTGGCTTCGGTTTCTCACCATAAACATAATCCCACGTTTCGTTTTTGATGAGGAGAGCTTGAACTTGCATCCTCCACGTATCATAATTATCCTTCGTCAGAGTTTCAAAACGGGTCGCATTAAACATACTCGCCATGTCGGAAAAAGTCCGGTAGACAATTTTGATTCAATTAATTCGGTGAAACGTGCACTGGAATTATCGCTTGATAATCATTTATTCGCACATTAAACCTCAATTCGTCGGAGTTGAGATATATCACACGCAGTAAAGGCAGTCAAATTGAATTCGAACTCTTTAGCAATCGTTAGGGTTGAACATCCTACCTTTCGTATGCAGTTGCGCAGTGTCTGACAATGTCTGGACCCATAACCTGTTGGGTTTTGAAAGGTGTAGGATGTTGAGAAGGGAAACACCAAAACAGTCGTTAATGAATAACAATTATATTGTCCATTATGCTAATTACAGTTGTCTTAGTTTACATATACATAAAAAGGGCTAAGATACAATCAATGGCGATGAACGTCTTGTTCGCTCGGTGGCACAAGAAAGAAGAGCCTCTCTGAACAGCAACAATGTCGTGTCTAGGCAACCGTCCTTGAATCCAACGCCATTTGATCAACAATACGGAAGAGCGGTCGAAACTATTTATATCCAACATTTTCCTTATTTCTTTGAAATTAGAAATCTTTATCTATCTTGTGACACTGTATTTAAGTGTGTCCATTTTATCCTTTTGCTGCCCTCGCATTGTTCATCATAAACTCATGCTTTTAATCAATTAAGGGAAGAAATTTTTTTGGACAAGCAATTATCCTTATGGGTTAATAATTGATAGATTTTATCATTGACTTTCTGTAGTTTTTTTTTTGAAGTTTGAATCTGGGAAATTTTTTTAATTAATTTTTTTTCTTTAAAAAAGGGGAACTTGATGTTAATTGTATTTGCAATTTAACAATTGTATAACGTATGAATAATTTTTTTCTTTTTATGAAGATTTGATTCATGAGATAAATACTTAAAATGGGGAAGTTGAATTTATTTAAAAAAGAAAAGAAAAAAAGGGAGTATTTTAATTTTTTTCCTATAAGATAAAATTTTTTTCAATTCTTACTATGTGTCTTATTTTCTTTCCCTGCATTCATCTGGCATGCAAATTATATTACTGAATTTTTAAGAAGTTCAATTTTCTTAGGGATTATCTTAACTTTTCTTAATTAAATAACACAACGCAATATAGTTTTAAACGACGTTTAAAATATTTAAAAATCCACAAAACGATCATAAGCCAAATGTTTTGTTATTTAAAAGGTTACTTTAGCGATTTTGTAACTTTGAAAAATATCTAATTTTTTTAATGACCAAATTGTGTCTATTTTAACTATTAATTCTAAAGTCACAGTTTGGACTTGACAGATTCATACTAAGAGTGGGACGGGGTATGCTAGTAGAAGGAACCCACCCACTATCCAACGAGATCGGCAGTAACTGTACTAATTTTCACTGTTGAAAAAACTCTGAATAGCAACAGTACGTCAACATCAGCGGGCTTAGGGACAGCCGAAGCGTCGGGGCACCAAATTAACAACAGGGACACAAAACATTCAGGAAAAATTATCGACACACTTATCAGTCGATTCTCTCCTTTGGTCAATTACGGTAAGGGCGTATGTTATTTTTTTATTTTATTATTCTCTTATTAAACTAAATTATTATGATTCTTTTTTTTTATCTAACAGTTCTAAGAAAAGTTCCAGTCGCGGTTCGATAATATCAAGGTAAATTAACAGGGGTCATTCGTGAGGTAAGTTTCTCTTTCGACTTCTTTTGGATTGATTCATGAGACAATAACAGCAGGGCCCCCAAAAGGAAGTAAGGAAAATCTGTCTTACTTTGGATTTTTGGCCAATCGAACGTCAAAACTGCAGTTCCTGGGGTTCCTTAAGAGGGATCCAGTCTTCGTTTCCATGGTCGAATATTCCTTTCAATTCAGCAATACGGTTAACATTCAAGTTCATAAGATAGTGACAGATCGTACGATCAGAAGAGGAGTCATTTAAATAATAAAAGTCTACTTTAGTCCTCAACACAGCAGTCAATAGAGTTTTGCTGGCCGGTGTTCCTCGACGTCAAGAGATTCCGGTGGTACGTTCCAAATCTCTCTCGAAGAGATCATCGACGTGGCAAAGGGCGGGATTTCGACTTCTGTCGCCCTCGAATCATGCCGTCGTGAGCAGGCAGCGAACGGGAGGAGGTCGGAGTCGTGATTCCAGAGATGTTCCAAAATAATAACGCTTATTCCCAAAAGCAGAAGGGTACAGAGATTTCTTCGTCGTCATTGTGAAAATTCCGTCAGCTCCCTTTCGAAGTCGCTCTTCGGAATGTTTACGTTTTTAACAAAAGTCATTGTTATTCTAGTATTATTATTCCGACCGAACCATTGTTCAGGAAACAGGAATATTAAAATAATCAAAGTAACGTAACTAACAGACGAGCTCCAGGAAACACGAAATCGATTAAGTTATTCGCACGACTCAAACGGTTCGCAGTAAGAAGAGAACACAGCAAACAAGAAGCCGGGAGGGATCTGTTTCCCACGTAAGGAGGTTCACTGTCCATACACTAATCGGAATCAATTGCATAATTCGTGATTATAATCCATTTTGTAAGCGAAAGAATAAGGTTTCTTAGGTTAAGAAAAACACAAACGAGGCAGGCAAGAACTTTTTTCCCACGAATAAATAAGCTCTTAAGACATAATGGGCGGGGAGGGAACCATTATCTTCTATATATATAAAGAAGGATGTTTGTGGGTCTGTTTGTCTGTACGTTTTTTATACAAATCAACAGTTTTATTCCGATCTTGATGAAATTTCGCATACATGACCTTCAAAGCATGAGAAAGGTCACTGTCTACCTCAGATTTCGGAAAAATAACAATTATCGATAAAAAATCGATATTCATGGTTATGGCAGGGCATATTAATCAGAAATATCTCATGACGAACAATGCAAGGCAAAATTTGTGCAACAATAGGTATCAACAATGGTATCAACACGCAATGCACCAACACAAGGCAGGGATCAACAATCAATATCTCATGACTAACAATGAAAGGAAAAGTTTGTGCAAGTGTAATTATCCCGGGCAATGCCCGGTACCTCTTCTAGTCTTCTATATACGTATATAAAGAAGGATGTTTGTGTGTGCTTGTTTCTTATACAAATCTACAGTTTTATTCCGATTTTGAAGAAATTTTGCATACTTGACCTTCAAAGCATGAGGAAGGTCACTGTCTACCTCAGATTTAGAAAAATAATAACTATCGATAATAAATCAATATTCATAATAATGGCAGGGCATATTAATGAGAAATATCTCATGACCAACAATGCAAGACAAAGTTTTTACATCAATGGTATCAACACGCAATTCACAAACACTCTACACGGACCAACAATATATATCTCAAGTCCAACAATGCAAGGAAAAGTTTGTGCAACAATAGGTAGCAATAATGGAGAGATAGCGGGTTATTGAGAAAGAATGGAAAGACGACAGAGTAAGCACTCCTTTAGCTCCATGCTGTATTGAAGAAATAGTAATCACATCAATAGAAGAATCGGCGACCGCTAGACTACATAAAGTGATGAGGCCCATTTTGCCTCAAGTCATCGAAAGCAGTGTGGGAATTGCAACAACATCAAGTGTACATCTAAAGTAAGATTACGTGACTAAGAAATTATTTAGGCTAGCTGTGGCATACTTGGAGAGGTCAATCCATTGTGACCATTTAAAAAAAATATTTTTCGAATTTTCATTATTACTGTAATAATTCTAAGCGTTTACTTGTGTTTATTTTTAAGATATTGCAAAATTTAATCCAAAAAACAAGGAATCCGAACCATGCCGGGATTATCATCACCTAGTTTATTTGGTAGCACAGCAGATCCAAACATTTTATAAAAATACATTTTGACTATATTCTGTGTGAATGTGAATATTTTGGATGTGAATATTCCCTAGAGATGCAGTTTGACACCCGTGATAACAATGATCCTGAGATACCATAGAAAAATAAACAACTTCTTGTCCACAATAATTTAATAACCCGTATGCGCATTTTGGCTACCTAGTAACCATCAATCAGCGGAATACAGAGTAGAGGAGCCAAAAGTAGGACGACCAATCAGAAAAATTACATTAACTTAATTTATACAGAGTGACAAACCCGATAATAAAGCTTAACAGATAACAGTAAAAATGAAATCTTGTAAACATTCCAAGGAGGAGCTATAACAGTGAAGCAGAAATATATTTACATTAATTAAAAACAAATTAATTCCCCCCACCCCCACGAGGAGGGCAAGGGAAGTAGCAGATGCTGCAGTCATATATTTTTACCCCTTTTTCTGCACTTTTACTGATTTTCTCGAAAGTAATATGTAAAAAATGTAAAAAATCTCATATCTTCTTTCCTTTCTCATCATTTATATATGTTGCCATAGTTCTAAAGACCAAGTGACTGCCACCCCCACAAATCCAACCCCAATGGAACAACTGGGCCTAAACTTCATAGTAATGTTGATCTTGCCTAGAAAAATCTGGATATAGAATTTCACGCCTTTACGTACTGTAACGTGCTAGTAAAGACGGGTCGTGTTTACCTGCACGCACAGCCAACGCCCCAAAGATGACGCGTAAAAATACTTAAAAGAAAACCTTTCCCTTACGAAAAAACGAGACAATAAATACTAAAACCCAGATTAATAGCGTAAAAAGTAATAAGTTAGCCAGAGAGGACACAAAAAGGTTCTCTAAAGAATAGTAAAAAAGGAATACCGGAAAAACTTACATTAATTCCAATTAACAATGAGAAAAGTAAATACCTTACTAGAAGGATCACGCGTTCTTTCGAGAAAAATCAAAAGAAGAAATACTAGAAACTACGTTATTCTTAATTAACGCTAGTGTTTAATTCCCAACCCCAAGACTACTCAACGTCAAGGAATAAAAGGAGAAGGAATCCAAATAAATATTTTCTTTTATTGCTGTCAGAAACGAAGGGGATACGGATAGTAACAGATTCGAAACATCGAATGAGTAAGTTAAACAGTGTAAGCTTGAACGACGAGAGAATTGAAGTGGCACAGCGGAGACACGCCCGGTAAAGGAGAAATTCAAAGATCGACAACGCAGAGGGACTTGATGACACAGCAGAAAAAAAAGGAAGGCCTCGAACCAAAATCATAGTTCGAACGGCTAAATGGCGAGAACACGCTGCTCACACTGCAAATAGAAAACAACCAACAGCAAAATAGCAGAAAGTAAAAATTGGAAATAAAAAAAAATTCAAATTTTCATAACTTTTCAGAGGACTACAAAAAAAAAATAAAAAGTGAACATTATATAAAAGCATAAATAAGAATATCTTCAAAAAAAAGAAAAAAATAGAAGGTAATGGTTAAAGTAATAATAACCAACAAACCATGGACCTCCTCCACCAGGAATCGTAAGGACGAATAACAAAATTATGCTAAATTAAAAAAACGAGGAGGACAGTAACGAGAGGATCAATACGGGAAGGAAGGACAAGACGGACCGAAGGGCGGATACACATAACGAAAGGCATTGTTTGGGCAGGACGGAGACAACATGGATGAGGTCCTGAAATAGAAACAAGAAAATTAGAAAAAAAAAAAATGAAATCGCATCACAAAGAATTATAAGTTTTCATTTAGTGAGCTCAGGGCAATACAAATAAAGAGCTGAAGTTATTGAAAATTCATAAGCTAAAATAAAGTCAAAAAAAAATTAAAGGAATTCATTTAAACACTACTAAGAGATCTTAACATAGTCAATAGAACTTCATTAGAAGGGCTTGTTTTCCGTAGTAGACTAATACACTGCATGATGACGGTTTACGCACAAATCCAAGTCTAATGACGAACAAGCGAGTTTATCCAGATACAGCGCAGGAATCATGATGAACACATCTTATCTTGGACGAGGCAAGTCGCGCCTAAGTCCGTTGAAATAAAATCGTTAGACGAATCGAAGAATAATTGAAGCTCAACCAATCACTGGGACAGTATAAGAACAAAAAAAAACGGCAAACAAGCGACGATCAACTTCATATCGAAGGATTACGCATAGCCAAGTCACGAAGGCGCACCGGAGTCAACCCGGTGAAATCTTAATCAAAGATTGGACAACAAGAACAACAAAAATCTTCTAACTGAATAGCCATCTCTACATCCAAGAGATGGCGGAAGAGCTGATGTTGCTTCCTCGGAGATCGAGCTGAATCTGCCCAAACTAACTATCTTAATTCTTCAAGAAACCTACTAGAACCAAAAAATTTAAATAACATGCCCGCGTGACAGACTATCCGAGTTCCTAGAAATGAAAATACACAGTTACTCCAGGAAAACGAGCCGTTCAATACAACGTCATCTGAACAATGGAAACAAAGAGAAGCGTGAAACTTTAACAATAGAGTTAACGATGAACCTCCGAGAAAGAAAAGATAATTAATGAAAATTATATTACTTGTTTAAAAAAAATAAAAAGATTAAACTATCTTTTAAAAATTAAATCCTTAATAAAGTCAAAAACGCAATAAAACTTAACGGCAAAAAGGTATAGATTTCTCATATTAATAAATCAGGAAAGTACATTCTAAAAAAAAAAATCATAAGTCGCGACAAAGAGAAAGATGCCATTAACTAGCGAAACTTGTAAGAAAAGACCATTCGGAGAAATATAAGTTTTAAGAAACGCGGATTTGGCAAACGATGACGAGAGATGGTATCGAACTTATGCACGAAACGATTCCAATAAATGGATTAAGGAATACTTAAGAACTCAAAACGCTTAACTAAACGCTTTGTCGGGAAAATTAATAAAATCAAAAAAAAACCTCAAGCGATCAACAGGAATTCTCCCCGGGAATAATAACCAAAGACGAGTGATGTCCTAATCAATGTCGTAAGACATGGAGGCTCACGCTCTTTAATGGTAATTAAAATAAATCCCGAGAAAGAAAAAGACAATTGACGCGAAGAAAATTTGAAAAGTTTAACTTCCCGAGCGAAATATCATTAACCAACAAACTAACGCTAACCGAACGCGTCGAGTAATCCCTTTGAAATACCCAAGGAGGGGGACCACAGTAACCTCCGTTAAAAAATAGTAAAGCGTTTGGTCAGTAGTATCCATACCGTCGAACGTTGAAGTGTCAATAGTCAAAGAAAAAAGGTACATGCGGCCGACACCAGGAATACCGACGAGGTGCGAAATAACAGAAACACGACGTCGGAAGGGATCGTGTAGAGTGACTCCACAAGGGAAGAAGGAATTTTTTACGAACTAGGCTCAATAAAAAAAAAAAATTATTAAAACAGGGAAGGTAGCGGTACGTTACAGTACCTAAATAGCACATAAGTATGTTGTCCTCTCTGAATCCCATCCCCGTAATTCAGACCACAGTGTACCAATCAGAACCAAACTAAATAGCGCAAATGGACATCACCATAGGAAGATATATTCGAATTTCAACCTTCTACTTCAAAAAATGTAGATATTATCAAGGGGACGGACTGACCTTATAAAACTTATAAGTAGCTCCATTCTTCCGGGCTGGCCAGGTGGCCGAGAGGGCTAGGGCGTAGGCTTTCTAGTTCTCGAGTCTGCCTGGCTGCGGGTTCGAATCCCGCCGTGGGCATGGATGTTTGTGTTTGTCCCGGGCTGCGTACAGATATAACTTGTGTAAAAGGCGCAAAATGACCATAGTAGTCGACGCCAAATTTCTAGATTCCCCCCCCCCCCCCATTCTTCCGGTACTTAATAATGTAGCCCCATTCTTTCGCTACTTAATAATGTAGATTATGAGCACTTGAGCAATCGTGCGTCAACGAAGCGATTTCACGTGCGCGCGCCGAGTCAGTCATGCTTAAAAGATGAACAGAAAGTAACAATGTATTCATCCTTGACCACAGCCTACTATATAGATAACAGCCTGTTCAATCGACAGTTTCCAAGTTTCACCACAGTTAAGGAGGAGGGCACTTTTAAGTAGGGTGAAGAAAGCCTTTTTAGCCTTGAAAAAGCCTTACCAGAGCTAACATTCTATTGTTTTCTACTAGTTAGCCTACATATTTACATATATATGTAATCTTATATATATATTTCATCTTATATATTATATATGCTTATATTTAATCTTATATATTAATCTTTATCTTATACGAGGGTTGGGGCAAAAGTCATGGCAACTATTTTTTTTCTTGAAGATACCAGTCCGGTTGGAAAATGTGACATGTACAGATGAAAGGACAAGGTGTTAACTACATGTGTGGACAATGAATAGCACTGAAATATCGTAACACACTACTTTATTACGGTAGTATACAGGGCAATATGGCCTACATGGTGCAAAAGAATGACAACACAGTACACATAAAGTTGACATGACAAGCCTGGGCCTAAAGACCCTCAAAGTAGTCCCCACCTACTGTCACCACACCCTACCAACGATGTGGGAGGCGCTGAATACCATTAGACACAGCATTTGCCGCACCATGTGTGAATCGGGTCACCTGTTGGTGCACAGCATTAGCAATGTCCTCTCGCGTTGCAAACCGCCTACCATGTAGTGGTTCCTTAATCTCCCTCGGAGAATGGCTATTTTGATGTAAGTGCGCTGCTCAACACGGGTTACTTCTATCTCGCACGACACACACCAATTGACTGATTTCACAGCCCTCGCTGCGCTACTACCAACTATCACATAGCCATCTGTTGTTCTGCATAAACACTATGCTTGCAGAACTTCCACACGACACATATACGTTTGTGATCCGTTCACATATCTACAAGAAAAAAAATAGTTGCCATGACTTATGCCCCAACCCTCGTATTTTAATATATAATAATATTAGTACATGTAAGGATCTGGGGGATAATATTCATAGAAATATGGTCGAGTAATTAATGATAAAGGTTTAGAATAGACTGCACCAGTAAATTATACTATTCACGAAGTGATTTATGATAAAGTTTAAAATTATCTTCCTTACATCTTCCGCACACCAGGCCGGCCAAGAGGAAAGAATAGGCACGGGAAACTGACTCAATGGTCAAAATAATATTTATTGAAAAGTCAACAATAAGTATATAAAACAATAAATGGAAATGCAATGTATATAATAAAGATAGTTCAAAATAGGAATTTCAGGTTAGGTTTGCAATCAAATTTAAAGTTCTAAATTATTCTGATTCAAAGGGTAACTAAAAGCTGACTCGTGTCAATTTGACTAATTATATGTTTCAGTAGATAAACACAATTTCAAGTAAAGACTTAATGATCACCTTTTAAGGTATACAAGAAAGTGAATGTCAATTAAGAATTCGTTTAGATTAAAGCATATTAAACAATGATCAGAATTTCTTGGTATAACAATAATTATATATTAACAATAGTCCTATGCACTTGTGCAAAATGTAATTCTAAGCTGTTCGCTTATACAGTTAATATCTTAAGGTGAATTAGGTTTACTGAATTAAAGATTACAAAACTGGTAACAATGTTCACCGGGACTCTAATTGTAATGTTCTATTTCTCTTTGAATATACAATAGAAATAACGGCTTTAGTAGCTACAAAGTAATAATGAATGCAAACACTGATTTGAATTTATCGTATGTTGTCACTAAATAAGGGACTGAATCTAAACGTTAATGCACACTAACAAATGGTTTACTGGATAAAATACAGAATTTAGAAAACGGTAATTAGGGCTTTCTATGAATAAAATGAATGTTCTAAGGAAAAAGGTAATTGTCCTTCCCAAAATCTGATAGAATTAATAATCCGTTCCAAAATGAGAAGGTATTAAACAATACTCTCAGGTTATGTAAATATGTGTGTATGAATTAAAGAATGGCCATTTGAGACATTAATTGGAATTAGGCTTTACTATGCCTTCTCAATCTGTCCGCTCTGCTGGGGTCATCTCTTTCTCGGGCATCATCGAATCGTCAGGGGGGTAGGACTCCTCTCTGAAGTGGCTCGTGGAGAAGTCGTCTCGGGGTCGTCTCTGGATCTGCTTCCAACACTGGACCATTGTACAGGTCGGGGCTGGTTTCTCCTTCTTGAACATATCACTTATAATCCTGGCATTCTCTTAAATTTATGAAGCTGATTTTTCTTACTGGGAACTCTTGCTTTCCCTCAAACTCGGACTAACATGACTAATGAACTTGGCCTCAACTTGATAGCATCACACGGGAAGTTGAGATTCTTGAACACGGCCATTGATAAGCATGTAAATGTGCTTTAGCTTCATATGAAAATGTAAATCATCATCAGTAATAAGTTGCAACTGAATAAACATTAAACTGAACTTGGAGCCATGCTAATGATACAATTTAGAATTTCTAATTATTTAAACCGATGGAGTCTGAAATTAAATATAATCCAGGGAGTCATTGCTCCCTACGTCTGCTCTACATTTCTACTCTGACTATCTCTTTCTCTTGCAATTGCCAACAACACTTTCGATTTTCGATAGCCAATCACACGCGGATTAACCATCACAAAAATGTGAATTCGTCTGTCAATCAAACTTAAGACCACCTCTCTAACTGATTCTATACTAATAAAACTTTTTGCTTTCACGTGATCACATGTTGTCTCTTGCTCCCTTTTGATTTCAAAGTCCAAAACTGTGAACTGCTAATTGAGTATTCTTTTTTCTTTGAAAACCAAACTGTTTATTCGCTATAATGTTATATTTTTCTAGAAAAGTTGTAAGGCGATTTTTTACCATTTTTTCAAATATTTTTAAAATGTGAGACAGTAAAGACCTTCTCCTTCTTTTTTTCTATCTTCCCTCATCCGGTTCTCTTATTCCACTAGCTAACTTACTCAATGCTTTTTCGTTCCTTGAATATGGTTCTTTCAAACAAAACAATGTGTGTAAACTGATTCTTACTTTTTCCTTCTGTCAAACATTAAAATTTGGCTCCCTTTTAAAGTCTCATAAACCCACGCAGAAAATATATTTAAAACAATTAATAACTTTATTGAATCCATCTCTGCATTAAAACTCTTCTAAAACTTTATATAAACTATAAATTCTGAATCTAAACAATCATAAACGCAAATACAAAATAGCCCATTTGTATAATCATTCCAAATATTCTAATCTGGCTAATTAATCCTCAAAACCTTACAAATACCTCCCCCTGTAAGAAAAGCCTCACCCCGAGGCAGTACTGTTACCTGAATTCCTCTGGGCGGTCTTGCTTCTCCGTAGCATCTTCCATGATGAAGCAAGACAGATCAAGTTGACGCCGGCAAGCCTACATCTCAAATGGCAACTAGTAATACTCAAACATAAACAAGTTCAATGATTCTCTTAATAAAGAAAATAAACTGGTTAGTCAGTTCCTAACTATCATGAAATACTCAATATTAAGTATTATAAAGCGTATAAAGGGTACCAATAATATGTAACTTAATTACTACTTAAATATAAAATGATTTCTATAGGCCTTCTTAACGAAAAAATTTTTTCACAACAAAAATTCTTTAACAAAAATAAAAGTTCTTAACACAGTTCAATGTTTGTAACTAGAAATTTGGTTTAAAACAGACACAGTTTAGTGTTCGGGGTTTACAAAACAACAAGACTCAGTCATTGAAAGTTCATTACGTACTATGATTCAAAATTTTAACATTAACACTATAACTGGTGCTTTGAAAGTTAATGTTATGGGAAGCACTAAAACAATGGGAATTAAATAACATTAATTTAATGAAAACCACCATAGAGTACTTGATACTATGTAGCACTGTCTTGCTTCCTAAACATGGAAAGTCATAGAGTTCGAGTCTCTTCTGTTCCGCGTTGGATCTCCGGTTTCTGGATCAGGAACAATCTCAGGCGTCCTTCACTGGCATCGTCTGCGCTGAGGGTGTGGTCCTCAAATTTCAGTTGACGTGTGGTGTCGGTTGACTCGGAAGATTCGTTAGGGTTTCCTGAAAGCCAATTTATCAACAATGTCTCTGCCACAATTAATTTTAAAATAGAAGAAATAGAAATTAGATAGAATAATGTTGTAGTCCCAAATATATTTTATGTTTAATGTTTAATAATGTTCATGACTGAATTTTTATTCAAAACAATGAATAAATGGATTAATATGTGCATCTAATTTTTTACTAGTTATAATTTTTATATAAATGTATTCGCAGTGCAATATCGGTATTGTGTTGGGGAGGGGGGGGGGGGGTTTGGAGCTCTTAAACAACACTTAGACAATAGCTCAAGTACAACAATAGCATATTAATAGCTAAGCACCCGCCATCCCGCCTTGTCATCTGTAGTGAACAAGGGGGAGACGTTTACTTATTATTAAGCTAGAGAGTAGATAGGCTAACCCATAGTTTAATAAAAGAATCAACTCTAAAATTAAAATATCAAATTGAAAAGATTTATTATCCATTATAAATGTGTATCTATTGCTCATATATTGTCTGGAATAAAATTTAAACATCGTTATAACTTTATTCAATTTATCATTCGCGCAAAACTTTCTATTTCTGATAAAATTTCTCTTTATTTATTTCCTTATTCGAGGAAGTTAGATTCTCTCTTCAGTGCTAATCCGGGAACAATAGTTAAGACAGGTTCCATTTACAAGGAAAAAGGGGTCAGACTGGTTTTGATTAGCTTTCTCAGATTATCTAGGTCACCAGCCGGTCAAGTTTTATCAAATGGAATGTCGGATATAAATTGAAAGAAATACATTTCCCCCCAAACTGTTTCTTAAATAATAACAATTAATTAATTAAATCTAGAGGAGTGAGGATTTCTTCATTTAATTTCTATCTAGAGCATAACTCATTATCTTAGTTTAATAATCGGAAATTTTCTTAAAGAACTGAAATGAATATCAACTTTAGTCGCATATGGTCTCAATAGATGGTGTTACTTCCTGAGGCCCTTCTCATTTGAAGCTTCTCTCGTACGTTCTCCTGTTCGGACCAGCCAAAACAAAATAACGTATTATTCATACACTGCCACAAGGAATATTACCATCATGACTGTATTATACTATTAGGAATGAAATGTTTGACCAGTGTAAATACTTTAACAGCGAAAAATGTGTGCTTGCATACCTATAAGATCAATCTCATGCCATGTGGCGAGTGGAGAACAAAGACTTTGAAATGAATGTGTCAGCGATGTGCGTTTTGATCTACGCTATCATAATAATGACTGGAATAATTAATACTACTTGTCCTGGACGAAATCTTCATACTTTCCTTCAATAATTCCACACGGATAATGTGCGGTTAAACAGGTAAATTGCCAGCCTGCTGCAAAGTCACACCGCGGGGTGGGGCCCTTACCACGCTTTATGAACGACGGGCCAGGCTTCATATGAAACTACGGTGACAACGATGATTGATGCATCGCTATGGATCGTTTCTTCTATTGAAGCTATCAACAAGTTCTGATGTCCAGGTGTACAAATAGGCTGATGTTTAATTACTAATATTTAATTTCTGATTAACTAGTCGGAAAAATTTTTTTTCTATTCCAATACTAAAACGGTCTTCTTAACCTTTCTTAGGAATGAAGATCGGAGTGGCTCAGATCTATACGGAAAATTATAACTCCGTTCCAAGTGTAGCTGTGCATGCTATGAGCTAACAATAAAACTTATAACTTAACATTAAAATGGGCTAAAACTCCTCAATTTGTCTTACAAAAAAATTAAACTCTTCAAATATATGAGGGATCTTTAGCTTTTTACGAGTGACTTTTACCATTTATCTATGTGTATTCAAAGTAATAGGGTTCACTAAGGACACTAAATAATATCGAATAAGTACTAATCAATACTATTATTAAGTAGGTGACTTTACGGTTAAAACGTGTCAATCATGATATATCTGATAATATTTTGCTCCAAGTTTTATAGCAATTGGTTCCTCTATCATTCTCATAATATCTATGCATAATTTAACATAAACATTAGAGTAATTATAAATACTAATAGACAATAGAATTCGAGACCTGGGATAGGGTAGCTAAGCCTACCTCTGAACTATGGAATTCAACGTCATAACTCTACGCAGCTGATTCTGGGTTAGCTTTCTCTCGCTCTCCATCACTCTAACGAGGGTTGAAGAGGGGGGGGCGACGTCTCCCGACCTCTCTACAACGACTTCTGCTCCGCTCCCGTCGGTGCACTCTAGGAGAGATCACTACATTTTAAAAATGTCTCGGGCCCTACAGATTTGTTTGAACATAAATTCACTACAAAAACCTTAAAATTATATGTCCAGGTATATGAATCAACTTTCTTTACTTGTCCAATTAAACTGTCTTATTTCACGGTTTCCATACGATTACTCGATTCTATGAATCACAATATTTGCTCCAACCATAAAATTTGAACCTTTCAGGGACTACCCCTTCAACACAATACTGTTACTTAATTCTAAAAGTGTCTGTAATTCTGATAACTAAATCAAATTAATGAATAATTCAACCACAACGACGCGCAACGCTCGTATGAGCAATATTGTTGAAAACCAAAACTAGTCTAAATTTTCGTTAATCCATCGCTTCTCCAGGATGACCATAATAATGGCATCGAACATGAATGAATGTCTTCACAGGTATCACTTAACAACATATCGCTACCTCCCTGAAGCTGACTAAGTACCACACAATCTGTAGCAACGTGTAACTTGCAGGTAACCTCAAGGAAGGCAACCGATAAATCTAATAATTTTCTGGATATTAGAGTTTGTTATTAGTACTTCTTTCTTAATACAGGTTCTTTAATTTTCAAGCTTCGGCTTCTTTTAAGAACTAAATGACTTGATTAATGTAATGCTAAATTGGATTGATATCCCATCATTCAGTTTAATTTCAACAATAGTTCTAAACAAATGTCGGCGCGCAATAGATACATGAGTAGCACTAAATAATCTAAACATTACTCAAAATACCAATAAAAGGTGATCGTACTACCTCCCACGACTTTGCTCATGATATAACCAACCATAGTAGTGTATATGAACAAATCGGGCAGATAGATAACCACAAAACAGAATAATATAAACTTCTTTCAATATACTTCGAATTGGTTCATCACAACCCATCTCTGCCAACACGGGTTTCCTCCAAATACACCTTAATTACCAGGTGTCCCATAATTTCATTTCAGCTCTAGTAAGTACTAGCAAATTTAAATGGACTCAAGGGGCTGGCTAATGCTCTAACAATGCTCTAACAAGGTAAGTTTCTTATGATCTAAAATTTAAAGTACAAATACTATCCTAGCCCCGTTAAAATTATTTGTTTGCGACTTTATGCATGGAGAGTACCTAAGTACTCGTGAACTATTTCTCTTAATAATCTACGAATATACTCTAAGGAATGGGCACTATGGGTTCGCTTAGAGGATGGAGCGGAAAGGTCATCTATCAGGGCGACGACTTGCGAAATTTTGCCGGGGTCCTCTTCGCTCGGAAAATCTTCTTCTATGCGTTTGGTCTCTTGCCTGGTCTCTGAAATGACTGGTGCATCATCGCTGGGTGAGTGTCGTTCTAAAGCTTCAGTGGTGCATTTATCCTGAATGGAGGGGAGTACTCATGGAACCTCGGGGACACTCCCTTGTGAACATAGTCGGTACATATGGGAGGGAGTTGCATTTTCTGCTCTCCCGGCTTCATTGGTTCCTCCATGTTCGGTTCGGCTTCTGGCATCGCAGGGGGCGGTAGGAACAAATCCTCCTCGGGACAAGTCGACGGCACCTGGGGCTCGGGTGGCGCGGCTGCTGGAGCTCGGACTCGTCGTTCCCTGAGGCGGGGCTCTTGTGGCAAATCTCCTACCTTGGGTTTCATCCGATTTGCATGGACGACCTTAGTTTTTCCCGTTTTCACATGTTTAATCAAGAAGTTAACTGGTGAATATTGATCAATCATCTGGTAAGGTCCCTCATAAGTAGGGTGTAACTGCTTTACCAATCACGATTTGATTTGAGGGATTGAGGTCGTCGACTTTAAATGAATAAGGCTTATGGTGCCTATCGTGATATTCTTTTCTTTTCTTCTCTTGTTCCACTCGCATTTTTTCGGCTAAATCAAACGCATACTTTATGCGAGCTTCGATTTTGCATCCATAATTTTTGTCAATTCCATAATATGGCTTTCTCAGCACGTTGATGGTATCCCCAGGGAGGATGGGATCTCTCCCATAAAATAATAGAAATGGGCTTTCTCCTAATGAGGAGTGTGGACTGGAGTTATACGCAAAAATGCAGAATGATAGCCATGTCGGCCAGTCTCTTTGACTTTTCTCCACATAGTGAGGTATCATTTGTATCAAAACCTTGTTCAACAATTCCATTTCCGGTGGGATGATATACTGTATTGAACAGTTTTTTAACATCCAAAATCTTGCAAACTTCTCGTAGCACTTCGGAAGTAAAGTTTGATCCTCGATCGATCAGTAACTGGATCGGAATTGAATGTCGATTGAATATACTGGTGACTAATGCCTTAGCCACGGTTTTCGCAGTTTAGTCCATCAACGGAACAGCTTCCGAATATCTCAAATAATGGTCCGTAACCACTCAAATGTACTTATATCGTTCATAGGAAGTTGTAATTGGCCCCAAAATGTCGGCGGCAATACGATAGAATGGATGTTTCACTGGTGGAAAAGTTTGTAACGGCTGTTCTTTACGTTTAGGTTGAGCTGCATGAAGCTGACAACTTTCACATTCAGCACAATATTTCTGAATATAGGCTTGCATGGTTGGCCAATAGAATTGTTTGTCAATCTTGACTCGCATCTTCTTTGATCGGATGTGGCCACTGGATGGAATATCATGGTATAGATACAATACATGGTTTCGTAAATTATTCGGAATAACAACTTGTTCCCATATTTCCTTTACATCTTGCGACCTTTTAATATGATAAAGGACATCTTCATCATCCATAAAAAAATTCTCTTCCTTGTCTGGCCATTCGGGAGGGGATGGTTTCACGCCTGTGCCCTTGAAATACTCTTGAATCCCTCTCCACTCCATCTCTAACTGCTGTTCCCTGGCTATATCCTGTTTACATTTCTTTAACATTCTTTAGCTGGGGGAAGTTTTTTACAGCTGTTATTTTTTCTGGATCAGGAGCAATATCATGCTCTGAGACTATATGGCCTAAGAACTTAACTTCGTCGTTGAGAAATTGACACTTACGGGGTTTAAGCTTGAGATTTGCTTCCTGTAACCTTATAAACAACATCTTTAAACTGTCTAAATATTCAGCGAATGTCTCATTAAACGGTGAAAAAATCGTCTAAGTAACATAGAATACAGTCCTGTAGGCCTCTGACTATGAAATTCGCTGTTCTCTGCCATAACGCTGGGGAATTATTCGACCCATAGGTAAACGCTTAAACTGAAATTTGGCGTCCGGGGTACTGAACAATGTCTTTTCGGAATCATTTATTTCAAGCTGGAAATACCCTTGATTCGCATCCAAAACACAAAAATATTTCACCTTGCCTAACTGACTCAACGTCTCATTCACGTTGGGTAGGGGAAAAAAATCAACTGTTGTAACTTTGTTCAATTTACGATAATCTACAACGAATCGATAAGACCCTTCCTTTTTCTTAACTAACAATGCTGGTGCATTCCATGGGCTTGAACTGGGTTCAATGACCTGATGTTTCAACAAGTTCTCTATCATTTCCTTCATGATACCTCGCTCTGAATAAGGAATTCTGTAGGGGGGCTGAGCTGCAGGGGGGGAGGAGCCAGTATCAATCTTATGGTGTTCAATCTTACAGCATCCGAAATCTCACTCATAATGAGAGAATGCGTCATTAAATTTATACAATAAGTCTTCCAAGGGAATTCTTTTTTCAGGGGGTAAATGATCTAAATGGAATAATTTTACGAATTCTTCTTTTGTTAATTTAGTTTCTTTTCCTTCCTCTATGGAGGAACTTAGCTCCACCTTCTCCTCCTCTGCCTCACTCAGATGCCCAATCGTTTTATTTGCTCTATAATTATCATTTCTCCAGAATAATTTAACAACCTTATAGGGATGGTATCATTTTGCGACACTGTGACCAAAACTTTAGCTGCCAATAACCCTGGTTCTGAAAGATCTTTTCGCTTCAACCCTCCCATACGCTTTTTATAATCTTGACTTGCCAATTTGCCTTCGCACACAGACTCTCGGAATAGGGGGAATGGAGATTTTGCGTTTACTACGGACGGGGATTGTATCCATGAACGCTCGGATGTTTGAAATCTCTGAGTTATTAACTCTGCAATCTACTCTCAATTTAATGCCCTTAAAGGGGATATTATTATCCCTTGCTTGTAACAATCTATTGTGGAAATTGATTACAAAATCATATTTTGATAGGGCATCTTGGCCTAAAATAGCTTGATAAGGAATCTCTTCCTTTCTTTTCCAAATATAACACTTTAACATGTATCTTTTTGTGCCGAATTTAAGTTTAACCCGGCGTCACTCGCGCCAAATTTTATAACAGCACTACCCGCGCTGTGGTGTTTACACCGCACTTTTTAAAAGTGATTTTATTTGATAAAAAAAAGAACTTAGTGAGATAAAATAACATAAAATGTTATTTATTATACTTTTATAAATTCCTTTATGCCAATATTCTTCATTCATCATCATAAATAATCATTACTAATTCATCATCGCGGAGAATGCGTCACTCGCGCCAAATTTTATAACAGCGCTACCCGCGCTGTGGAGTTTACACCGCACTTTTTAAAAGTGATTTTATTTGATAAAAAAAGAACTCGGTGCAATTTTATTTGATAACTCAAGATATTGCAATTTATGACCACATATACAAATTAGAAGAAAATAAGTGATTTTAAAGTGATTTTTAAGAAATCATGTTTATGTCAAAGATTCACTTACATGACTGCTCGCGCAGCGGTGTTTGCACCGCAAAGTGAGACCAAGCGTAGAAAACATAGCTCTAATCTTCACTTTCGATAAAATGAATGAGATCAACACCGGCGCTATCTGTTGCCAATAAGTTGTACTTGAAATACATGGAAGTCATCACAAGATAGTGCCTCTGTATGATGAGCTATATCAAAAAAATCAAAAAGTGCGGTGTAAACACCGCTCGTGCGAGTGACGTCGGGTTAATCAAATAAATACCTTTGGTAGAGAAATTATATCCCGTGACTCCAACCAATTTTATGGCAGGTTCAATCACTTCAGTAACCTTATATCCCAATCTAATCAATTTTGGTTCTATAACCTTTGCTCCACTATCAACCAGGAATTTTACTTTCACCTCTCCTAATGTGCCTTCAACCATCAGTTCTACTGGATCTTCTGAAATTTGTGCCATATGTAGAGTTTCTCTTTCCACTTCCCTCTGCTCTTCCTTTCGAACAGGAGGGGGGGCTGTTCGCACGCTCATGTGTCTGAGTAGCCTGCTGTTTTACCACCAGAATGTTCTTCTTTGGCAGTTAACTTCCCCTTTTTTGTTCGCTTTCCATTCTTCCTTTACAATATCTGATTACATGTCTCCTTTTTCGACAGAAATAACACTGTATCCGATTATACGCTTTGCCTCCGCGATCCTTTTTATGACCTGGCTGTGTTTCCTTCGCTCTGCAGTTTGGTAATAATCGCTCAACTTTCTTTCCTGTGCTGTACGATCTGTTTGCCTAATTATAATTCCTTTCTTATATAACCTTTCTTCGATTTGTTTGCTCAATTTTTCTTCTATTTCTGGACTTATGTCACGGAATTTGGAACCCGATCCGGAAAGGAAAAGGAATTCCGCGACTCGAATTTTTGTGAATAGCAAGTTTAAGCGAAGAGTGAAGGGGACCCCCCCGGGAAGGAAGACTGGTTTGTTCGCGCAAGTCGCGCGAGGCGCGAGACGGAGCCATGAAGGTGAGAGGGGAGCGCGACTGAAATTAGAAGAGATTTTGCCGTCGATAGATACGGTTGAACGGGCGAGAGCTGAGGGCACGGGTTTTCGTGCTATTTCGACGCTTTGTGACAAAGTCACAGAAAAGAGGAATGCCTCTAATTTGGAATGGAATTGCAGGAGATTCGCCAAGGTATACGGGGCGTAGCCCGAGCATGAAATTAATGTTTTATGTTTTTCCAATTCAAGCGAGCGTCGCGGGAAAGCCAAGCAGCCGTCTCGAATAGGAGAGGAACCCCGTCAGATGAGCTGTTCGGAGATTCGACTCCCTACTGTAGTAGTGCCGACTGAGCCCGTCGTATCCAGCATTCACGGTAATGACTATTTGTTTCATTTTATTGATACGGACATTAGAATATTGCTGAGTGGTTTTCAGCTCGCCTATTTGACATGCTGTCTTATCGTCATATCGCGAGACAGCCGGAAAATTTTTGAAGAGCTAAAATTTATGCAATGTGGCACGTGGGTATATGGAATTTTTCCATACAGCTTTAGAGCATTTTCGCACACCGGAGTAGGTGGTTTTGAGATTGCCGACCTGTGCAGATAGAGATATTAAAATAGTTTTATTCTCAGTATGTTGTAACAGAGTAGCAGGAAAAATATTACGCTGTATTGTTTGCAGAGTGTGTTCTTCGTAGGAGTTTTGTATCTTGTGGTACTCTGCGTTGTTTTGTGCCACAGCAATTTAGCAGCAGTATGCTATTCAGCGGTTTTCAACCATTGTGAACATTTTTCAAGTGGATGGAGCTATAGAGACAGCTATTGCACTGTATTGGATTAGTCTTTATTTTTAATAATTATTTAATCAATAAGAAGGCTGCACAGGAGCTTCTGGAATTCTGAATTAAATTGAAATAGTGATTAGCCCTTATTGCTTATTGGCCGGCGAGTTTTCTTTGATGCATAAAGTTTTAAATTTGAATAAATATATGGTTATTTCTGCGGCCATTGAATGGATTTAAGCAATTTATGTGAGCAAGCCCGGATTGCATATTGGAGGGCATTTATTGATAACTTATACAGTCATTGTTAAAATAATTACTCTGGATTGGATTTGACTCATTTATTGAAATTATCTACTAAGTTTACAATTTGGATTAGCCAGCTATATGTTTAATTAGTTGTTGGTGAAAAGCTTTTACGTATTTGGATAAACTTATCATTTATTTATTTCTATTTGAAATTTTTCATGGACACCGCAATGGAGAGCGGGGATGCTGAAGCAACTTGGCGACAGAGCAGTCCGCGGCGATGATCACGGTGAACGTGTCGCCATTGTAGAAGGAAACTTGGAAAGAGAAACAGCATCATCTTTATCTTGAAGTCGGCATTGAAGACATTGGGCTTTGTTTAACTTACGGAAACGATACGTTGGAATTATTCTTACCTGGCATCGTACTTTCTTCTTGTGGGTCGTGGTGAAGATAACCATTTCGCATCAGTTGCTGTTATTAATTAATTTGAACAAGCTGAATATTTAATTTATTAGAACTGAACTTTGTCATTATTGAACAAGCTGTTTAATAAACTTTTATTTATGTTTACATTCTTTGCACCTGTTCTGTAAATAAACTTTAACTATCACGCTTCCACGTTACAGCTTAACATATAATCTTCTAGTCCCCATCGCTTAACAATTTCCTCATCTTCTTCAGCCTGCTCTATTGCTTGTTTTAAGTTCTCTGGTTTCTTAAACATAACAACACTTCTTACTGGTGGTAACAATCCTTCTACAAAATGCTCTAAAATTTTTTCATCTAAGATTTCCTGAGCATATGCACGCTTGTCCTCCCTCTCTTACTATCTTACACTTTGTTTTATTTCCTAGACAATGTAAGCGGGTCGCATACTAGCAGACTGATTCTTATACACTTTGTTTACATTCTCTGAATAATTTTTCATTTTCTCCCTTATCTCTTTCCCAAATCGCTCTTTCAACGCTTTTCTCAAAGTTCACTAATCTCATTCGTTCATCTTCCCTGCAATAAAATTGCGCATCCCCTGTTAGCTAAATCTTTGCGACATTAAATTTAGTCTCTGAGCCCCAATTCATTACATTTCCAACTTCATCTATTCGCAAAAAAAATTCCTCTGGATCCGTAGATCCATCATATGGCTTTATTTCGCCTGTTAGCACAAATGACTGTCACACAGGGGCTTGATTCATCTTGATTAACTTATTTTGTTAGCTCATCCCTAATGTAATAAAATTCCAACAATGCCTTTCTTCGTCTTGGACTTAATTTTATTTAAATAAATACTTCACAAATGTAGGCTTTACTTAACGCAATTAATTATGCCAATTATGACTATGTAAATGCTCTTATTTGTGTATGCTAATAAAATCAATTCTCAAACAAATTTTTTCATTTTTACTGTATCACTTAATGCAATACAATGACACTACACTATCTTGTCCGACTGCAACAGTTATGTAAGGATCCGGGGAATAATATTCAAAGAAATATGGTCGAGTAATTAATGATAAAGGTTTAGAATAGACTGCGCCAGTGAATTATACTATTCACGAAGTGATTTATGATAAAGTTTAAAATTATCTTCCTTACATACTAAAACCTCCGCACACCGGGTCGGCCAAGAGGAAAGAATAGGCAAGGGAAACTGACCTAATGGCCAAAATAATATTTATTGAACAGTCAACAACAAGTATATAAAACAATAAATGGAAATGCAATGTAAATGATAAGGACAGTTCAAAATAGGAATTTCAATTAGGTTTGCAATCAAATTTAAGGTTCTAAATTATTCTGATTCAAAGGGTAACTAAAAGCTGACTCGTGTCAATTTGACTAATTATATGTTTCAATGGATAAACACAATTTCAAGTAAAGACTTAACGATCACCTTTTAAGGTATACAACAAAGTGAATGTCAATTAATTTAATATAACGAAAGCTGCCGGTTTAAGAAGCTGCTCCTCGGAGATCCTAATTTGTTGCTATCCAACCTAACTATTTGGATTCGTAATTTCTGGACCTGGTTTATGAACTCTTCTAGTCTTGGCTGGCCCCAGTTTTTATTCGAGTAACCTGGTATTAATCGTTAAATTTATGTGTTCTTTTTGTGAATAATTCAAAACTTACAACGACATTTTAATTTCCTAACGTCTTGGCATTGTTTCAATATGGTCATTGTTATCGCTCATCTTTGTTATAAATGCTTTATTTGTCACAATTTTTATCTATAATGGCAAAGTATGGGACCAAGATCATGCAGTACTTGTAAGAAATACATAAAAGTAGCTGAACATGCTGTACAATGCACCGGATCATGTAAGAAATAGTTTCACGCCAAATGCAATAATATCTCCGATAGTGTATTTGTCAAATGTGATTCTTTAATCAATACTTATGTATGTGATAGCTGCCTCGTTGAAAATAAAGGTCATACACCCACTGCACTTCCTGCGCCCGACTCAAGTTCTGTGAGTGTACCTTCTTCCCTAAAGAAAAGTGTAATACAATCCGGATCTGTTCCTAATATCGTGGACACAACCATCATGGATAAAGAAATCAACTGGATTAAATCTAAATTAACGGCAGTTTTAAATAAGCTGAATGAACTCGACAATGTTAAAGCACAAGTAAATGACTTAAGCAAAGCCTTCAAATTCTTCACTGAAGAATTCGACTCAATGAAAGAGGAACTGAGGAACATAAAATCTGAAATTAGAACGCATAAACAAAATTATGATGTGGTAAAATTAGAAAACGACAAGCTAAAAAAGGAGATAGACTGCATTAAAACAAAATTAATTGACTCTGAACAATATTCCTATAATTCAAATTTAATCATTGGAGGAATTCCCGAAAAACCTCAAGAAGATTTAGAAGAGATTGTTACAAAGATAGCTTCAACTCTTCAAGTCGATTGTACGAGGCATGACATAAACGCCGTACGTAGAATCAATAAAAAATCTTCCAATAATTCCAGTCCTAGACCTATAGTGATAAAATTTCTAAGGAAGAGTGTAAAATTTAACCTACTGAAAAGTAAGAAAAAGAATTTCAAGCTGCTAACAACAAAGGACGTAAATATCTTTAATGAAGACTTCGCCATCTACCTGAATGAACATTTGTCACCTTACTTTAGAGACATCTTTATTCAAGCCAAGAAAAGGCAAAAAGACCTAAATTACAAATACCTATGGGTCAGTAATGGAAACATCATGACCCGAAAAACTGACACCTCTCAAACTATATCTTTACGTAATTACAATGACCTGCAAGACTTATGAACAATTTTTAATCTTAACATTCAATACAAACCTTTCTCTACTATTTAGATATTTACTGATTATTTGTGCTAACAATGATATATATCTCCTATTTACAAATCCTATTAATACTAATCTCCTAACTACAGCAAGTGATTTTTTTTATCCGTATTTCCACCATAGGAACTTGTCTTATACACGTATTAGCTTCCTCTCTAAAATTGTTGTTCACTGTTTGTTTACTTTCCTATTATCCTTTCTCTTTCCAATTAGTCCATCTCTAACCCCTCGTTTTCATGTCAGCTGCAACTAATCCTACATCATTAAATGATCTCAACGATTTGATCTGCAAATATATAGCCAACCAATCTCAGCATCCCTTATTCTTACTTTGCCTAAATATTCGAAGTATTAATGCTAATTTCTCTTCTCTCACTTCATCCCTAGCTAATCTTCATCCATCACTGAAACCTGGACCCGCTCATTATCCGAGATTTCCTCTCTCACAGGGTATTCCCCAGTGGCAGTCCACCGCCTTCTCAAAAAAGGAGGAGGCATAATAACTTAGATATCCTGCCGTCTACATTTTACAGTACTAACTGAATATACCATAACTTCTGATAACTATGAAACACTCACTATCCTCATTAATAATAAATATTTCATTATTACCGTCTACCTACCTCCTTCTGGCCTATTTCACCCATTTATATCTTTTCTTTCTTCCCTACTTCTAGATCTTCAATCAAAAGATAAAACAATTATCTTATTAGGTGATTTTAATATCGATTTCCTTAAATCATCAAGTAACCTAAATTCACTAATGGATCTCACACTCCAATCTGGTTTAAATCCCACGATAACGTCTTACACGCATTATTCTTTAGCTAACAACTCCTTTTCCACGATCAACCAATGTTTTACAAGTCATATAAACGGATATTACAGTGGTTCACTTGACTTACCAGTATCTGATCATCTTCCAATTTACTATATCTACAATTCATTTTCAGCACTACCAAATGTTCCTACAGCTATCAGATACAGATTAGTTTCACCTCCTCATTTAATAGTTTTTCAGTCGTTTCTCCTACTTACTAACTGGGCTGAAATTTTTGGCAACTCCTCTGAAACTAACTCACTTTTTGAAAAGTTCTGTACCCATTTTCGTCTTGGTTATGATCGCCACTTTCCTTACGTCACTTCCACCCATCGAAAAGCTGATAAACCATTCCGCAAACACTGGTTAAACTGTTATATCCTTCGTCAAGTGGCTCATAAAAATGCACTATACCGCAAATACCGTCGCAATCCTAACCCCCAAACAAGCAAAAAATTCCGTACTTTTTCTAACCTGCTGCGAAATATCATCAAAAATACCAAACACAACTACTTTGCGCAGCTATTTGGTAAAATTTACTCTAGTAAAACTAAATGGAAAACCATTAATAATCTTCTTCCATGCTCTCAGTCTACGTACTCGCCATTACCAGATCCTCGAAACCTATACCCATCCGTACTATCTGAGTTCCTTAAAATTCTTCTACCCTCTCCTCCCCAACCCCAATTCCCCCCTCCTTCTTATCCTTTCAATTCCCCATCATCTTCTCTCTCTTTCTTTGCCACTCCGACTACCCATGAAGAAATATCTAAAGTTATCAGGCAATTAAAATCTTCATCTTCCCCCGATCCTTTAGGCTTTCGTTCCGATGTTATAATTGCAGTAAACACTAGCATATCACTTCATTTGGCGCATATATTTAACATTTCACTTATCGCAGGCTCCTTTCCTAAATCTCTTAAAATGGCTAAAATTATCCCCATCTATAAAAATGGGAACCATGGTGATTACCATAACTATCGCCCAATCTCAATCTTACCGGTATTCTCTAAAATTTTTGAAAAACTATTCTTTTTTCGCTTGTCCAATTATATTATAACAATAAACTATTATCGGCAGCTCAGCATGGATTTTCTCCTAATCGTAGTATAGATACGGCTTGTTATGAACTAATCGAATACATATCTCTTCACATGTCCAAAAATCACTTTGTAGTTGCTCTATTCTTGGATTATACCAAAGCTTTCGATTCAATAGCTCATCAATTACTGATTCACAAACTCTCCTCTATCTTTAATGTTCGTGGCCCCCCCCCACTTTCTTTGGCTCTCCGATTTTCTTGCTGATCGTTCCTATTACCTATCTGCCCACGATATCACATCATCATTACTAATTCGTAACATGGGAGTTCCACAGGGCTCTATCCTCTCACCTTTACTTTTTAATCTATTTATCAATGACTTAGCCCCAACATTGTCCTCTTCAAATTTAATCTTATATGCTGACGATGCAACTTTATTATTCGCTGATCCAAGTATCGATAATTTATCCACTAATATTAACCAAACCTTATCAATATTAAGTCACTGGAATTCAGTTAACCTGCTTAACCTAAACCTTAATAAAACTAAATATATACTATTTTTTCAACGTAACAAACTATATGTTCCTACTGTCCTGCCAATTTTCTATAACTCACACCTACTATCAGTTGCAAGCACATTTAAATATTTAGGAATACATTTAACACATGATCTTTCTTGGAACTTGCATATCAATACTTTACTAACAAAACTTAACAAAAGACAGGGAATGATTTCTCATCTGCGCTTTCTCCCCTCTCATATACTGATCCCCCTATATAACTCACTAATACATTCAGCCCTCTGCTATGGTGTACAATTTTGGGGTTCCACTAAAAATTCTAATCTTCTACGCCTTTACCGCCTACAAAAATGGTTCTTAAGAACCCTACTCAACATTAAAATACCCAACTCTATTTCCCATCAGTTTGAGCATTCTAACCATCTACCAGATTTACATTATTCAACTCTGCACATTTGTCTACAAAATTCTGAATAATCAACTAATTCTCTCAACACCTTTTGAAATATCTTACCAGCACACTCTACACTCATATTCCACCCGATCATCAAACCTAATAAGTTTTCCCCTTACCAAAAATAATTACCAACGCCAATGCATCTCTTATATAGGAATTAAATGGTGGGGCACTTTACCTGAGCAAATTCGCACATCCCCTACGAGCTCAGCATTTAAAAAACTATTAAAATTCTTACTTCTAACTAACAAATTACCTACTAACATCTTTTAAACCTCTTTTTTACTACTTATAATAGCCCTTTATTTTCCCGTTTATTTTCCTCTAATATTTATTCTCTCTGCATATAATACCTTACTGGAAACCTCCTTCTGCAACTTTCTGGACCATTCTTGGTCCAGCTTGTCCTCCATAAAATACTTAAATAATAGTTATAAATTATTTTTTTCTCTTTTTTCCTTTTTTTCCCATTTATCTCTGTAATCCATGTTATATTCTGTATTATCATACTAACTGTAATTTAATGCCCCCTCCAGAGACCACACATGTCGGCCCGCTGGCCATACAGGCTCCAGAGAGGGTTCATTGTAAGTGTTCACCCCTTTTTAAATAAATAAATAAATAAATTAAAAATTGGTTTAGATTAAAGCTTATTAAACAATGATCAGAATTTCTTAGTATAACAATAATTATATATTAAAAATAGTCCTATGCACTTGTGCAAAGGAAAAAAGTAATTGTCCTTCCCAATATCTGATAGAATTAATAATCCGTTCCCAAATAAGAAAGTTATAAATAATAATCTCAGGGTATGTAAATATGTGTGTATGAATTAAAGAATGGCCATTTGAAACATTAATTGAAATTAGGCTTTACCATGCCTTCTCAATCTGTCCGCTCTGCTGGGGTCATCTCTTTCTCGGGCGTCATCGAATCATCAGGGGGGGTAGGACTCCTCTCTGAAGTGGCTCGTGGAGAAGTCGTCTCGGGGTCGTCTCTGGATCTGCTTCCAACACTGGACCATTGTACCTGTCGGGGCTGGTTTCTCCTTCTTGAACATATCACTTATAATCCTGGCATTCTCTTAAAATTATGAGGGTGATTTTTCTTACTGGGAACTCTTGCTTTCCCTCAAACTCAGGCTAACATGACTAATGAACTTGACTTCAACTAAACTGAACTTGGAGCCATGCTAATAATACAATTTAGAATTTCTAATTATTTAAACCGATAGAGTCCGAAATTAAATATAATCCAGGGAGTCATTGCTCCTTACGTCTGCTCTATTGAATCACTACATTTCTACTCTGACTATTTCTTTATCTTGGAATTGCCAACAACACTTTCGATTTTCAATAGCCAATCACACGTGGATTAACCATCACAAAAAATGTGAATTTGTCTGTCAATCAAACTTGACCACCTCTCTAACTGATTCTATTCTAATAAAACTTTTTGCTTTCACGTGATCTTGTATCTTGCTCCCTTTTGATTTCAAAGTCCAAATCTTACCTTCTCCTTCTTGTTTTTTCTACCTTCTGTCATCCGGTTCTCTTATTCCACTAGCTAACTCACTCAATGCTTTTTCGGTCCTTGAATATGATTCTTTCAAACAAAACAATGATGTGTAAACTGATTCTTACTTTTTCCTTCTGTCAAACATTAAAACTTGGCTCCCTTTTAACGTCTCATAAACCCACACAGAAAGTATATTTAAAACAATTAATAACTTTATTTAATCCTTCTCTGCATTAAAACTCTTCTAAAACTTCATATAAACTCTAAATTATGAATCTAACTAAACAATCATAAACGCAAATACAAAATAGCTTATTTGCATAATTATCCAAATATTCTAATCTGGCTAATTAATCCTCAAAACCTTACATATATTAATCTTATATATATATATATATATATTTATATATACACTATATGATCAAAGATATCCGGACACCCCTCACAGATCATCGATTGGCCCAATGTCACATGATAAGGACTTGCACATCATTTAAATAGCTTCCCACACCTTCAGACACAACTCTGCTCGGACATTGGCAAGAATGGGTCGTTCGGCAGAGCTCAGTGAGTTCCAACGTGGAACCATCGTTGGATGTCACCTATGCGGCAAGTCCGTGCGTGACATTTCCAGCCTTCTTCAGATACCCAAGTCAACAGTAGGCGATGTCATTATGAAATGGAAGACCCGGGGATCAACAACAGTTCAACAACGAACCAGTAGACCCAAGAAACTAACGGACAGAGACGTCGAGTGCTTCGTCGTGTCACCCGCAGCAACCGGAAGTCCTCAGCGGAAAAAATTGCCACAGAGTTTCGAAACGCCTCTGCAAATGATGCCAGTATCATGACAATTCGTCGGGAACTGCACACGATGGGATTCCATGGCCGTGCTGCTGCCCACAAGCCCCACATCAGCAGGGTCAACGCCAAGCGACGTCTGGAGTGGTGCAAAGCCCACAGAAACTGGACAATGGACCAATGGAAACGTGTAATGTGGACAGACGAATCTCGCTACACACTCTGGCAATCCGATGGACGAGTTTGGGTTTGGCGCATATCTGGAGAATGCTTCTTACCTGAGTGCACAGAGCCCACAGTCAAGTTCGGAGGAGGAGGAGTCATGGTGTGGGGCTCATTTTCATGGTACGGACTCGGCCAGCTCGTTCCTGTGCAAGGAATCATGAACTCCGACAGTTATCTGAATGTTTTGGACAACTGTGCACTTCCAACGTTGTGGCAATTTTTCGGAAACGGGCCATTTCTCTACCAACACGACAATGCTCCGTGCCACAAAGCGAGGCATGTACAGCAGTGGTTTGCGGACTCAGGGGTCGAAGAAATGGGTTGGCCGGCACAAAGTCCCGACCTCAATCCTATAGAGAGTCTGTGGGATGAATTGGAAAGACGCTTGCGGGCCAGATCACATCGGCCAACTTCTGTACCTGAACTGATTCTCGCTCTTCGGGAGGAATGGAGGAACATTCCGGTAAGTACCTACCAACATTTGGTGGAAAGTCTTCCCCGAAGGGTGGAAGCTGTGATTCGGGCAAAGGGATGTGCAACGCCCTATTGATTTCCATGAAATCGTGGCTAGAGCGCAAACGTGCATGTGTCCGGATATTTGTGATCATATAGTGTATATATATACAGGGTGTAAATTTTAAGTTGACAAAGCAGAATAACTCGAAA
>JAHWFO010038280.1:598913-645387 GCA_023313115.1 Rhysida immarginata | reverse complement strand
TCCAAGCTTGGCTGTCCAGGTGTCTGCGATAGCCCAATTGGTAGAGGCGTCGGCCATGATAGTCGAGGTTCCTGGTTTGAATCCAGCTCGCAGAATTTTTCCTTCCATTTTTAAATCGAAAAATCATTACTCTGGCATAACTTCTCAGCAACAGCATCTCTTACTTATGATGCCAAACTGCTTTCACGCAATATGCAGGTTCATTCAGGTTGCGGCAGCACAGGTAGTTCTTCCAGCCAAGTCTGGTCAACAGGATCATTATTCTTAAAGAATAAATCATTAGATGATCACTGAGGGTTAAATAGTACGCCTTACCTCAGAATATTCAAATTAATGATGAAAATTATTATTTTCTTTCCTATTTTTCATCATTATTCTTTTCACATATGTTATGCAAAATGCAGCACGTTTTTATAATATTTGGCACTTTCAGAATATCAACCTCTGTACGTTTTAAAATGCACCTGAATCGTGCTTTAAGCTTTCCAAATGCATTTTCTACTACTCGTCTTGCTCTTGCATGCCGATAGTTGTAATTTTTTTTTAGAATATTTGTCAGCTGCCCTTCAGGATATGGCTTTAAAAGATTTTCCATAAGTGGGAAGGCACTGTCTCCCAAAATAACAGCCGGAACATTTACACCTTTAATACTTTTCATTGCTGCTGACGATCTAGCTTTTAGTTCAGAAAACAACATTGATTGACGAAATATGTGGGCATCATTATTTCGCCCAGGACTTCCAACGTTTATGTATGTGAACGAATACGTTGCATCGCAAACTACCAGCAACACAATACTATACCACCCTTTGTAATTGTAGTAATCTGTACTGTGTTCTTTTGGTGGAGAGACTGGGATGTGGCATCCATCTAATGCCCCTATACACTGAGGAAATTGCCAAAGATCGTTAAATGCTTTTATGTAAGAGGGGTAGTTTTCTACGGTAGGAAAAGATATCCATTTATTCAACCATCTTGCCACTAAAACTTCACAAAATTCATGGATCAAATAGCACAGTGTACTTTTCCCAATTCCAAACAGCTCTGCCACAGTGCGCATTTCACTGCTTGATGCCAAATACTGCAGCAACACGCTTGGGTAGTGGAATGCATCTGCGCATGTTCGTATCCTGCCTTTCCATATCAGGTGCAACTTTTGCCGCACAGTGTGGAATATATTCAGTGAAATCCTACATAGCAATATTATGAGAGAGAAAAAAAAGTATGAGTCATTCTAGTTGACTGAGATGAAATTCTCTTTATGTGATAAGACTTTTCGATAAATAATAACACTCAAAACAGACATTATGTTAAAAGTAAATTTAACCTTTAAAGCATTCATTGTAACTAGAGAGTTTTCATTAAAAATTAACGGATATCAGTTGAAAAAAATAAAAACGTTTTGCTTTTTATTACGTTTGATGATATACAAACGTCTTAAAATAATTGGTTTATATAAATTATAATCGTAATAAGTTTTAATTTTTTCTTGTGAAAAATTTCCTTTTACAATCTTCAAAGTTTGTATATTTTTTAAGGATTTTATTTGTAAACTAGACTTTCCAATATAAGCCAATAATGGCTTCTGGAAATATCAGATTTTTCTTTGTATAAATTTCAGCAAAATGTTATAAAAAATTCAATAATTAAATTTAAAAAAAAAAAATAAAAAGTACGTACCTGAAATGTTTTTTCCATGTTTCCGAGTCGAACTTGGACGCAACATCGACCCACCACACTCCCGATGCAACACGAACCCATACATGCTCGATCGGATACTGGTTAAACCAAACGAAACTGAATTTGTGCTTCATTAATTAAAAGCTGCTGTTGAAGTGACAACTGCTGAATATATAAATAACAAAACGCCACAAAAGCTGCTCGCTTTTCTACCTCCATTCTGCTGATTCGGTGAAAGAAGCAAACGAAGGGTATTATTATCAGAGATGTTCGGAGAAATCTCTACAGCATCTGGGTGATCTCTACAGCATCTGGGTAACACATAATCCTGCCACTAGGCGGCGAAGGACAATCGCGTTGTTGACCTCTTTTTACTGTGATGGTGTGTGAACCAGCTGGTGTGAACACATGGAAAAAATTTCATCGCGATAAGCCACCACATCGTGCTAGAGAACGCGATAATCTCTGCCATCTGAACAAGGCATAAGACACAATAAAAGTCGTTCTGATCTACAAATTTGAATACATGTAACGATTGTAAAAATGCAGTTTTTTAGTTGGTGGAAGTGTTAAGTAAAGGCTATTGAATGAAGGCATAGCCTCGATGATCAGCCATTAGCAACATTATAGACATTTATCCACCTTCTCCCGGTGTCCACGGGTAAGAAGGATTGATGAAGGCATTGATAACTTCATGTTCTATCAAACTTAATGCTGATTTTTCATTTTGAAAATTCTTAAAAATATTGCTCTTGGTTAATCATATCTTTTAAAATAAAATTTAACTTTTTTCACTTACAATTTTTTTTAATTGTTAATTTGGCTTGAATTTAACCACCTTCCCCTGGCTTACCTTACCAAGTAGTGAGTAAGCCACTCAGTTTGTTGGAATTGCAGAGCAAACGGACACAAACTATCGTGTGCAACCACTACCAACCAAGTAGAGAGTGTCTTCGTCGAAGTTACAGTTGCATATATTTCCACATCAACATCAGGAAATTGAACAGGAAATGAGTATAATTGACTTCGAGGAGGCAAAGAAATACACGTCTCTCCCTTCCGCTCCCTAAAACAGTTAACCCTTTCCCTACCGAATTAATTTTTAATCAAGTAAAAATTTTGAAATTCTCAGATCTGTATAAACTAGATTCAAATAGTTTAGGGACAAAAAATTAAAACCATAACTACTTCCTAAAGGATTTTATTTGATGATGCATGCCTGTGTACTTTAGTAGTGTGTGTAAAGAACAACTACAATAAATAACATTCAACTATAACGTTTTTTTCTTATGAAAATGTTTAAGACAATCAAATCAATTAAAAAACATTAAGCAGTTTTTATTTATTTATGAACAAAAGAATTTTACATTTTTCACATCTCCATCTTGATCTTCCTTGGCGATTTTCTTTACGACATTTCTGTACTCTGCTGCTCGGAATATTTGACGTTCCTGCATCATAGCATTAAATTAGAGTGCCATATGGTGTCTTATAAGTAACATGAATGCAGTGTTTGCTTTGTTAAGTTAATAGATTAAGAAAGAGAGCTCTCAGAAATTTGAGTACACGGTCGTGTACTCAGGTAGGGAAAGGGCTACGACGATGGGTGAAATATACAAAACTAAAGTTTTATTCCGATCTTGATGAAATTTTGCACACTTGATCTTCAAAGCAAAAGGAAAGTCACTATCCACATCAGAATTCGAAAAATTAGTAATTATTGATAATAATCAATACCGATTATGATGACAGGGCATAACAATAAGAGGGCATAACATTTTCTTGAAACTCTTTAAAAATAAGCACTAACTGGAGATAATGGAGAGTGTGCAGACAATTGAGAAAAATTGGAAAGGCGACAGAGGAACCAGTCCCTTCGCTCAATGTTAAAGATTGGTTTCGCCAGCAGACTGCTGCAACTGAGCAAATGGCGAGTGTGTTATCCAGCGTCAATAGAAGTAAATGGTCGTTCAACTTCATTGAAAAATGAAGCTAAAGTTTCTAACTCCCGATAGGGTGGGTTTGGTTTGGTTTGGTTTGTTTTATTTGGTATTAACGTCCTTTTCAACTGCCATGGTCATTTCAGGACGGCGTTATAGTGGCCGCAAATTTTGCCTCGCAAGGGTTCTTTAATGTGCAGCCGGCAAATGACTACACGGGACCAACGGCTTTACTTCCCGTTCGAAGGAAGTGCGTGATCTCAGGATTTTCCCCCTGAGAAAATGCTCGTCGTCCTCGGCATCAGAGGCAATCACGCAACCCCTGAGCCACCGAGGCCGGTCGATAGGGTGGGTACTCCATTCAAAAATGGCGCTGCAGCGCCGCCCTATCGTGAGTAAAAATATTCGTCTCATTTTCAGTTTCAATGCAATCGGAGTTGTTGACATAATACTGCCGAAATTAGTGTATTCTACACATTTTTAAATAAATAATTATAAACCAAATGTAGAATATTACTAAGCTCACTATTAATTTTGGGCATCAACTATATAAATAAAATAACTCTACAAATTATGTAATTCAGATCACGCTAGGTGCCGCATACATCGCAGAAAGTGTATTCGACCTATGCGGCTCCTAGCTTGATGTGAATTTCCCAGCTCCCCTTAACAATGGAAAATGACGGTAGTTGAACCACCATTTACTTATATAGACCTTTGTGTAAACAGAAGAAAATGCGACTGCATGACCACACAAAGTGCTGAATGGCCAAGTTTGCTTCAAAACATCGAGAGCAGAGTACAATTGCAAGAATAGTTTACAAAGTAGTGAATAACTGAAGTGAATGAGTATTGGTGAGAGAAGATAAAAAGTTCTCCTGGCGTCGGAAACGTCTGAACAACGGAAGGTTCGTCTACAGCAGGAAATTGCAGAATTACTGAAAACCAATTTGTGTAATTATTTAAAAGGCAAATGCTACCAAAAATATCGCTATCCAGATAATAAAGAATCAGAAAGAATGTAACATAAAAAAGAAAACAATAAGTCTTTATGGAAAAAAGTTACAAATTTTTTAAGAAAGAAGCAACAAATAAGCGAAATTGGGGCCCCTCCATTCAAAAACGTCAAAAACTTTGGTGAGCCGAGGTCGACGAGATTAATAGGCCCTGTAAATCTCATCGGCCGCGGTTACCAAACTTGACGCCATAAGCAACTCTATTGCGGGAGTTTTTGGCAAAATTCAAAATGAATTTATATTACCGGAAGTGGCCTTTAAATTATGATTTCTTTATTAAAAATGAAAGTAAAAAAATAATAAAATTGATATTTAGTATCAGGAAAGTATTCAAAACTATATGAAAGCAAGTTTCGGTTTGGTGTCATTTGCCCTTTACTTCTTGAGGCTGTTCTGTTACCTATAAATGCAATTATCCCGGGCAACGCCGGGTGCCTTTGCTGGTCTATATATATTATCCCATCAAACCATCTTCCTTATTACATGAAGCTATAAATTTCAACAGTACAGTTTAATGTAAAGAAGAATGTTTGTTTGTGTTTATTAATTACAAATCTACAGTTTTATTCCGATCTTGATGAAACTTTGCACACTTGATCTTCAAAGCATGAGGAAGGTCACTGTCTATCTCAGATTTCGAATAAATAATAATTATCGATAATAAGTCGATATTCATGATGATCGCAGGGCTTATTAATAAGAGGAATCTGATGACCAACATTGCAAGGCAAAGTTTCGGCAACAATAGCTATCAACAATGGTATCAACACGTAATTCACCAACAGTATGCACAGACCAACAATATTTATCTCATGACCAACCACCACGCAAGGCAGTGTGCAATATAAGTACGTTCATTAAGAATGAAGATTCCATCCCACTTCTGAGAATTATAAAACAAAATTGAACTTGAAACAATACATATAATTCAAGTTGTGCGAGCTTTTCTTAGAATTGATAGTTATTAGAAATTAACCATTTCTTGAAAATCTTTAAAAATGATCAGCAACTGGAGATAATAGGGAATTAGAAGACTATAGAGAAAGAGTGGAAAGGCGATAGAGGAAGCAGTCCCTTCGCTAGTGCGACAGTTGACAACATAACCGATAGCAAACCATACATCAACTCGGCTCCTCAAATCAACAAGCATACGGCATTATGCTCTATAATAATCGTTGGACGGATACATTATAATTCATATATATCGAAATGCCTCCGAAGAAATGAATGGCTATTGGTCAGAGAAGAAAGAGAAAATTTTAACGGTATACATAGTTTTTTGATTCCTATTATTCCTCCAAATTTCATTGTCCTAGGCGTTAGAGAACCTGAGTTAATAACTTGTTGATCTTGGTGGTAGCATTTTTATTTCTATTCATATCTCAGTTATCTTTCAAATTCGGACCTACGTTCATATGAACTGTTTTGCTTAGAATCACCCCATACTATCTCCCCTCCAGGTTTGTACACGAGATTCAGGTACACCCTTTATATAGCTAAATCGTTTATTAACTAAACAGTAATGTTGAAATTTATGGCTTGATGGAATAAGGAAGATGGTTTGATGGGTTAAAAGAAGATTATCACAAACGTCTGGGAGAATTACGCCACATGGTGGGGGACAGAACAGGGTGGAGTGCCTTTCTCTTAATGTCGTCATAACGGAACCTAACAGCTGTTGAAATTTAAGACCGCTATTCTTAAAATCAAGAACCAAATTTGTGAGATGTATTTCACATAAAATATTGGGAGCCTATTCTGGTTCTAACTTCACTTTCATTAATCATATAGAAAACTTGATAAAAAAATTGATGTATCTTATGAAACATCGGAAAAGAACTTTAACAAATAAAAGATATAGTCATGGGAGATATAACGGAAAATAAAAAGGATCATTCTCTACGAACGGAATAAATTTAGCGAACGGAGACCAAAGTGCAGGCCCTTGCTGGTCGAGTTAAAGCTCATCATTGTGAGAAGGGAGCGGAGTAGGTGAGCATGGGAATACGAACTTATTTATCAACCTATCATGTAGTCAAATGCATACAGCTCTATGTTGTTAAAGTACGAATTGTATTATCTGTAATATCTTTTAGTCTCCTATCACGAAACTTAGTAACATGACCAAACAATCATTAAAAAAACAAATTAACAGACTTGCACAGAGTATTTTCACAAAGTTTTGCGACAGATGAGAGTTCAGAAGCCAATATTGCTAGTAGACGATCTTTGCTAGCAAATAATGTTGGCAATACTCTGGCTCCTTCTGTGGACAATATGCCACGTATCTTCAAGATCATAGAGGAGCAAATTCTTGATAGGAAGATGCGTAGGCGGAAGACTCGCTGGCGGCGCAGAGGCGTAATGTACGAGCCAAGGATAGAGATTCCAGGGACGGTGAGAGACAGCCGTGCTGCGAGAAAGCCGAAGCTGTGGAATTTTCCACTACGCAATTCTCACCGAGCGAAATCAGGATTATGAAAGATTCGGTCGTGGCGACGGGCTTTTGTGAAACAATTCTGCCATGTTCATCGACGGGAGATAGACTGTTAGTTCGTGCTGCAGGCGAGAGTGTTACGATAAATGTATTATCTGTTCCTCCAGTTTTCTCTACAGATACGCCGGGTTCGTTAGAGACTGATTCTTCAAAATTCAACGAAGCTTCGGAGAGAAGTGCCACAGTAGTGTCATCAGTCGTTCGACAGCTCCTACTAGCCAGCCAGCCGCCTGGATATCCGTGTTTCACCGGAGGCACTCCAAACACCATTGTCTACCTATCAGATGTCATCCTTCAGGATTGTCGTCCTTTCCAGGGAATTTATCCCTGGACCCTTACAACATATCTGAGTGAAAGAAAGTCTCGGCTGCATCGCTCCATATTTCAGGTGAACCACGTTACCTCATTTAAATACTCTACCTTTCTCTCTCTCAAAAAAAAGAAAAGGAAAGGAAAAATTCTCCCCGAGCTCCCGCTCGTCTGTCGCGCGCTTAAATTAATTTTATGCGCCTCTAGTCGAGTTATACAGGGTATCCGGAAATAAATGGTAAATATTCATACACGTGAGAGACCATGTATAAAGAATCATTTTTATTCCTATGAACATGGTCTCGCAAGCCTACCCCCACAGAGATACAGGAGGATTCAAGTCTGTTGCGCTCTCTGATTTACCATTTATTTCCGGACACCCTGTATTTATGCGTGATAGCTTAGCGCGATAGCTTAGCGCAATAGCGTCAAATTTTGTTCAGTAAAATTTGCCAGTAGAATTCTGAAATATAATTTTCTCAAGTAAAGGGGGGGGGAGTAAAGAATTAACTAAGTTATGGGCTGTGTTATTTTCCTTCGGTGAAGAGGTAGTAATTCTAGCTTATTTCCTCTTGCAGCTTTCCTTACATGGCATTCCAGAAAGCAAACGCACAGCGTGTTCACTTTCCAGTCTAGTACGGTGGTACGTTCTTTTGCGCACATTAACTCGCCCTCAAGCCCACGAAAGCCGAAGCTTTTCCCTTTATTAACATTTAAAGGTGTTTTTCCGAACTATTCAATGTGTAAAGCTACTATTGTAGCATCCATCTAGCCACTTATTTTCGTTGTTATCATTCCGTAAAGTGTTTGATTAGACTTGCAAAACAATGTAATAATATTATTTAACGCGATAATAATCCATTTAGTTCTGTTACCCGTATAGAATTACCTGCGTGTTAGTATACTATAGGTGTTCATTTAAATCTTTTATTCATTTCTTTTCATTTAATTTAAAAGTAACTGTAATTCCAGGTAATAATTTGAATAAAAGTTAATAAACTATCAACTAAAAATATGTTTTGTGTGTTCTCTGCTTACTGAAATCGTTTCCACTGCGCCAGTAATCTAATACGTGACAAGTATTAATGATCCGAAATACCAGCAAAGTTTCAAGCCATCATGACAGGTTAACACTGAAAATAGACTTTTCAACAAAGAAACTTTTGACATGTTGTTGTTAGGAGAATATCAGCAAAGTTTTCGTGTTGAGGAAGGGTTACACTCCACGCGATATCCTAATCGTATACATCAGTCACGAATAGTTTTTCAGCAGCTTGCGATTCGAGCGAGGCACACAGGTAGGTGCAGCCCAACCACAACACATACGCTGTGATCAAAAGACGGGTGCGAGGTGAAAGAGCTGCTGACATTCTGTTCACCGTTCGACGGGATCTGACCGTCTCCACGAGACAGCTCTCTCGTGACTCAGGGATAAGCCATAAAACTGTGCTCTGGATACCTAACAGCAACAGCTTCTACCCCTTCCACATTCATTTTCACCAGAGGAGACTGGATTTTTGTCAATGGTTTACGAACCAACCACAAAATTTCCATTTAGAGGTGTTGTGGACGGGTGAGGCTACATTTAAAGCTGGAGATCATGAAGATCCTCACTGGCTCTGTGAGGTAAACGACCAAGATGTGTGGAGTGGGAGTACTTTAATCATGCACATTCATCGCGAATCACTCAAGAAGTCGTCGATCTCATCTTCCCCCTGCGATGGATTGGTAGGCTGCCTGTAGCCAACACCACCTCTACTCAAAGCCTGTGCGTGGAAACCTCATACATTGTTACATCACCTACGGTAGGGTATTGTTAATCATATTTCTACCAAAAATAAGCCCGAAATTGTCCCTACAGTAGGTGATCTAACAAAGTATGATATTTCCATGAGCAGGCTTTCTCTATAGACAGTATTGCTGTAGCACGGAGCCCTGGGTCTCCAGACCTCACTCCCCTCGATTTTTTTTTTCTGGGGACGGCTAAATGAAATTGTGCACCAAGAACAGACGGCAACGAGGAGGGACATGCAGGATCGAATAAAGAGTATATTCACAACGCTAACGCAGAAAGAGATCCGGTCGGCCTATAAAGACGTGAGGAGGAGACTGCAGCAAACTGGACGGTGGTTTGGACTTTTAACGTGATCAACCAAAAGGGAAGGAACCTCTAACCCACAAGGAGATTTGAAATATTGGATATGTATTTCGGCTACTAAGTTGCCACTTCAGCGATAGTAAAGCCTTAGTGCTAGAGAATATATAGACAAGGTGGGGGAGGGAGGGAATTTAAAGAATATAAAATATATAAATAAAATAAATAAATAAATAAATAAATAAATAAATAAAAATAAGCTACAGTGACATCCGGTATTTCAAATTTCCCTTTTGGTTGTTCCATTCCACAGTTTTTGCTTAATTTTTGTTTCGATTTAATGTGATACACCTGTCCTGAAAGTGTTTTTATTGTTTATTTCTTAAAGGAATCCGATTGGGGGGGGGGGGACGTTTATTACGAAATTCATTGTTTTCCCCCAAACCTCTAGAACGTGGAAAAAGCCTGATACGGATGGTCTGGAACACCCGGCATAAAAAAATTTAAGTAAATTTGTGAACTGAATTATTACGAACACATCCTTTCACAAGAAAGGTTGAAATGGGGACCAATATAAGTACCAGGAATTTGAATAACAAATTTATGTGTATAAAACAAAACAAACCCAAGTCCAGCTTCATATATTTTCTAAAGTTTTAAAATTTCCGAAAGCGGAATAAAATCATGATTTCCGAAACGATAAGGTGAAAATTATGAAGGGACAAGGGTAAGTAATCAAAACAGGAAAGAGTTTAATCATGAAAATTTTTATATGGTATTTTGCACATATTGAACAAATAGAATTGATTTTTCTCAGTTACAGATCTGCCTTTATTATTTATTGCGAAACTGTCAATTGTGATCAACGATAAGATTATCAAGCCACTTAAGAGGCGATTTTTTTTACAAATGTAGGTTTTAAAGTGGAATGACTTTGGCAATTATATTGTCTTTGTTACTAAAACGATGAATCAAAGGTTAATAAATGACCGTGCTCTGCTATTATCGATACGTTTTTAATTTGCTTGCTGCTTTGACTCAGCTGGTGGAAGTGATCACATGGTACAAGTATTTATAGAGATTAACGGATAACAATTTCTCATAAAATGGGTGATGATAACTGTGGGGAGCTAAACCCTCGCATCCCTGTTTTAATCCATCGATCATGTTGTCTTTCCGATTGCAACTCCTTTTTAGTTTGGCCATTGTGACTTTGGCCTCACAGGCCCATGGATCTGCTCTTCGCAATGTGATTTATCGCCATAAACGTAAGGACGCTATATATTTTTTTTCTATTTAATTTATTTCATTAACCCTGGTAATGGACTGCTTTGCACCACCCATCGGTATCTGTTTGATAGCCTCACATATTACAATGTGATAGGAACTGAAATGCTTTTTTTTCCATTCCACTTTCTGTAATGGAATGAATTTTTTCTTAGTCGAATTGGAATATAGAAAAAGAAACCCCAACTTCTTGTCCAGAACAATTTATTTTTATCCGTATGCGCATTTCGATTAACTTGTAAACTCTAATCCAAAAGTATTGCATTTCGAACTCAACTTCTTGGCTGAACTGATTAATTTCACTGCTTTAATGTATTGCAAGGACGCCGAACATCATTCACCTAATTGAAAAAGCTTTTGGAATAGGGTGTACATAAGCTTGGTTTTTGTCTGCTTCTATTTTAATTTTATCCACAGTTCTTCGGTTTTCCTTATGAATTGCAACATGTATCGATTTCTGCATTCTAGTGAAATATATTCTGGGGGAAATATAAGAAAATGCAAATAAGTTGGAATGGGTAAAAATACATTTCCAAATTATTTGAAATATAAATGCAAATTGTTTTAAAATTTTATTTAAAATAAATTATAAAATACTTACGACCAATGTATTTAATTACAAATATACTTTTTTGAGTTTTTAAATACTATAGACAGTTGAAAACTCATACAAGTATCATCAGAACAGAGGGCAAGCAAAAACTTCAAAATAACTAATTTTTTTACGAAAATTTTACTATGATACAATATATATTTACAAAATTTTATTTTGTAACAAGCGATTTAAGCGTTCTGACACTCAGCCCATTTCTGGTCGGAATTTCAAATAAACCTCCAACGTTATTTAGCCTTTCAATAGCTGCAGGCGATTGTATGGATGCATTATATTTACTAAAAAAAATTCATTTTTTAAAAACACTGATTGAATGTTTTGAATCATCTAAATAAGTAAGACACTGAATAGTGTATTCAATTTCAACATTTACGTTGGGTTTGTCATTATCAGAAAGAGAAAAGAATGAATCGCATTCACTGTGAAGAAGTTATGTTGGTTGCTGTGCTCAATTTTAGCTGCTTTCAGTTTACTGCTATTTGTAATTCTGATGAGTAACAAGTTAAGTAGTTATTTTAATGAACAGCTACTAAGAAATATATTTATTTATATTATAAAAATCATGCAAGCAGAGCATTAACTTAAAGAAATACATAATTATATATTTATTAATCTTATTTATTCAATGGAAATCATAAATTATTTATTTTATAAATGTTATACAAAAAAACTTAACCTAAAAAAATCTTACGATATACATGGTGTCAAATTAAAGTTAGCAATTCGTTGCTCGCTATTCATCAGAAAATCATGAAATTTTGGGAATGCCTTAATTATATGGCGGGAATTTTTTCCAGAGCAAAAACAAAAAGTTAGTTTCAAAAACTGCCAATATAGGGCACATTTCAAGATGAAATACTGGCTGATGCTCATTTTGGTTATGTGAACCTGCTAATACACAACCAAAGTCGTAGCTATTACCATGTCAAAGAATATGACTTTGACTCTCCAAGAACGTGCTTTGCTGGTAAAATTGTTTTACCACCGAAGCTTGGCAAATTATTTTTTTTGACATACCATGTGCGTAACATTCCAAAGTATACACTGGCTTCAACGGTTGAACATGCTATTTTACGCTCACAAATGGCAGCAGACAATGGTGGCTATTAAAGCAGTATATAAAAAAAGTATGGACAATCCATTGTTGCAGGCAGCCATTTTGTATCCTTCTTCGTATGATGATTGCTTCTTGTTTTGCAGCAAATTAAAACTTCAGAGGCATATTTCCCTCTATTTTTTTTGTCAAAAAAGGAAGTGATTAATCTTCTTGTTTGAATTTACTGCAGAACACTTTCAAAACAAGAAGCGGTCATCATATGAAATAGCAATCAAAATGGTTGTGTGCAACAACGATTGTCCATACTTTTTTTATAGTGCTTTAGTGACTATCATATTAAACATGTACTCGGTAACCACAAAAGTTCTTGCCGCTTTTAATTTCGGAAAACAAAATGATGTACACCAAAAGTAGAGTATTGCTAGTCTCCAAAGTAATCCCTATTGGCATCTAGCACCTTCTGCCATCATGTCTCCAGTTGATCAATCCCCTGGCTGTAAAAGTTGCCGGTCTTGGACTCAAAGAAGCCCGTATGTGCCTTTCGCAGGTCTGTATCATTGGTGTAGGATTTTCCACGAAGATGGTTGTCCAGAGAATGGAAAAGGTGATAATCCTTTGGAGCAAGATCTGGTGAGCAAGGTGGATGACAAAAAATTTCCCAGCCAAGCCACTCTATGGTTTCCCTGGCCACCCGGCACCACATGTGGTCAGGCATTGTCATGAAGGAAGAGTACCCCTTTGCGATTCACCAATACTGGCTCCTTCTGCTCCAATGCCTGTTGCACACGTTCCAACTGCTGGGAGTACAGGTCCCCAGTGATGGTTTAGCCAGTTGATAACAGCACGTAGTGAACCATTTGGCGTCTAGTCCACCGGACACACTAGATTACAGGGTTCATCAGAAATGGCAAATTCTCCCGACCTGAATTTCTGGAACTAATGCCTTGCGGTGCGTTCATTCACAGCATCATCCCCAAACGCAAAACACATTCAGCGACTTGATGCTGCTGCTGACAAGCCCGCCTTGAAGTCATAAAGCAAACAACACCTATCCATCTCCTTCCATACCTCCATTTGTCTTCACTTCCGCACGAAATTTGATTGATGTGAATGCCCAACAGCCCTGTATTTATACAGGCTAACCTTCCTGCTCCCCTCTGGCAGATTTTGGACCACACTGTACACTCATTTGCATATCTTCTATCACTTCCTTTTATGGCAACATAAAAACGGCAAGAACTTTTGTGATTACCTAGGATTTTATTGTTACATCTCTATAAAACTATAGTACGCCGTCAGTTGGAAGAAAAATAATTCCCATCATGTAATTAAGGCATTACAGAATTTCATGATTTTCTGATGAATACTTTTTAAGAAATGTTAGCTTTAAATTGAGATGTCCTGTATTTAATTAATAAAAAACATGCAAAATATACATGGTCTCCTTAAAAGGTCTGACACATTTTATCTGTGCATTACCAAAAAACTAATGAAGATAAACAGAAACGGATTTCATATATGAAACTGTAACTGAATAAGTTTTATTAAACCAAATTAGTAGACCACTGCTTGGGTCACACGATGATATGCAGCCGATAATCAATTTCTTGACATGTTCTTTTGAGCATATCGACATCCACCTTGTTAATAGCAACCGTGATTCCGTGTTTCAAATCCGTAATGTCCTTAACTTAATGTCCATATGTAATGGAAGTAACGGGTGGTTCCACAAAGAAGTAGAGTCCTAGTATGCGAACGTGCATAAACCCGCACCAGACTTTGACTTTTGGTTGTCTCTTTCCGTTCCACGGACATAGTGCGGATTTTCAGATCCCCAAATGCGAACATTGAGGCGGTTAACATGTCCGGAAACGTGGAATGTCGCCTCGTCGGAAAACGCAACACGCTGAAGAAAATCTCCATATTCATCAATCCTGTTCAACATGTAAACAGCAAACTTCATACGTTTCAGTTTGTCATCTGGTTAGAGAGCTTGTACAAGCTGAATCTTGTATGGATACAATTGTAACGTATTACGTACGATTTTATGTACCGTGGATTTAGGCAACCCCAATTCTCTAGAAGTTGTCCTTAACGATTTTCTGGGGCTCCAATCAAACGCCTAACTCTTTCCACATCCTCATGTGCTATGCTTGGGCGACCTGAACTTTTTTTTTTGCACAGAGCGCCGGCTGTTTCCAAAAACCTCTTCTCCCAATCCAAAATGCTGTTTCGACTTCGTGGATCCTTAATAAATTGTCTTCCAAAATTTCTTTTTCTGAGTCACCGATTTCGTTTCGATAAACCAATACACTGTCCGTGCTCTCTCCTGTGGAGTAGCCATCTTTTGTTTTAATAACCCGAATGTACAGTTCCCGCACTCTAGTGGCGAAATTGTTAAACACAATTAAACTTTTTCAGTTACTGTTTCATATATTGAAATCCGTTTCTGTTTATCGTTATTAGTTTTTTGGTAATACACAGATAAAATGAGTAAGACCTTCTATGTACACCCTGTGTTTTTAATAAATATCGAACATTAATTTGTGATATGTTTTATGAAATGCTTTAAGCTGTTTTTCGAATAATTGTTAATATTTTTTTAAACACTTGTTCTTTTTCAACAAATTACGAGCAGAATACAGGGTGATTCGAAAGTTACTGTGCAATAGTTCTTAAGCAGTACGGAGCTTAATCGACATGTTCCTCGCACAGTTCCACACAGTGATCAGTGAGATCCAGGCTGCCCCGCCACACAGGAGAAGAAAGTGCGTGAGATCCAGGACACTAATCTCAGTAAATTTCTGCGCCGACTCTCACAAGCAAACGTGTCCAGCCACTGCACAGTGACTTTTGAATCATACTGTATTTTAAATAATAGTGTTTGTTTCTACGCTATGTACATGGAGAGGAGAATTCGGGAAATAGTCAACTCCAAATTGTCCAGAGAGCAGTGAGGGTAATTTCCGACCTGGCTGCAGTACAAAGGATCACATCTTTACTCGCAGGCAAATCTTCGAGAAATCCTAGGAGTATGCAAAAGATTCTTACGCTTGCTTTGCGGACTTCGAAAAAGCATATGACAGAGTTCCTCGGGAAGCTCTGGAGAGTGTTGCAAAAGTACAGAAATTAATTATTCGTTAGTATTATGTCTCTGTAAGAAACTCTGAGGTATGAGTCCAGGTAAATGGCATTAAGTCCAGACCATTTATCATAGGACGACAATATCTAAGGTGCGTTTCAAAACTTTAAAGAACCAGGTTTTTGTTCAAAAGAAAAAAGACTATTGCAGGTACATAAAAATGCTTTAATTACTAGCTGTACAAAGCACTTAAAAGAAACTCCTGCAAAATTTGATTCATGAAAACATAGTAGAAATAAAAGTATTCAAGAAAATGGAATTTTGCGTGTCTCAAAAGTTTAAAGAACGACTGAAAAAACATTGCATGAATTACACATTGGCTTAAATTGAACGATCATTTGCCTTGATTGTTTCAAATATTCTGTTCGGCATTGAGTTTGAGGTTGAATAATGTTTCTGGTCTTACATTGTACCATGCATCTTCAATTGCTCTTTTCAATTAATCAGTCGAAAAAATTGACGTCCGCCGGCATAAACTGCACGATTCTCTATGGGGTTCAAGTCTGGACTTCTTGGGGGCCACGTTATAACGTGAATATTTTGTTTTCTGAACCACTCCATTGTTGATCGTGAAGTATGAATCCTGGCGTTATCCTGCTGGAACACGAATTCTGGGCCACACAAATGATCACAGATGGGCAACAGATACTGTGTAAGGGTTTTTTGGTATATCAGCGAATTTTCTCTTTCACTGATAAAAGCCAAATTGGTGGTACCAATGAATCGCAAACCATGACAAAAACACCACCTTGTAGTCTTGAGTAAAAGGTCTTTGGTTCTTGTCGTAGGTCGTGCCAATATGATGCCCACCCATCAGCACCATCCAAGTTCCACTACTTTTCATCACTGAACAACACTGACATCCATTCGTCTTTCCAGGCCATGTGTTCTTGTGCCCAACGTAGCCTGTCTTGAACGTGCTTGGCTGTCAGAGGCGGTTTCTTCATCATTTTTTTGTATTCAACATGTCGACTCGCAATTATTCGCCGGAGTACAGTGTCTTTCGATATGTTTAACCCAGTTATGTTTTGCATCTGGCAAACAGAAAGATTTTGTGTGGCTGTCAGTCGTACAATGTGTCTGTCATCGCGAGTTGAGATAACTTTGGGACGACCAGATCGTGGATTTTGGTGGAACGATGAACTCCTCTTCAAGACATTATAAACCCCTGCTGTGGATCTTCCAGTAATTGTTACAATATCAGCAGCAGATAGTCCGTTGGCTTTCAATCGCCAGATTTCAGCCACTACATCGGTTGTGAATTGAGATTGGCGAAGCATTATCGTAGGTCAATTGTGAGTGGAAGAAAAGCTTCAGGTTAATACCCTGTTATTCGCAAATTTACATATTGGACATCTCCATTTAAACTTTTGAGAAATGCAAAATTCCATTTTGTTGAATATTTTTATTTCTATTATGTTTTCGTGAATAATATTTTCAGGAGTTTCTTTTAAGTGCTTTGCACAGCTAGTAATTAAAACATTTGTATGTACCTTCAATAGTCCTTTATCTTTTGAACAAAAACATTTTTCTTTAAACTTTTGAGACGCATCTTATATAGACTGGATAGACAAGGATAGCCGAGAAGATAAGTGTACTTGTATTTCATGGAGAGTTGGCTCCTTGCTGATGAGCTTTCTTTCTTGGCATTTGCAGCAAACTGTGACGATCTGTGATAACGAAATGTGAGCTAGGAAACAAAGCCAAGCTCTCCGTTTTCAAATCTCTTTGTCTCTCTTCTCACCTAAGTCGTCAGTCTTCAGTAATGACCAAAAGTACAATCGCGGGTGCAAGTGGCCGAAATGAGATTTCTAAGAGGTGTGTCGGCTGTTACCCTACTAGATTGAATGCACAGCAGCAAAATAAGGGAGGCTCCACTTTGAGAGTTCTCAATTGCTTAGTTTGGCCAGGTGATACGATTCAGCACACTGGTTTTCTTAGACTGTTGCCATTTTCCAAGCCAGTAGGTAATAAACCAAAGTGTCAGCGAGAACCAGTTGACTACACTAAATGGATAATCTGGGTTTTCAGTCGCTTGGATATTAATATCGAGGACATGCACCTGATGGCGGAAGATCGCGAACGCTGGTGATCTTTCATAGGGGAAATTCTACCCTAACGGATAAGTGGATTTGAAAATGCGTAAGTAAATGTTAGGGCCCGGAGACACAAGTGTGAAGTTCGCGAAAAATAAGTGTGATAGTCCAGGGTTAAATAGAGAAATTAACATTTTATTTTGCCGAATAATGACATATTTCAAAACTTTTAATCCATAGCATTCTTGATAAATGACAGAGCTAACCAGGCCATAACTAAATTTTTCCAACCATAGGTTTCACGGCGTGCTACGGAGAATTGGGATGTTACGACACCAGCGATTTCTTCCATCTTTTGTACCGTCCAATTTCCTTGCTGCCGTTAAGCCGAGAGTGGATCAACACTCGCTTTGGTCTCTACACCCGAGAAAATCCTCCGACGGAACAGCCTCGGCCCCAGTTCCTCTATACCAATAACAAAATCTCCGTCGACAAATCCAACTTCCACAAGCAGAAGCCCATCAAATTCTTGGTGCACGGCTTCATCGACAGCGGATTCATCAAATGGGTCAATGTAAGAAGTTTCTTTTCTATAACTGATTTAATCTTAAGTTTTTCTTGTTTTAACATAATTCTCGCTGCCTGAATTGCTTTCTCTGTGGTTGAGAAGAGCGTAATTAATTTTACAAAATAAATTAAAATCTTTAGAAAACCTTATTCGAAAAATTAAACTGAAAGTGATAACCAGAATGCGCCTCTAAGTTAATTATTAAAAATTCACTCATTATCGTCGCGTGTTATATTTCTCCCAATGTACAGTATTACTGAACTACCGCAGTTTCAGAAGCTCCTTTCAGAAAAAACGTTCTTCAATTACATTTTATACCAGGGCAGTCAAAAGGTTCCTTGAATCACGGTAGAGCACTCTAATGGTAAGACATACGGCAGCGCTTACCTAATCTCCTTCAAAGTAGCACCCTTGCAAGCACACAAAATAGCTCCATTGAATCTGCCATTTTGGAGGCATCAGTGGAAGGCTCCTGATGGAATCTTCTGGAGGTCAGCTTTCGCATTCGACTTGATGTCCTCCATGGTGCGAAACGGTCCCCTTGAAGCCCATTTTCAGAGTCGGGAACAGCCAAAAATCACTAGGAACGGGATCTGGAGAGTACAGTGGCCTGATGGATGACAGGAATGTTTTTGTTAGCGAAGAATTGCTGTGTAACAAGCGATGTGTGGCTCGATGTGTTATCGTGATGCAGAAACCATTGTCCCTGGCATTGGTGCTGCGTCCTACAAGCCACATCGCACACTGACAGCGTCTCTTAAGTAGATTTTCCCAATTTGCACATGAACGTAATGTTCGCACACTGATCGAATTGCGACATTGCGACGAACGACCAACACTCACGTCTACTTAAAACGGAAGAGTAACGAAACTGCACACTGAAGCCTGTCAAGCCTTATTGCGCCTGCGTATACAGATGCTTTTCTCCCTTTCACAAAAGCGGGATTGCTATCTTATCGCTGGTTCGATGAGAGTAATTCTGGGAACTCTCTGACTACCCCTCGTACAAGTTATTAAGAGAAAAAAATATTTTTTGGAACCACACTTTCATTATGTTATTTAATATCTCTTGTAGTAAAGATTTCAAATAAAAATTGTTGTTCAAATTACTACAATAGTTAGGTAACTTTTCAGTACCGTCGACTGTCTTTTTCGTCAGCTGCAGAGGCAACTTGAATCAACACCTAAAAAGAAAGCCTGCAGACAAAAGGTGTATACATTGTTAAGCGTATTTCTACCAATAATAAGCCCTAAATTTGGCCGATTGATGATGATCTAACTATGTATACACCTTTTGTCCGCAGACCTTTTCTCTAGGAGGTTTTGATTGAGCGCTTCAAGCCGCAACAATAATGCTTAAATGTGCAAAGTAAAAGTTGTATTCATTCATCAACAATAATCATCATTCGGTAATACTAATATTTGGTGTTAAATTTAAGCAATTCATCTAACAATTATCCCTCCGCAAATCAGCAACCAATGTTACCGACTGGTAGAGCAACGAATGAAATGAATTTGTGGCCTTACAACGCGTTCCAATGAACCAATTTTTAAATTTTTTCCTTTAACATGTACTGTCATTAGTACAGAGTACGTGTATCAAGTTTCAGCTCTCTAGCTTGTTGGGAAGTTTAATATCGATTGCAGAATTTGTACCATACAGTTATACGGACATCTATACAGAGTGTCCATAAATAAAAGACCCTATTGCAAAGCTGCCTACACGCGAAATCAGTCATCAGAAAAGTGTGAAATTTTGTGGTGGACGTAACGTTGTGAACGTGGCGTGAAATATTGTCATTAATATCAGGTAAAGTTCTTGGATTGTCACGACTTACCAGATGTTTCAAATGTTCTCGAAGCTAAAAGTCGCATGGAGTGAGGTCTGGGCATCAGGCAGTGCACACATGACGGAAGTGAGGGCTGATGACACGTTCTTCTGTAAAATGCCGTCTAAGAACATCCTTAACACACTGCTATATAGGGAGGAGATCCGTCCTACATAAAGATTGTGCGTGCAAGGCACTGATGGGCTTGTACAACCGGAACAATTTCGTTCTATAATGGCGAAGCATGTCGCTGCCCGGTGATCGAGCATGTCACTAGACCGCTAATACTTAACTCCTCGAAGATGTACGGGCTGAGAATAAATGATGCCGTTAAAACATAACATACCCTCACTTTTAGGAAATGCAGCAGAACCTCTAAAAAACCGGATGGGAACGAAGGGATGGGAATTTGTTATAGCGAAAGAAAAAAATTAGTTACGAATTTCGCCAGAGGGCGTTTTTCGTTGAATACTTGTAGTAAAAATGTAAATTTATGCGCCATCACGCAGCAGCTGTTACCTACTGTATAAAACCGAGGAATATTCTCGGAGATCCTGTGTTCAATGTATATGACTCTCACAATGACGTAAAGTTAACGAGATCGCGTGTTATCGGTGAAGTTGTTTTACCAAAATAGTAATTCCGCAGTAGCTGCTCTACGGAAATTTCGGACTTTGAAGGGGATACGATAAATATCCCATGAATGTGGAAAACCTTCGGAAAAAGATAAAGAAATTTGAAGAAACAGGGTCATTGTCAGTTCGTACTGCTAGGGGAAGAAAAACCCGTGTCTGCAGATGCATTAGAAAAGATTTTGCTTTAGGTGGGAAAGGACAGAGCTGCAAATTCCCATGGTAACACTAGTGTCCGGCGTGTAGAACAGACGTGGATAGGTCACATTCAACTGTCTATAAGTCCATGTGGAATATCCTCCAATATTATCCGTACAAACTTTCACTTGTGCAGTAGGTGCTTCCACATGATTGTGACGATCGACTGCAGTTCTCATTTCAGTTTCTTGCTCGCGTTGAAGTCGATGCAGAAAGGTCGTGCAATATCCTCTGGACAGACGGAGCGCATTTTCAGTTTGATGGCGCAGTGAATACACACAACTACCGCATTTGGGAACCAGAAAATACGCATGCTTTCTTTGAGGTTCTGTTGCATTCCCCATAAGTGACGGTATGGTGCATACGGCATCATTTATTTTTGGCCTGTACTTCTTCGAGGAATTAAGTACTAGATGTCCAGTGACATGCTCAATCCCGCGCAGTGACATGCTTCGCTGTTAGATAACGAAATTGTTCCGGCTCTACAAGTCCGTCAGCGCCTTGCATGCACAATCTTTATGTAAGATGGAGCTCCTACACACATTGCACAGTGTCAGGGATGTTCTTAAATGGCATTTCACAGAAGCTCGTGTCATCAGCCGTCACTTCTGTCATGTGTGCCCTGATCGATCCCCAGACCTCACTCCATGCAACTTTTGGCTTTGGAGACATTTGAAACATTTGGTAAGTCGTGACAATCGAAGAACTTTACCTGATATTAATAACATTTCATGCCACGTGTACGACATTTCGTCGCCACACATGTCGGTCAGCTGTGGAACATACCATCTTGCTATTTCAGATGGTATCTGAAAATGATGGCTGTCATCTGGTATATCTTGTGTGGTTATTTGGTGTGTTTTACATGTTGAACATAGTACATGTATGGCTAAATGTGTAATTAGTTATTAAAACGCCATCTGGTGGCGAAATTCGTAACAAATTTTTTTTTTTGCTGAAACAAAATCCCATCCTCCAAAATATTTCACATTTTTCTGGTGACTGGTTTCGCCTGTAGGCAGCTTTGCAATAGGGTCCTTTAATTATGGACACTCGCTATTTGTTGTTGAGTTAACTGAAAATGAGGAAAAAAAGAAAAGGTCGTTGAGTTAAGTGAAAAAAAAATCAGGTTTGACTTTGTGAATGCGTTGCGCAATGCGAGTCTTCAATTCCAGTAAGTTTGCAATCATCCACTGAATACAACATTTTTCAGATAACCCCACAGCCAGAAGTCATAAGCTTTAAGGTCAGGTGATTTTGGTGGCCAGGCTATTGGAAAATGACAGCTGATAATTCTATCATTTCCAAAATGCATGTTGAGCAGCTGCTTCACTGGATTTGCAACGTGCAGAAGAGCGCCTTCTTGCGTATTTTTTTTCTTATGCCATAACATTACCAGATTCTTCGCGTATATGCAGGTCGAATTTCAGGTCACTCTAACCAGTGGTTCTTTTTTTACAGCTTTTTGAAAGTTGAACTTTAATTATAATCACCATGTATATCTACTTTTTGTAAATAATCGTTCATGATATGATAATAATAATAATTTAATTTAATTTATTCAGATCAGAATGTACAAACAAATACAAACAGCCCCTACAGGTGATAAAAACCCAAGCGAGGAAAAAATCAAATCAGAACAAATAAATCAAAATCAGATCTTTAAAATCTTAAAAATAAAACTGGTTGGGTCATTAACCCTTTCATGCATGCGGGCCAGGTGGCCGCGAGGGCTAGGGCATAGGCTTTCTAGTTCTCCAGTCCACCTGGTCGCGGGTTCGAATTCCGTCATGGGCAAGGATGTTTGTGTTTGTCCCAAGCTGCGTAAGGATATAACTTACGTAAAAGGCGCAAAATGACCTTAGTAGTCGATGCCAAAAATTCTAATAAACCAACCAACCTTTCATGCAGCATGGCCATTACAGTGTACAGCTATTATTTGCTGCTATGTAGAAAAATTTTGGTTTTGAGCCTTTGACATAAAATATTATTCAAGAGACTAGTCTGAATTTTTTTCCTTCTATTGGATTAAAATCCACAGATGCATAATGACCACTATAGCAGACGCTACTGTAAAATTAATACTCTATGTTAAAAAATATGAATAAGAGTTTTTTCTACTTTTCCTTGTTCCTTTGTTTTTTAATGCAGAAAGAAAAAATGCTATCCGAATTTTTAAAAATTCATGAAAGGGCTACAAATGTCTACATCTTCATGAGAGAGGCTTCTATTATACAAAGTAACAAGTTTATAAGAAGGAATAATCTCACCAAAATTTGTCCTCGTACTAGGATCTATTAAAGTAAGATACTTAAGACGTCTTTTTCTAGGAACTGAGAGACCGACAGATGACAGAACTTCGGGCATCCAAACAGCCCCAGATACAATCCTCTTAAGAGGACATTAAGAAACATATTATCAACTAGCAAACCCGCGCCCGGCGTTGCCTGGGCTTTTTAAATCATGAAATAAAAATACAGTATAGGTAAATTTTAAAAAACATTTATTTAACGTCGAAAAATTAATGGAAGTTTTTGGACTACACCTAAGTCTTGAGTACTTCCTTATAAACGACATTTAATGTTGTTGCATCTAAAAAGAATAGCTTTCCTTCACCATTTTGTACACTTGTCGTATGCTAGTTTCTGCTCATCTGTAAGATTAGGTTCTGTTGTGGAAATAATAGAAAATAAATCATTTGTTTTAATCCTTATCATTAAACAATGATTAAAAGCAATTTTTATATTATGTAGTAAGTTTTTCTGATCATCGCTTAAATTTTATGATGTTTATGTATTAATAGTGGACTTTAATTTAATCATTTTTAAACATCGTTTTGTGATATTCTGGAGAAATGTCACAATAAATTGATCACAGGACCAACGGCTTTACTTCCCTTCCGAAGAAAGTGCGTGATCTCAGAAGTTCCCCCCTAAAAATCTTCGTCATCCTCAGCCGGGATCGAACCTACGTCCTCGGGCATCAGAGGCAATCAGGTAACCATTGAGCTAACGATGCCGATGACAATAAATTGATAATAATTTATGTAAACGGATTTAATTATACCGTTATCCAACAAATCGACATTTTAAATTATTATATAGATAATTCTAGTTCTCTATTATTATTATTTTTCATCTTAAAATACTTCAGGAAAAGTTTAGTCGGTAAGTAGAAAACTTATATTAATCCATAATGAGCGATTGAATTTCTCCCCACTGCAGTGTTCTCAGCGCCGCTCTGTCGGCCAGAGAAAAAAATGTTCAAAGCTCTTAACATGGGATTTTCCAACATGGGAAAAAGCCTTGGTATGAGAACGGTCGTAGGCTTAAGCCTAGAGCGTATCGAATACTTTATTTTCGAATAATTAGAGATAGGCTACAGAAATAGACCAAATAAAAATATACAAACCTTTTAATAAACTTTTAATATTTGATGTAAAATCCTTAGACAAATTCGGCACATGTTTTACCATCCATGTAAGAAACAGGATGGACAACTCCTATGAGTCGTGCGTGAGTTTTTTTTCAGTGACGCTGGATTCTTAAGTGAGCAATATCGACAACGTTCGGTTTCGCTTCGCATGGTTTCTGTTTACACAGCTGTTAGAGGAGAAAAAAGCATGGCAGCCTATCGCAAAAATAGTACGTATTTCATTGAGTTCTTTTGAATTTTTTGTGTTATATATTTTTCATTGTTTTATTGAATTAGTTTATTGAAGTATTAAGTTGTGGAGTTACAGTATAGGTAAATTTTAAAAAACCTTTATTCAATGTCAAAAAATTAATGGAAGTTTTTGGACTACACCTAAGTCTTCAGTACTTCCTTATAAACGACATTTAATGTTGTTGCATCTTTACTGCAAATGTATAAATTTCTAGGATCGCTAACTCTAGAACAGGCAACATACAGTTGGCCATGTGAGAAACAATGTTCTTGCAAATTTACTCAGCTATTAAGATGAAGTAGAATTAGCTTATGTTTGTTTGTTTGCTCAAGAGATGGCGCTAAGCGTTTCGATCGCCGATCACCATATGATGAGCAGCCATGTTGACGCATTTTGAGAGCAATTAACGTAAATAATTTAATATAAAACCAATTTTTATGAATTAATACCTAGCCTACAAAGTTTCTACATAAATCCCCTAACAAACAAAACTTGTTTCATAAAAATCGATGCAGTAGTTCTTAAGGTTATCGAGCACATACACCGGGGAAGTGACTTAGATTTATACTATGTATAGATGACATTGGAAAGAGTTAACACATTTATAAATTTCATATAGAGATCGTGCTTATTATTTTTTTTGAGAGAAAATTTAAAAATGCAAAAAATTTCTTTTGTCAGAGTAAAAAGTTTTGAGTTCGATAAGTTAACCAAATTAACATGCCATATGTGACTTTAGCAACTACAATAGAAATAAATAACTTTAAGATAATTAATGGATTTTTGAAATATGCGATAATCCATTTCAAGAGTCCAGTTCTACAGGAAACTTCTCTTATGATGTTATCCGTAATAATAATAATAATAATAATAATAATAATAATAATAATGATAATAATAAGGACAGAAAGCACCATCCGCACATACCTACGGAAAGAGCCACTCTGCCTCGTTCACTCTGCTTCATGATATAATTGATCTACACCAGAAGCAAACTCAGTCACTCAGGGAATTCTTTTCCTCAAAACAACACATCTGCACATCTGATATAAAATATAGACCTTTAAATCTGAACAGTGTGTAGAACACCAATAATATTCCTACAACATGCACTAAACTTCAATCATTGCTTGGAAAGCGACTTCACGGTAGTCATTCTTCTGACCTCTACCAGCAGCATGTCGACAAAAAGCGTTGAACTTTTGAATGCGTGAAGGGAGTCTCATTGGGGAAACTGAAGAAACCATGATTGCCATACAAGACCAGGTTATTAACGCAAAAAGTTACAGAAAACATATTATAAAATATTCGACTGATGGGTCTTCCAAGAAATACCATATAACAAAGGAGACCATTCAACACGTCACATCCGGTTGCAAAATACTCACGCAGAGATATTATTTACACAGACATAACCAGGTTTCCAACACCATACATCAACATCTAGCTAGTATACACAAGCTTAGGGACATCCACACTCCATGCTATAAATATATGCCAGACTTTATCTTAGAGAACACCACACACGCTATTTTTTGACAGAGCTATAATCACTGACAAAACTATCCCTCATAATAGACCAGACATTACATTACTAGATAAGCAAAACAAAAGATATATTATTCATATCACCATCTCCAACACGCAATTTACAAAAGACATACATTGAAAAAATCATTAAATATATGGATCTTGCACACGAAATCAAACGCCTTTGGAGAGTTGCCAGAGAACACAGTATTCCTATCATTTTCTCTGCCTTTAGGCTTATTCCACACTCATTACATGAAAGCCTGTCAACACCACAAGGTGCTTTCCAGTTACAACACCTCCGATTTTATTTCTCACAAACTGTAAGGGTCCGGTTTACTTCACCTTAATTACCAATTAATTAGAATACGACTGCGCCCCCCATTACTTACGGGAAAATTGTTAATTAACCAATTACCAATCTACCGGGCTTTGCAAAAGTTCTGTTACACTCTTTACATCCCCCAAAAAATGGACTGCTCATGATTTGGATAATTCCATTTCCACAAAAGGATCAAATAATATATTGGAAATTACGTGTTCCTCTGAGTGATCGCTGCTCTCCTGCGCGCGGGCCACACGAAGTCTGAGATTGCCAAGCTCCTCAAAGTCAGCCGGATGACCATCCACAGAGTTGCGGACAGGCTCAAGAATGGGAGAGACCTTAAAGATCAACCTCGTTCAAGTAGACCTCAAGTCGTCAACCGTTTGGCTGTGAGAAAAGCTTTCGAACAAGACTCGACGCTCAAAATGACTGCGCTCGCAAAGAAAAAGAAAATTTCGGTCTCCACAGTGTCCAGAGCGGTCAAAGAAGAAGGTGGAAAGAGCGTGAGGCCTCTGCTGACGGATCGGATACGGGAACAACGTCGGGAGCACTGTCGCCGTCTTCTCAACGACTTGAAGAGTCATGGCGAGCGAATTGTCACTTTCTCTGACGAAAAGACCTTCACGGTCGATCCTGTCGTCAACAAGCAAAACGACTGCGTGGTAAGCTTCGGCCAGGACATCTCCAAGGTCCGCTACGTGTCTACAACCAAGCACCCGGCCTCTGTGATGATGCTCTGAATCATGGCGTCGAATGGCGAGAAAATGCCACCCGTGTGGTTCCCAAGTGGATACCCGCTAACGGCGGCTGATTACAAGGACATCCTGGCCACAAAAGTCCTTCCCTGGGTGAAGAAATGCGGACTACATCTTTCAACAGGACGGTGCCCCTGCCCACACGGCCAACACTGTGCAAAACTGGTTGGGGTCCAACATGACCTTCTGGTCGAAGGGCTTTTGGCCTCCGCAGTCGCCAGACCTCAATCCACTTGACTACAGCGTGTGGGCGCATGTCGAGGGGAAGGCCTGCAAGGTCCATCACAGCAAAGTCGACGAGCTGAAAACATCTGTCAACCGTGTGTGGACCAGAATGAGGAAGGACTACATTCGCAAAGTTTGCAAGGCTTTTCGGCCTCGTCTGGAGCGGGTTCTTGATGCAGATGGTGGCTACATTGATTAAATGACTAATTACAATGTTATTCTACATGATGGCACAATAAAAACATGTCTAACTGCATCGTGAACATCGTCGTGTCCATTTCTTTGAGGGTCGTCACGAGTGTAACAGAACTTTTGCAAAGCCCGGTATATTAACCCAGTACTGGAAGCTTACATAGAATTTCTTCCACCACAAGTCCGTGCCGAAGAGGGTTGAGATAAGAAAGAGGAACTCAATTTTAAGTTTAACAGTAACAATAAACTTTATTCATATGAAAATAAGAAATTTCAAATCTGAACTAGCTAGCATTACTAATCTCATCATGTTCAAGTAAATATGAATCTGAACCAATATACAAGATCTTTATAATTAAAGTTTCATTTTGACATGCCCGTAAAAAAAACTACTGGACCAAAAGCTAAAATACTTGGTAATATTATACAAGAGGGCAAGGGAAGTTCTTACCCACCAAAAAAAATTAATTCAAAAGGTTACCACCAGCATGGAATGGCCCTCTATGCAATATTCGTATACGAAATTTGACATGAATGCACAGGTTAACAATGTGGTTTATGCATATGCGCTTTACAAGTCATTTGGTTTTCAGAAATAAGAAAGGGAGCCTCGTTGTCAGTACGCCTCATTTGTTACTAGTTGGCAATGCCTGTTACCATGCAAGACCGTGCGTTTCTGGTTAAATGTTATTATCAATGCAATAGCAATGTACAGCAGGCTTTGCAACATTATTGTACCGTTCGATGAATACATGTACGTCGGGGGCCAATGACACCACAGAGTTTGAAGATGATGACAAAGTTTGAAGCCACAGGTTTGTAATTGGTAGCACCTGGCCGAGGAAGGAAACCCGTCTCTGAGGCAACCGTGGAAAGTGTTTCAATAGCCGTAGAGGAAGCAAAAATGGAAACCTCACAAGGGGCGTGCAGCGTAAGTGCTGTTGCACGTCGAATGGACTTACCACTGAGTACGGTGTAAAAGATCGTACGTAAAGTGCTGCGGTACTACCCATACAAAATTCACCTTGTCCAACAACTCGAACCTAACGATCTTCCTCATAGAGAAACCTTCGCACTGGCCATGGAACATTTTTTGGACAGACGAGGAACATTTTTTGGACAGACGAGGCCCAATTTTACCTGAATGAGGATGTCAACACCCATAACTGCAGGATTTGGGCCACCAGTCCCCCTCATGTTCTCTGCCAAATTTCATTGCATTCTCCTAAAGTTACCGTGTGGTGTGGTATGACGGCAAATGTCATAATTGGACCGTATTTTTTTGAAGAGCAGTCGAGAGATGGACTCGTGACATGCAGTGTGAACTTAAACTTCAGTAACATTTCACAGATGAACGGATTATAGGCCGAAGCTTCCGACTTATTTGGCCACCCTGGTCACCAGATATCAACCCCGGTGACTTCTGGCTCTGGGGTTACCTCAAAGCCACTGTTTATGGTGATAACATCAGGAATTTGGCAGAACTGAAAGATGCGATATGCCGGCAGGTGCGCCACATTCCTCCTGATAGGTTACGAGCTACAGTTGAGAACGCAGTAATCTGGTGTAATCTGATTTCAGTAAATGGTGGATGCCACATTCAACATATAACTAATTTTAGTAACGATTAAAGATTTATTAACCTGTGTCTTCGTGTCTAATTTCGTATGCTGGTGTGACCTTTTGAACTAATTTTTTTGGTGGGTATGAACTTCCCATGTCCTCTTGTATAATATTAACAAGAATTATAGCTTTTGGTCCAGTAGTATTTTTTATGGCCATGTCAAAATAGAACTTTAATTATAAAGACTTTGTATATTTTAGTAAAATGTAAACAATCAGAATTTGTAAGAAAGAAAATGCTTTTCATGGCCAGGGAAAATATTTTACACATACTATTTTGACGAGTCAAATGGTCTTGCTTCTTAGGAATCTGGGTTTGCTGGTCTGCCAACGATGTTTTGTGGCTCAATGGGAGTCTTCGATCACGGTCGCGTCATTTTTGGGGACAAATACTAACTGAATTTTATGGGATAACTGTCATTGTTTTAGCTGGGTCGCAGCTACTGGAAAACTAACATTAAAAAGGCTGAATTTCGAGCAAAATTAAAATTATAACTTTTCGCACCACGAGTTAATATGAAATAATAATAATGAAACTAAAAGAATTTTGGCATTCCCTTCATGTGAGCCGGATTCAGGGAGGAAAAGGGTTGTAAACAAGATGGATTACCAAGATCCTGTCCACCACTTACACTTCGTTATGCGCACACAGGAGAGGGCGAGAATTGGGAAAAGTTGCTGGGGTCCTAGACGGTGCAAACTCGAAATCTCAGAAAAATACAAGTTCCCTCGTTCAAAACGGGGTTCGAAAATCTACCAATCAGCGATTGATTATGACGTCAGGAATCTGGAATCAGGGGGTCAGGGCAGGGTTAAAAATGAAGCTAAAACCCATCTCTGGACCCTTGAATTAAGTGCCAATTCGTCTCACAACCACCTGCAAGAGATTCATAACGTTCGGATGTTGTATGCCAGAGGGTCATTAGTTTGTCTTCTGCTGCTCTTAATTGTCATAGGGGGTAAACTTTCCTTCTTGGATGTCTTTAAACTTCACCCCTGCAATCCCACTATTTTTTTCCAAACTGACCCGATTTTATAAACAGCTGTAAATTTCAGAGACTTCAATCTGCCTCAGTAGAGGTGCTAATGTAATGGATCACCCCACAAGAGCCTGACATCGTTGTTCATAAAGAGGGGAATGAAAGCTATTAAGCATTCCAAATCCTAGGCAATAAACGAACTTGAAAAGAGAAGGAAGCTTTCCTTTAGAAAAAAGAGATTCTAATCAAAATTATTTATCCAGTTCTGGAAATTCAATAAAAGAGGAATAAACTCTCCTTTATAACTTATCTCAGTTCCAAAATGTTCAAATAAGTAATGAATAGTTTTAAAAAGCAAAAATATGAGAATAATTAATGTTAGTGATTCCATTCTCATATGAATAATTATAATTATAAAACTGGAACCTTATATAACCCCCTCGTTTTCAAAAATGGATTCTCCTAGGAACCATTTTTATACTTCCTTGCTGTCTTCTTACTTCCGTTTCAGAGTGATCGTCACAAGCATAGTAGGATTTCTGCTGGACCATGATACATAATATTACATACAGGGTGATTCAGAAAGATAGGTCAAGAATGATATACCTTGTACAGTTTGTAGCGGGGAACAATATTTTTCCTATGAACATGGGTCCGAATTTGACCACTAACTGAGATAGGAGCAGAAATAAAGTTGCCTCCAACAAGATCAACAAGTTAACAACTCAGATTCTTTAAGATCTAGGATGATGAAATTTGGGAGAATAATAGGGTACATAAAACTCTGTATACTGTTAAAATTTACTTGACATCCAATGAGTAGCTTCAGAGTTACGCACTCAACATCGTAACATGTGCTGGTTAGTACTCGCATGTGGGCACTGTTACGATTTTGAATGCGTAACTCTGAAACTACTTGTTGGAATACAACCAAATTTTAACACTGTTCAGAGTTTTAAGTTCCCTATTATTCTTCCAAAATTCATTATCCTAAGTGTTACACAACCTGTGTTATTAAATTGTTGATATTGGTGGGAGCATTTTTATTTCTGATGAAAAATAGGAAAGAAAATTCCGCAGCCTGGGATCAAACCAGTAACCTTTGGCTCGGACCGCCAATGCGCTAACCAATTGCGCCACTGCGGCCATGAAAGCGAACCGCTATTTGCATGACCTTAGGGCTTGGTTAGAGCAGTTTCCTAGTTCGCCGGCTGGGACTACCTTTCCTAAGGCGTAAATTCTTAAAGAATAAATCATTAGTTGATCTGTGAGGGTTTTCATGGTACGCCGACCTCAGCTGTTCGAAATAATGATGGAAAATATTTTTATTTCTGTTCATATCTCAGTCAGCGTTAAAACTCGGACCCATGTTCATAGGAAAAATATTGTTCCCCGCTACAAACTGTACATGGTATTTCATTCTTGATCTACTTTTCTCAACCACCCTGTATAATAATTAATAGATACCTTATAAAGTAGTAGTTACAAAATGTAATGCATATTTATAATACAATGATATATATAAAATGCGAGTTATTTATTTATTTATTTATTTATTTATTTAAGAATAAAGGGTTAGAATATACATCAAAGTACAACAGAGATCCGAATGGTCCATATGGACCGACATGTTAGATCTCTGAGGACTCATAAAGATACTAAGAAACAAAAAAAAACGTGTTAGTACAATCTTAATGAACAAAAAAATAAAAACATACAGATGGATCGACTGGGCAGATGACAAACAAAAATACTACAAATAATCAGTGGCCCCAAAGTAAATCTAGATGTTTCTTCCACGTAGAGCGATTCGGCTTCCATACAGTAACTCAGTCACTCATAATAACTCCTTAATAGTTATCAGGTGTGTCTAACATCCTAATGATTCAATAAACATCCTACGATACCAGAGTACAAACGCCACTAAGTAAAAACATTGTGGCGCAGCGTATGCAAAGACAGTTAACTATGCTCCAAAAAACTTCATACAACAGGTTACATGGGAGGAAGGTTCTACCTACCCCACTGATAACTGATCAAAGGCAGACGACCCTCCCTTGTATATTAATACATAAAAAACAATAAATCTTTAACCTTTTGCGAAACAACGAATACGATGTTATGGAGCGGAGTTCTTGGGGTAACTGCGCCCAATTTTTTACCCCGATAAAGGTAATACATCGACGTCTGTAGTTTAGTTTGGCAAAGGGTAAGGAAATATCATTCAGTGCGCGAGTGGAGTAGTTATGTCGTTCACGGTTGTAAACAACGGTTACAGGAGAAGTTAACAACAATATGGAATTCAGACTCTTGTAAATAAAAGTACATGATTGTATAAAAAATATCTGGAAAACCGAAGGAATGCGCATGGAGGTAAAATAAGAAGATACCGAATAAGACTTGGGAACACCAAGTAGGGTTCGAAGGAACCATTTCTGAAGTTTGAACAAGCGATTAAGATTAGAAGAGAAGGACGATCCCCAGAAAATGACACAGTAGCAAAGGGAGGAGTGTATCCATGAATAATAAAGAAGAAGAAGAATGCACGATGGTAAGTATTGCAATCTGGAAATCATTCCTTGCTTCCGATTTAGATTCACCAATAAAGTATTAATATGCTGATCCCAAGTCAGATCGTGTGTGATAATCAACCCTAGGTATTTAAAAGAAATCACCGTTTTTTATTAGTTGTTTATCATAAAAAACAGGTAAACTACTGGGAATATTTAATTTGTTACGCTGATAAAATAGCATCACATTCGTTTTGTGGGTATTGACGGTTAACGAATTCTCGACATTCCAGGTTTTTAAAATATCTAGCGCATCGTTAAAGGTATTCGCTAAACTCCTAATCGCAGTGCTGGACGATAACAAAGTAACGTCATCGGCATACATGAGCACCCTGAAAGAAGAAATCGAGGAAAATGCTCGAGGCAGGTCATTGATGAATAGATTGAATAACAGGGGAGAAAGAACAGACCCCTGAGGAACACCGAGATTCGTTACAACCGTCGCGGAAGACTCACCGGAATAGGATAAATAATAACTCCTCTGCGTTAGAAAACTTGTTAACCAACGCAGGGGAGGGCCACGAATATTATAGAAATGCGATAATTTATGAATTAACAGCGGAATGGACAAGGAATCGAACGCCTTCGAAAAATCGATGAAGACAGCACCCACGAACTTGTTGGCCGCCATTTCAGAAGAAGCATATTCTACTAATTCGTAACATGCCGTCTCTACATTCCGTTTCGGTACAAAGCCGTGTTGGCAGGAGCTTATGAACCCAGAATCATAAATATATTGGGATAGACGAATAAAGTAGAGTTTTTCAAAGATCTTTGCAAAGATGGAAAGCGCGGTAACTGGGCGGTAATTAACAAATTGCTTAGGGTCGCCTTTTTTATAGATGGGGGTTACTCGGGCTAACTTAAGCATCTTGGGGTAAGTTTCAGACATTAGCGAGTGATTAAATATCAACGAAAGAGGAAAGGCAAGCGCATATCGCAGAGAAATGATGATATCCGATCTAAGTTCACGTGGATCAGAAATAGGGGAAGACTTAATTTGAAAAATTACAGCACAGACTTCATTAACAGTAGTGGGGGCAGCGAAAAAACCTGATACCAGTGTAGACGAAGAACTAGCATAACTAGTATTTAAAGAGGGGGGAACAGGCGAGGAAAGCAAAAGGGTGGAAAGAAAATCCGTTAGGGTTGATGGTGTAATCTCCTTCGGGTGATTAAAAGGAGATGGTCTAGGTAACGAACCCCGGGTTAAACGTTTTAATGCTTGCCACTTATCTCTGCTATTCTGAAGCTGAGAAAACAATGCATTGAATTAATCGAATTTCGCTTTTTTAATTTGCTTTTTTAAGCCATTAGAAAACTTCTTAAAAATATTTAGCCTGTCAGTGGAAGGATTTTTACGAAATTTACGATATAGCTTGTTCTTCGTTTGAACATCGATTAAGATCTCTGCAGAGACCCTTGGTTGACGAATAGTCTTGTCATAGCTAGTATTGCTACACAGCGAGGCAAGTGGCAAATATTTATCGCGCCCAGATCGATAGTGGGCCAAAAAAACCTCAAAAAGTTGGTCCGTATCATCACAGCCAGCGAACATGGCTTCCCAGTCGGACATCATAAGATACGAATTAAAAACAGCGATCCGGTTAGATGTAATCACTCGCTTACGTCTGGCCTTACGTCTTATATTCAAATACCACAGCGAGAGCTGGGTAACAGATACAGCGCCTGAAACATTGTGTATATCAAAATACGCCTTAACGGACTCCACTGAAACCGGCAAAGAGTACGAAGGCATATTATCGAAGATAAGAATACTTTGGGAGCCAAAATAGCAGGACACAATCTGATCCACAAACTACAGAAAAACAATTCCTAAGTAATCAAACACAATAGGAATAATAGTATAAGTAGTCACTCTCAGGAAAAACGGAGGTGAGAGTAAGGAAGCAAATTAAAACTTACAGCCAACATATGGACACACAAAGGCATCTATGACAAAAAATTAACAGAAAATACCAACGAAAAAGGTATCTTAATTTCAGAGAAGATAATTAACTTCGTAATCCTCGTGGGTCAAGATCGTACATTACAGTGGTCAAAAAACCAATCGTTACTAAATACAAGCAATACAGAAGTCATTACATAAATACAAATAATAAAAAAATTGTAAAACTAAATTATTAGTACCTATGGCATCGCAATTATACAGGGTGTAACTAAAGATGTGTTACAAACTTTGGGGAATGATAGAACTGGTCAAAATAAGCATTTTTTGTTCTATGAACATTGGTCCACAACTGCATCGTTTAAGAGTTATAGCCACTGTTCAAAATGACGTCTTCAGCATCAATGCAGGCTTATGACACACCCCTTTCTGAATTATGGTATGGTCATGTAAATTTTTAAAGTAACATGACCACACCATCACATTACCATGCAAGCAGATCCTGCACACTAAAAAATCTAAAGTGTGTGATCGCATCCGGATATGGACTACACCTTTAACGAGTGCACTGACATGTTGTTAGTGTACGGTGCTGCAGACGGTAATGGAAGGGCTGCTTGTCGTCTGTACAGACGGCAGTTTCCACAACGTCGTCAGCCAGCTCACACAATGTTTGCTCGGCTTGTGCGACGTCTACGAGCAACAGGAAGTGTAGCTGTGATGCGTGGAGAGCATGGTCGCGCTCGCACCCGTCGTACCGCTCAATTCGAAGAAGCTGTGCTTCGTAGAGTTCACGAAAGACCAACATGTAGCACCCGTGCGCTTGCACACATCATGAACACAGATCACATGTCTGTTTGGCGAGTTCTGCATGACCAACTGTTTCATCCGTTTCGTATGCAACGAGTGCAAGCATTTGGAGCTGCTGACTTTGCACCACGTATGGCATTCTGCAGATGGTTTCTTGCACGTTGTAGAGAGGAACCAGCATTCCCACAGCAGGTGCTGTTCACTGATGAAGCAACCTTCACCAGGGAAGGCATTTTCAACCACCAGAATATCCATGTTTGGGACCGTATCAACCCACATGCCATTTCGACAAGGCGCTTCCAGCAACGATTTTCTGTCAACGTATGGGCTGGTATTGTTGGCAATCGACTCATTGGGCCGTACATTCTCCCAGCTCGTATGAATGCACAAACCTACCTCGTCTTTCTTCAGGAGGTGCTGCCTGAACTGTTGGATGACATACCTCTTAACATCCGTCAAGTAATGTGGTTCCAACATGATGGTGCACCTCCACATTTCTCACAGCATGTCCGGGCCTTCCTCACTGATACGTTTGGCGATCGTTGGATTGGACGAGGTGGTCCAGTTACCTGGCCGCCACGATCACCAGACCTAACACCATTGGATTTCTTTGTGTGAGGCCACCTAAAGTCCCTGATGTACGAAACAATGGTTAATTCAGTGGAGGAACTCATCGCACGATTGGCTGTAGCAGCAGACAACATCAGGGACTCCCAGCAGATGCTGCAACGGGTGTCTTGAACGCTGAAGGGCGTCATTTTGAACAGTTGCTATAACTCTTAAACGATGCAGTTGTGGACCAATGTTCATAGAACAAAAAATGCTTATTTTGACCAGTTCTATCATTCCCCAAAGTTTGTAACACACCTTTAGTTACACCCTGTATACTAGCTTTGGCAACAGAACATTTGGCTTATACTATATATTTGAATTATACTAGATTCACATTTGTTTTATAAATAAATTTCAAACGAGAGAAATTAGATATACACTATACATAGTACAGTAAATTGGCGACAATAAAAAGAATGAAAAAAATCCACAGCTACTTAAGTCACGGAATTGAAGTCTTCCGTCGACGAAACAAGGACGGGCTTGCCGATCGAATCTTTCACGAAAATTCGACCGCCAAAACTCCAAGCCGACTTCACACCAAATCTCGCCTTCGCCGCTTTCAATAATTTGTATCTCGAGGCGGTCAAGTCCTCCAGAATCACCACTTTAGTATCTTGCAGATATCTACGATTCTTAATGATGAGGTCACGCAGCATCGGTGACGCCAGCTGCATGATGATGGGACGGGGCGAAGGTGACAACCGTGGGCCTAGCCGATGTATAGAGAGAATGTCCGCGGGTTTAACAGAAATATCCAATTTGTCCGCCAATAGATCCGGAATAACAGTGGTAAGAATTTCCGCAGGCTTCTCTGCCACTCCGAAGATCCTAACGTTGGAGCGGCGAGAGTACTGCTCCAGCTCGTCGATTGATTTAGAATTCACCTCGATCTTAGAAACACCACTTCTAATAATTTGGTTTTCCAATGATACAAATTGTCCTGAAGAACAACGTACTTCTGATCGAGAGATTGTAATTGAGTACTAACAGAACTCATTTGGAGCGACAGAGTTTCCAGCTTTTTCATAATTTCATCTAACCTTGTATTAATCTTCTGAGTTAGTATCTCGCCAATGATAGCACTAATTTTTTCAACAAGTTGCGGATTCTTGAAAATCTCCAACACCGCCTTCTCAAGTTGGGAAGTTAGGGTATCTTCAATAAGAGACTTCGCCGGAGAATCAGTTGAGGGAGGGCGGAGATTGTTAGATGCCTGTTTGGCAGGCTTTCCGGCTCCTTCGCGAGGCATATTGAGTGAAAAGACGAAGAATGTAACTTGAAAAATACAATATCAACTTGATTAATTAATTAATTTTCTTAAAATAATTATAATTTAGAAATATTCATAAACTAGCGTGGGAAGTAGATCACATCAAACTTTCCAACCAACAGAATAAATGTTGCTAATAAAAGTAATTGAATATTGATTCATAGTAGATAAATTAAAAAGCATTATACAAAGTAAATAGTTATTAATGACACTAAATAAATGGAGCCAAAAAAAAAAAAAAAAAAAAAAAAAAAAATTATTTACTCAAGCTTATGTTAGATGGACAAGATTTCTCCGTTAAAAATTCTTTGGAGCTGTGCCAGAAACTGAACAATACGCGGTTGAATAGCGATGATATGTTGGTCTCCTTTGACATTGAGTCACTGTACCCGAGTATACCTCTGGGAAAAGCCTTGGATGTCCTTGAGGATACGATGTATGAAAATGATTGGCCTTTGGGTGTAGTGATGGATGTCATACGTGTGATTAGGCTTATAGTGTTCAACAACGTATTTGTGTTCAACAACAGATGGTACAAGATGACAGATGGCACCCCAATGGGGAGCAGCATCAGTCCATTCATCGCCAATATTTATGTAAGGAAGTTGGAAAATCGTGCCATATCGGAATTTAGATATTTCCCTAGTGTGTGGGTTCGCTATGTCGATGATATCTTTACAATTTTTAACGCCGAAGAAAACATAGAGCAATTTTTAGACAGTCTGAACAAATTGTGCCAGAATATCAACTTCACCATTGAATTAGAAGACAATGGCAGCCTTCCTTTCTTGGACCTCAGGATATCTCGGAATGACCAAAAACTGGACTTCGACATCTACCGGAAAAAGAATTTCGTAGCTAATTATATTAGAAACAACTCCAATCACTGCCACCAACACAAACTCGCGGCCTTTAGGCACATGGTGTACAGAGCCCATACTATTCCTCTGAATGCTGAAAACAAGAGGAAAGAAATCAAAACTATAAAAGAATTTACCACACAAAATGGATTCCAAGAAACAATAGTTGACAGCATCACAAAGAAGATAAAACGTAAATTAGCAGTGAAGGAAATCACCACACTAAATACAACTAAGAAATCAGAGACAAGAGTGTTTTTACCGTATAACCGTCATCTAAATAGAGGTATGAACAAGATAGCCAAAGAATTTGGTCTGGGGATAGGCTACAGAAGCACAGACACTTTGGGAAGACGATTGGGGAATCCCAAAGATACGATACCGACAGAAAATAGACCAGGTGTTTACAAACTTCCGTGCTCCAAATGTGAGGCAGTGTACTATGGGCAGTCACGGAGAGCTGTGCTCACACGGATTAATGAACACCTGACGCACATAAAGAACGGTAAATACGGTATCTCTAGATTTGCGGACCACATCTTAGACCAGAAACACGATTTCCGGCGGGAAGATTTCAACATCCTGCACAGCACAAGAGACCCAAGGCTCCTGAAGTTTTTGGAGTCCTATGAGATTAGCTGTGAAGACCCTGCAAGACTTCTGAACAGCGATGGAGGCCCAGTGGATGTTACCCAGCTGAGAGACATTGGAAAACTAATTAGCATACCAAAATTGACCAATAGCAGAAACACCCGAACTGAAGATGACCAGCAAACGACGACCAATGACGACCAAGGATGACGAACCAATCATATCCCTATTTAACTGTTCCTACTTTTTATGAATTTGTTAATATTTTTTAATTGGCTATTGTTTTCTATATAACATCTTGTAACTTATTCACAATTCATCAGAATAGCTTACCTACTCTGATCGAAGCTCTCCTGTATGCTGAAGAAGGCAGCTTGGCTGCCGAAATGTGCATCCATCGTCTGATTAAAAACCTTATGTGGATTAGTGGTTTCCTCTCCTTTATTCAGTTATTAATGATTTAGGAGAATAGTGCAACTAATAAGATTGTCATTAACATCCATAAGAAATAAAACTTCTTAATAGCATTTCTCAAGTTTGACTAGAAATCAGTAGCTATCAGAAAACCCAATTTCATGTGTCAGTTTCAACTATAACTGATTTATAGTCTTTTAACTGTAGTTCATTCTGTATTTAGATAAAGACTACAATATTTTTTAGTTGGGATTGTTCAAAGTTCATGGCTCAAAATATTTTAACCAAATACAGTTTTCAGTCACATTTCGTGGAAGTTCATCAATATAATATCCTTAGAAGCATAATATAGACATTTTAAAATTAGCAACTTGGTCAGTTAAAAATAAGAAGACTTTATTGGAACTGATCTTTCGTTGCCTACATAAGGACTCAGTAGATTATCAAGCATTTTTAATAAAGAATCGGAACTTAAAAAATTTTTATAGGGGTCAGTTCATAATTTCACACCACTGTTACCATGAGGCCATTCATTTTAAACACCAATATCAGTGACCAGTTCACTGTTCACCAATTTGTTGCTCACACTTCTGATGAACTGTCCTTGCTTACTTGAAATTTTCCTTACCATCACCTTGTAAGATGAATTGGGAGGATAAAAGAGCTCAGTTCTGTCTTTGTGAGTTTTTCCCCCAGTTTCGATCTGTTTTGCTCAGACCAACACCACATATTTTGGCTGGAAGTGGAACAAGATCCAATTCAGTCTGATGACAATTCCTGTAGAGTCACTGTAACAGATGAAGAGTGCTAGAAGGCCTTGGGATCCATTGGTCTTTGCGGTGAAATTGTCTTTTAATGAAGATGCTTAGAGAAAAAGGGTCCATCGTCTGCTTTGGATAGGCTGAAAAGAGTGTAATCTTTTTCCAAAAATTTTATGGCCAGGCGTTCTACCATAGATAGAGATAAGACTTATATTACGAATTACTTATGTAATATGTCGTATTCGACTGCGTTACAAAAAAATCCTAATTCACAAGCAAGCAAAATGTTTTGTGTAATGATATAAAACTTTTTGTTAAACTTTACGGTTTGTCAAATGAGAAAGAAAAATGACATAATTTTCACTAGGATCATATAACACTGGTGTTGGTCCAAGCATAGGAGGGGGGGTTAGGTGTACCTGATATTAAGCGTCACATCATTGCGGCCAGAATGGCTGCCCTGATTCGGGTATTCCTAAACCCTCCCCTCCTTTTTGGGCGAACTTCTTATTTCTGCATTTAACACTACCTCCAGCAGAAATGGCATGGGTTCGAGTGGTTGACTCAAGTTCCAAGGTCTGAAATTGCAAATGTTTCTCTGCGGAGTAAACGAGATCTCAGTTAAGGACAGTTGTTACTTCTGTAACACCTAACACATATAATTAGAGGAATGATAAAAATAATATTGTAGACGACTATCCCAGCTATGCTCCAAGATGACAGTACGACTGGTCTGGATCATATCTGTGTCAATAACAGCTTCTAAGTCATGTGCTCTTTGTTTTATCTGCTGTAGGGACATTCCTGCCCTCTCCAAGTTTGTTTGGTCATCATTTTTTTCAAGTAATTCTAAAAGTGACTGATTTTTAGCAAGAACCTCGATATCACTAGTGTTAACAAAAGTGGAAATGCCAGGAACAACCATCAAATCTAAACGAGCTGGACTAACTTCTGTTCATCCGCGGAATAATGGAGGTACAGTAAAACCCCGTTACAACGTACTTCAAGGGACCTGGAAATTTGTACGTTATTCTGAGGTGTACGTTATACTGAAACTGGGAGGGGGGAGGGGGGCTTGTGAAAAATGCATATATTCATAGAAAAACATAAGAATACATGAATGCATTTTCTGTTTCTTTTTCCTGCCATTATGATTTGTAATCTTCAGTGAAATGTTGAAATGATGCTCAGACTAACACATTTGCAAAAATTCCCTGACTTTTCCCGGTTACATTCCCGTAGCTATCCCGATCGCTAGTCACCCTGTTATATTCACATAAATTAAACAAACATAAATTAAAATAAACAAACACATAATCTTACCGTATTGAAGATGGGCAATCGTCCGTCAAGTGAAGGTCTCTAATCTAATTGCCGCACAAATTGGATCCCGACTGAGTAGCATGCGACAATCGAACATGCTAGACTGAGTAGCTTGCAGAGATTTCCGGGTTTATATTTGCTATACTGACCAAACAATGAAATGTGAACTCGGCTTAGACTATTGGCCCATTTGCAACTTTCGCATGGGCTGCATTGACCAATCAGTGCAAGACATGTGAACGATGTACTTTGTACTGAAGGGATAATTTAACCAAGGGGATGTAAAATTAGTACGTTATTCTGAAATGTACGTTAAAGTGAGGTACGTTATTCTGAAACTTTTTAGCATTAAAATACCTACGTTTGGGACGGGGATTTGAAATTTGTACGTTATTCTGAAATGTACGTTAAAGTGAGGTACGTTGTAACGGGAATTTTACTGTAAAAAGAAACCTTCTCCAATACCGACACAAGATTGTTTTAACTGGAATTCACCAGTACCTTCAAGTTTAACAATACTTGTACGTCCAGGATCCGTTATAACCTTTGCATGACATCTTACTCTGATACTAGTGCTTTGTGGAACACTATAGATCCAGTGGCCTAAATTATCATTCCTAAAAAATACGGGAGCTGGGTTTTTGACTATACGCTTTTTGCAAAGATTACGGACGGTACATTCTTCACCCATAAAAAGAGAATATTCGCAATTTTGAAAGGGTACAGTATATATGGAGGATCGAGGCGAACAAATACGATGCGGTGATTCAATTATGTACGTGTGCCAATCGGCCTAGCTAAACGTAATGAAAGATTGCCTATTTCTAGAAATGGTGAAGTATGGGTATGATGAGGGAAAATATGCAAATACTTTTAAAGATGGAATTTCCACTGGTACACTAAAAATTCGAAAAAGACCAAAGTACCCCTGAATGAATAATCTGAGCTTTCCGACCAGCTATGACAGAGGTCCATCTGTAAAAACAGCAATGACAGAGGCCCATCTGTAAAAACTGTACAAGGTCTCCCAAGAGGGTAGAACAATGAGTGCAAAGTTTTCCGGTAATTGTTTGTCAATTTTTTTTTAAAGCGCTAGTAACTTGTGTTCAGGGAGAAGATGTCTAGTCATCTTGCCCTGACTCAACATGTCAACAGATTCTTTCAAATTTAAAAGGTTATATCAATTCAGCTAAGACGTTATCCATGTATCTGACTTGAGTAGTGGCCACATTTTCATGAGTGGTCCAATTTCACAAGATTGCAAGTTCATCGGCTAGTACCTTTTCTACCCTACTAGAAAAAAAAGGTTCTTGAATGGTTTGATTTAAAAGTGTTGCTTGTTGATCTATCAGATGTATAATATCTTTGCTAACTGTCCCTAATTGATTAATTCTGTTATTTAGAGATGTAAGATCGCTAGTTGTAGCCACTCCGAAAAGTGCTCAAAATAAATCACCACCCAGATCGATGAGTCCACGCTTAGTTCGCTGTAGATCATTATTTGTTTGTACCACTACCACTTCCAACGGTGCCATTTCCTAGTATATTTTTTCACTATAACCAAAGGGAGTAGCGTATTTGCCCTTTCTTACTTCCTTCAAGATTTGATTCCCATCATCAACGAATCGCTCCATGATCAATGTCCATTGAGTGTCAGACAATACGAATTCGGTTTCCCAAATAAACACTAAACATTTATCAAATGGTAGACTGCCAAAACAAAAGGAAAAGAATCGAAAAACTGTGAAACCTTTTGCCATTTTGGGTTGAGTTGTAAAGTGTGTTGTCTTCCCAGGATGGTGTGCCAAACTAAAAAAGAAGTGCAAAATAAAGCCTAATTACAATGTGTAATCACCCTACCCATAAAGCATCATTATAAAATAACAAAGGTATTGAAATTTGGGCAAAGTTGACCTCTAGGAACTGCGAGCACTGCATGCACTGCAGAGAAGCATCCCTCAAAGACACCCAAAAGAACAACTCATTCATAGCAACTGTTTCGTATCCGCCCTGCAGTGAAGCATCACTTAAAGACGCCACTGTTTTCGCAGCATATATCACATAAGTGAATTCTGTATATATGTTACAGTCAAAACCCGTATTTAGTTAGAACGCATTTTTACTAGTTGAAACTGGTTTATACTGAATGCCTTTGTTACATCTAGAAATACCTAATTATAACTACAATTTACTGCTGTACATGTTTGGATTTTAGACAAAATTAGTTTTAACTTTAAATATTAGTTAAAACTAATTTTAGCTAGATAAACATGCTTGGAGGAAATGATTCAATTAAAATCAATAAAGTGTCGATTAGGATTAAAAACATTTGTGTTGTTTAATACAATATTTATTGAAAATATTGGTCATACATCTGTGTTACTAATATTAGTTAAAGAAATACGGGGTTGTGCATAACCTTTTGCTAGGGGGCTGCGACTTAAACCGCAGCGTTGTAGCACACTCTTATGACGCTTCGGCAGACAGTAGTTCATTGTGCGTCTATTGGTATCAAACAAATATGGCTGGTTTAATAAATGACGATAAGGCACCATGCTTTAAGGCTAATGCAACACAGCAAATCCTAAGAGAAAGTGCTATCGATTTCTTCTCGTCAAACGAATGGCCCGGTGCATCCCCTGACCTAAACGTTGCTGAACATTTTGGAGCCGTGTTAAAAGACGCAGTGGAATCTTTAATGATTCGAGAACGTGGTGAAAATCGGTATTCTCGAGACCTTCTAATGGGACACCTGACATCTGTGCTGAAGGACGTGGAGCACGATACTGCTCTCTTTGAGACACTCCTCCGCTCCTACCCGAAACGGATGCGTGCTATTCGAGAAGCAGGTGGTGGCCACACTAAATATTGATGTGATAAAAGCAGAAATAAACGTACATTTTGATTATCAACCGCAAAACATTCTACTTAGTTTTGTTTATTTTCCAGACCCCTAGCAAAAGGTTATGCACAACCCTGTACAAAAATAATCATACACTATAGGAACATTTTCAAAGAAAAACACTGAGCCATGTCAGCAATATTAATTAAAGCATTACAAAAATTATCATTCAATAAAAAACAAAATTAAGACAACAAGGAAGTATACATTATTTGTTATTGCAAGGTTAGGTTAGGTTAGGTTAGGTTAGGTTATTGCAATTTTCAAAGAGGTTCATTCTTATTTGAAATAAATTCGTTAATTAATAATTATAGTAAATTTTGCCAAAAAAAGTTAATTTTTTTTAATGAATCAACTGCATAGTTAGCAACATTAAATAGTGACACAATTGAACAACACATACCTGCAATACAATTTATCGAATATCCCATATTTCGTTCCAATTTTGTGCAAACCCTGTTCATCCTTTTGAAGAACAACTCCAATAATATTACGGAGATCTGCTTTTGCTCTGTCAACATCAGGAATTGGTATAATTATATTATCACCGATTTCTACAGGAGCATGTATTGAATCCGAAGCCAATTTCATTCTCTGGGCCTGTTTTGCCAAGTTTAGATGAGCTTTTTCTCTGGCTGCTGTTATTTGGGACTGTCGATTCGTATTAGCTACAGCTTCTATATCTTCGTCACTAGCTGGTGCTATATGAGGCTCTGCACTCGTACTAGCTACAGCTTCTGGGTCTTCTTGACTGGCTGCTGTTGTAATAACAGACTGACTATTACTAGTAGCTACAGTGGTTACCTCCTCTGAGAAATTTAATATTTCCGCCTTCTTTCTTTCATCTATCACATTAATTTTATTTAAAGCCTGTTTAAGATCATCTTCTTCTCGTATGTCCTTAATAACATCTAGAGGCAAACTTGAAGTCATAAGCTCTACTCGCGGCTCTGTACCAAACATGGCTTTATATGGTGACTGCTTAATACCAAAATGAAGTGCCAGATTTTCATAAATTGTACAAAGCGAAGACCATTTGACCAGTTTGTAGTATTGTTGTCCTGCATTCACGAAGACAACATTTTTTCAATATCTTGATTGGCCCGTTCAACAGATCCTTGGCTTTGACTGTGCCTTGGTTTTCCGTGAACCAGTTTACACTCGGGCCAAAATGAAGCTAGCTCATCTATAACAGAGATAACAAATTCTCTGCCGTTATCAGAGTGTAAAATGCAAGGCGCACAAAATGTCAAAAATATGTCTGTTAATTGATGTACCACTTCCCCAGCTCTCTTGCTTTGCAGTGCACGTAACAAAACAAATTTTGTCAAATGGTCCTGATATACAATTATAAACTTAAATCCACGATCTTCTTGCGTCTGCATGTCGATCAGATCGACTTGACAAGGACTGTTCATCTCTGAATGAAATATGGGTTTCGAAACAAGGCCCCATTTTTCATATTCTTTTTACGCTGAAATGTTTCGCATATAGACAGAGAAATGTTTATCATTTCTATTGTTATGTTCGCATATTTTCTTGAAGTTTCATTTCTTAGTCTGTCTCGACCTCCATGACCAACAGCCACATGAGCTGCTTCAATAATATCGAAAATTTCGTCTACATAATTCATAGGCTCCTTTTTTGTCACTAACTTTCGCGTCCCACAAATATTAATAACTTTGAATCGTTTTAATCTTCTGTACTGTTTCTGTGGGGTTTTTTCCAGCTAATTGTGCTTCTTCAATTTCCTCCATTAATTTATCCTAACTTTCTTTTGTCATAACATTGAAGTGGTCTTCTTTTTTTTCATGTTCATCAATCTGTAATATCCTTTTTAAAAATTCCTCTTTCCATCGCGTTCCTTGATTTAAATCCGCCATGATAAATACGTATTACCTACGAGTCGATTTATAAGTGCTTAGCGGAAGACTAACTGCGCGACGTCACTCGACCAATCAGAGTCGTTCTAATAGTACGTGTTATCACGTCTGAGTTGGGTGAATTTTGGCCTCAGTCGAAATAGTCTTAACTGAGCCATTTTGTCAAAACGCGTTTTGTCTAGTTAAAACTAGTTCTAACTCAAATTCATTTTTGTTTAACAGTAAATTCTAGTTTTAACAAAGACATCTAGTATAAACTAGTTTTAAGTAGTAAAAACGCGTTCTAACTAAATACGGGTCAGGCCCGTTCTTAGGTGTTATGCGGCCCTACGCGGGGGGTCCAGGGGGGGCTCGCCCCCCCCCCCCCGGG
>JAHWFO010038280.1:538163-598813 GCA_023313115.1 Rhysida immarginata | reverse complement strand
CCCCCCCCCCCCCCCCCCTGGAAGCTCTGCGAAAATGCGTGGAAATTAGACTAAGGAGACGTTTTCCTGTTACGTTACGAGGTCATCTCCCTGCGTCTCTTTTTCGCCCCCTCGGAGTAGTTCGATGCTACAATTTCGCCTCACGGGGGCCCCCTCACGTTCGGGGCCCTACGCGGATGCGTAGTCAGCATATGCCTAAGAACGGGCCTGTACGGGTTTTGCCTGCAACATATACACTGGCGCGATCTGTATATCTAAGGTAATACAAGGTCGCGATCTGTTTGATTTTGATTTGTTTGAAGTAGGATCCTGCAAAAACCCCACTGGTCAAAACTCCTAGAGTAATAGCACAAATGAGGACATATCCCAGAAATAAATCTTAATTTTTATCTGATTTTTTATAATTTATACATTATTTTATTGAATTATTTGAAAAATATCTGGGTTTTTTTTTTATCAGAATTTACTAGAGTTTTTATTTTCGTGTTTGGAGAGGGAGGTCTTTTTTTTAAATTTATTTTCTAATATTAATTTATCGAATTAATTATTTGGTGATGGCATTGGCCATAAAATTTATACAACATATTTTCATTATTGTCGTGCATCCGGGTGAATATGACATTAAATTTAAGTGATAAATGAAAAATTAAGCCACGAGCCTACATTACAGTCAACAATGACTTAATAGCTTAGAGCGTCGCGATCCCAGACTGGAATTTTTTTTTCTTTCCTATTTTCATTTATTATTTATTTAAACGCATTTAACATCTGTATTGTAACATTTTAACATCTGAGGCATCGTGTTTAAATAATCCATCAGCTTTTCTTTAAAAAATTTGATACTTGGGGTTTTTGTTACTGTTTACATATACGGTGGCTACGCTATGACCTATCCATTATCAGAATTATTTTTATAAGCTTTTATTAACTTTGCTGTGTTAGTTTGTTTAGGTCAAATCTTGTAATCAATATTAAACCAACTTTCCGAAAGCTAGGGAGCTGCAATTTGACACACTTATGCAGAATCGATGACAATTTATGATAAAGAAAAAAATTTTCAAATCGGTTCATTGGTTCGTGTTCTAATGGTACTAACTCATTACTACGAATTGATTGTTGTAACAATTGGACATTTCGTTATGGCGAGAGGTAAATGTATCTATTGTTTATTGTTGCAAAATTAAGCTGTATTGTTGCCACTAAATAAAACATTATAAAAGCTTGGTTTGATAAAACCTTTTTCCTCTTATCTTGTTATATTTGCGGCGTAAGACCATGTAGCGAATGTACGAATAACTCCCGTAATAATAAATATAATCAGATTTACTACTACACCAAAAGAAAGGATCGACATGCTATAACTACTATCACTACCTCTACTGGTCTTACCATTACTGATGGATTGGATATTAGTAATTGCTTTGCCCAGCATTTCAGTGAAACTGTCTCTACTTTGTCTCTACAGTCTACCTATTGTCCCCCTATTGATAACCTCTTCTTAACGGAGTTCACTGATAGAGATGTTGCCTACGGCATTAATAGATTACGGGCCAAGTCTTGCAATTCTCTGACAGAGGTTCCTTCCTTTATTCTCAAAGGCCTTCGAGATGTCATAATTATCCCTCTTAAGCGCTTCTTTAATTTGTGTCTAAAAGCTGGCCACTATCCTAAAATAAGGAAGAATGCGGTTGTGGTTCCTGGCTTGGGTAGTTCTCCCAAACGGACTGACATTGCCGATCTCTATCCTTCCACCCACTGCCAAAGTCTTTGACAACATCATTCATAAATATCTTCTACAATATGTCCTTCCTCATGTTCCTGCATGTTAACATGGTTTCATTCCCCGACGTTCCGTTGTGAGCAATCTTGTATCTCTCACCACTCATGCTAATGATGCTCTTGATCACTGCCAGCAACTTGACTTTCGACGTTATCAATCATGAGTTAGGCTACTAATTAAAAAATTGCGTGCGTATGGGATTGTTGATGGACTCCTTCGGATAATGCGTTCTTTCCTGTTGGGTCGACAGTTTGTTGTATCTATACGACATCATTCATCATTGCCCTATAGGCCTCACTGTGGTGTTCCATAGGGTTCTGTCCTAGGGCCTTTATTATTTGTTATCTTCACTACTGACCTCCCCGAGGTGATTAGAAACTCCCATATATTGATGTATGCATATGATGTGAAACTTTTTGGTAACATAATAATTGTCTTAATGCTCACCTGCTTCAGCAGGAAATTTATAGTATATGTCTTTAGTGTGAGCAGAATGATCTTGCAATTAATGCATCCAAATGTGACAAAAAGACCAATTTTTATCGATCTCTCCTAGTCTGTTTGTGGAAATGTGCAAGTTGCCAAGCTCTATGCCCGTGAACTTGGTAGCACACTTTCCTATAATTCCCGTGGACTGTTCGTCTGAAGGCTTACAGAGCTCTTGGTACCATTGTGCGCAATGGAGCCGATTTTTGGTGCCCTTCTACATTTGTTCGGCTCTATCGGAGTCTACGTTTGCCCATTTTGTCCTACTGTTTTATAGAATGGGGGTTCAAATATGCAGTATTGTAAACTGGATAGGGTGCAAAATGTTTTACTCCGGTTTCTGAAGTGGAAATTCCCGAATTTTGATGTACCTTCAGATCTGTGTGCACTCTCAGACATTAGAATGAAGAACGATCTTGCCTTTCTTAAGAATGTTTTAGTAGGGAAGATGGATGCTCCAAACCTTCTCGAGTCCACTTTCATCCGAGTACGGTCTGATACTACGAGGAAGCCCGTGTTGAAGCCTTGGCCTCCTATTTAACTCAGAGAAGAGCTTCGTCGGGATACAATGTTCAGAATTCAAAAACTTTACAATGAGAATTCTGGTGTCAGTGATTTATTTAATTAATTTTCCTCGTCATGTTACTATCCTGCCTTTGTGATTATGGTTGTATTTATTGCTTATTCTATTTGCTCGATATTGTAGTTCCTTGTTGGCTTGAATTAGCTGTGTGAACACAGTACATGAACTGAATTAAATTGAATTGAATTGAATTATTATTATTATTATTGAATTTTTATTTTTGTAATTATTATTATATTTCTGTTAATCTTTAAACATAAAATTGTGTTTTTCTGTTTTTTTATTGTCTTTTTTTATAATTACGTTACTTCCCTTTACTTGTATCTTAAATAACCCCATTTTGATCCTTTGGCCTGTTGGGGGGGGGGGGGGCAACATAGCGGATTATTATTATTATTATTATTATTATTATTATTATTCATTAATTGATTATTGTTAAATGTTTACGAATTATAAATAAACTTTATTAATTTCTAATAGTAATTAATAACTTCAGAGTAAAATGCTGCGAAATTATTGGTCAACAGTGGCGTCTTTAAGTGATGTTTAACTGCAGGGTGGATACGAAACAGTTGCTATGAATGAATTGTTCATTTGGGTGTCTCTGAAAGAGGCTTCACTGCGGTGCACGCAGTGCTCGCAGTTACTAGAAGTCAACTTTGCCGAAATTTGTTATCCTCATTATGTTATCGGGCTCAGATTCATTAAAATCATTGATAAGCTTGCAACAATTATAGGTAATAGATTCTGTTTATATGCACATTAATAATATATTCCCAGCTCATAAAATAATTCGCACCAGTGCCACGATGCACACTGTTAAATACAGAGTGTTTTTGAGTTTCCACACTGAAGAGAGAAAAAAATATTCCAGAACGAATATCAATCGTAAGTTTGTGTACAATGACAAAGCGTCTTTAATGTCCATATAAATAGATTAAAGTTATTCATTCTTAATCATCAAAACATGGTTCAACAGCATATATAATGTGCGATAAAGATGTCTGAGCAATCAAGGTTATATAAAGTGTGATTTCCACACTAACAGGGAACTACCTGGGCTGACTCAGATCTTTTTGTCTGAAAATTTTTTATAAATTCTTACCAGTGCCAATAGTAAAACCCCAAGTGCTTTTGCTTGGCATTAATCGGGAAGTTCGATTTTTCGATATTTCTATTGTTACCATTGTTTTGCCTGATTCTAAGCAAAATAACCTACCCTAACTTTGATGCTTTAGATAACCTAAAAATACATTATTTTAATTTAAAAATACATTTACTCACCTTTAGTGTGTTGTTATTTATCCATTTTAACGAAAATAACAATCACAAATTACCAAAACAATAGCAAAATGTTCGATTTTCAACTATCGAAAAATCGAACTTCCCGATTAATGCCAAGCAAAAGCACTTGGGGTTTTACTATTGGCACTGGTAAGAATTTATAAAAGAATTTTCAGACAAAAAGCTCTGAGTGAGCCCAGGCAGTTCCCTTGTGAGATATTAAAACAACGAAGACCGAAACAAGGGCAAATGTAATCTTTTATAGAATGAAAGTGTGCTTGTAGCTCCACCTGCAATGAAAGCAAAAGGAAATTTGTGCACACCTGTACTCAATATAAACAATTAATTACAGACTGGCTAAACAACAATCAACCAAGAGGAGCACTGGCATTCAAGCCCTAGTCTTTTGTGAACAATACATTCATTTGTTTTTTAATTGGGGAACAATTGGAGAGAGAGGGAGTGTGAGCCTTATCAGTACTAGAGGTCACAAGACATCCAAAAAAAATTAAAATCATATTCCATATCATTTTACTATAGCGAATGGATCTATCTGAGGAATGAAACTTTCTTCCCACTGCTGGGGAAGTCATACTTTACTATACATATAAAGAATGAGGAAGAAAGCAAGAACAAGGGTTTGCTTTGAAAATATTCTTCCTCGTGGAAGGGGTGTGTCAAAATGTTCTAACCGTTTCTAACCGGTTATGGAGAACCAACAAAGGAGTTCGTTTCGGGTCACCACCAGAGGTCGCTGTCAAGCCGATGCTTGGGCGCCTGGCATCCTGGGATATCTGCAACAAATACAGAAGAGTTGACAGTTGACAGCTCCATTCCATCCTGTGTCTTCCTACCCAATACTACAGAAGGCCTACGATATCACGATCGAGGATGACACTCAGGATTTACTCTCCATACGAAAGAAGCCAGTGGGTGATGTCATATTATTACCCAAGCGGCGAGGCTGTCATTTCCCGCTGGCTGAATGACTCGGGCAGACTTTATGGCAAGGAAAGACGTCCTAGAGGCTAGAAAAAAGATATTAAATCACATTCCATGATAGAACACATCAATGCCTATGAGAAGGCGAGGCCTAACAGCATTTTCGAGAACAACAAGAAGTGCAGGTAGTGAGACATCAAGAACGGGGGAAGTACTCGTCACTGAAATGTCCAAATGTATTTAGAATCTTCTAGAACAAGCATAAGACTCTTCTGTGAAACTTCCAGTTAAGATATATGAACTATAGCCCTGGAGCAGCAGCAATGAAGGGGTGTACTTTAACTTGATTAGGTTGAAACTTGAAAGGAGCTTCGAGAAGGTATCGTGGTTCTTCCATCTTCTATGGCTGATATCTGAACTTCATGCAGGTGACTTTCTACCCACAAATGAAGAATCCAGTCCCAAACACTGTTCATCCGATGCCTACTGAGCCTCCAACGGTTCGAAGAGTTTAACGTTGGCATCGATGGCGTTAGAAAGAGGGGGAGGGGCCCTGAGGCCTCCAACTGACTGCTCTTCTGCCCAACTCCAATTGAGACAATGTTGAGGTTATAAAATAGTTGTAATTTAATTAATTTCAATGTGAAAATAATAATAGACCTTAAAAGACAGTTATTTTTAAAATAGAACAGACCAATGATGCTTAATTTACTTTTCTTTTTAATTCATCATAATTGTTTATCCCTGCCATAGCCTGATCATGCCTTCAATAAACTGAGCGTTCCCAGTCAACTTGATTTTTGCTATGCTTAATTTATGTTCTGGTAACCAATTACAAACAGTGTCAATTTCGTCAACTTTTTGAAAAAGTAAAGTGGGATCAAACAGATGTACTATTAGCCAGATACTGTGGATGGATTTCAAACAATAACACACAGGGAAACCACTTATCCACATAGAAAATTTAATATGATGAATACGCATTTCGGCAGGCACGCTGCCTTCTTCAGCATCTAAAGGGGGGAAGCTACCATTAGAGTAGGTACCCTAGTCGGATGGAGAGTGACAATCGACAAACGAACAGTGAAGTGTACATTTCTTAGGATGGGACGAAAGCAGCGCTTTCACAAAGCTCATCCAACCAGAATAAACTCCAAATGAAATACACTGAGGTAGTCAAGAAGCCTAACCAACCCAAGCGGTCTTCCATATACAAAAAAGAAAATAAGATTGACGATTGTCAGAAACAAAAAACAAACGAAATCAAAAATACAAGGAGAAAGAAGATTATCACATCTTCCAGTAGTCTGGGAAAGAGACGTTGCTAATATCTTCAAAATTGATGTCAAGAACGTGCCTCGGTTTACGATACTTCGTATGCCAGTTCATATTCATTGAGTTCTTCAGTATCCCTTTCACAAGCTTATTGTCGTGAGTCTTCATCTTCTGTATCATAGTCAAAAGGAGATCCTGTATAAACTTTCCGATATGGGCCATGTTTAAATCCAGGTGGATGGATTGGTTTTTCACCGTCCTTCTGTCCAGCTGGGCAATGGTCCTCAGGGTAACATTCTGGAATGACTGTAGTTCACTCCCTCTGGTTTTACAGGCAGTCGCCCACGCAGGCATGCCATAGAGGAGTATGGTCCGGATAATCGATTTGTACAGAAGTAGCTTGTTGTCAATGCTGAGGGCGCTGTTGCGACCCATGAGAGCTATGATACTGTACTTAGCCCTCTTCGCTTTATTCAGAGCATAAGACATATGCTGGTTCCATGAGAGTCTTGAGTCAATGATAACTCCCAGATACTTGTAGTTGTCCACCCAGTCCAGTTTCTTATTGAACAGAACAAGAGAATCTGGGGGATGCTTGAGCTTCCTATTGAGGTACAAAGCCTTGCACTTATTAAGGTTCCTATTAAGGTTCAACCTCCAGCAGTTAAACCAGTCTTCGAACTGCTTCAAGCCGCACTGCAGCCGAGTGATAACGTGAGCCGGCTGGTGTGCCCATGTCATAATGGCAGTGTCATCCGCATAAAAATACAGATTACAATTATTGGGTTTCGGGAAATCATGTTTAAAGTAATTAAATAGCACAGGCCCGAGGACAGAACCCTGAGGGACACCGGACTTTACAACACGGGGTGTGGAAAGATTTTTTCCAACTTTGGCTTGATAGGATCTGCCGTCAAGAAAGGATTTCACCATCAAAATCAAATCGGCAGGGAACCCGTCTCTGATCATTTTGTAGACAAGGCCCTCATGCCACACTTGGCCAAAAGCTTTACTGACATCGAGAAATACCACCCCACAGTACCTATATAGATTCAGGGGGCTGCTCAGGTCTTCAACGAGCCTCCATATCTGCATCGGACAAGAGTGGGCAGCACGAAAGCCAAACTGCTCTTCCCGAAAAAGGTCATTTGCTAGACAGTGATCTTGGAATCTGACTAGGATCGTTCTCTCCAACACCTTGGACATCGTGGGTAGCAGGCTAATAGGTCGGTAACTCGCCGGAATTGCAGGATTTTGACCCTGCTTGGGGATACTCAACACAATAGATTTCTTCCAAGCCACAGGGAAAGGTTAGAGTTAGGACGAGAAATATGATAGTATTTGAACGTTTACCTATTGGATAACGAGAGTCACATGTTAAGGTTTAACTCTAAGTTTCCCAACTTAACCCTAACTCTCAAAATAATTCATTAAAAATTTTATAGCAGATATAATCATATCACCAGGAATTAGTCTAAATCGATATGAGCTTTTTTTTGGCCTGCAAAATATCAAGGTAGTGCTCAATCTCTTTCCAAATGGTATTGAGCATCTGCTGGATTAGGGCTCAGTTGGACGATTCTTGCTATAAACCTTATCGTTAATATGCTGCCACAAGGGGTAAAAGATTGAATGAGGCGACCAAGAGATCGTACCATCATTCAATCCATCTGTCTAGGAAATCGTGATAAAGTATCCATTCACTGAAATTGATACATTTTAGCAACTCTCTAATTACCATAATTTGATATCGATCCATTTGGAAAGTTATTCTTAAATTTCAAAGAAACCTATACCAAATTAATTTACCAAACTTATCATTTATTTTCCAAATTTCTTTGTTAAATGTTCCAATAAATTTTGTTTTTCCATTATTACATTTGCGTCAGTGCCTTGATTAATCCCTCTTCCATTGGCCAAACCTATGCGAGACAGTTTTAGTTATGTATAAATCATAAATTGGCTGATCTCATAATCAGGAGGCGCCGTCTTTTCTAAATTATCTAAATTATAAATTCGACATTTCTCATAATTATCCTCCCAGAAAACTTTATAGACGTTCATTTTAAAAGAAATGTATATTGAAATCGTAGGAATTGGGCAATGCTCTGCTGGAGGCCGAAGATGTCAATGTGATCATGGTAGATTGGTCAGGAGGTAACAGAATCCCTTATTCGCAGGCAACGGCCAACACATGGATTGTCGGAGGAGAAATCGCCATCTTCTCCAAATTTCTTATCGTAAGCGCAATTTCTCTAGCGATTTTGTTTATTTATAAGTCGTAAGTATTGCTCTGATGCTATTTTCTTATCTTGTGTCTATGTAAATTTGGAGATGACAGGTAATTTTGGCAAACGATAATGAATTGACGATAACTACTTGTTTTAAATTGACTTGGTTTTAGGATGCCTACCAGGTGAAACCTGAAAATATCCACATCATCGGCCACAGTCTTGGGGCCCACATTGCTGGTTACGCAGGTGCCAGATTCAAAGGTGGTCTCGGTCGAATATCTGGTCAGCTTTACTCCACTCCAACTACATATACTGCATTGCCATTAATATTCGGATGTTCATTCATAAATGATCAAATATGTTGTATGCATACATTTGCCACAGAATATATTATAAAAAGCACTCTGGATTTTGAATAGACGTGCACGTGAAAAAGTTGGATTGACTAGCCCCAAATCTAAAAATCCCTTATGTTGTGGATATGCAGAATCATTCTTCTCTTCAATGCTTCCTTTTCATAATATGTATACAAACCAACACCACCCACAAGAAGATTAAATTGGTAGAGCACCATAGTAACATCTTTATAAAATCCTAATGGATAGCATGCCACAAGATTTAAGTAAAAGGGCTTTCAGTTTAAAAATTACTATTTACTGTCCAACAAAATAAACTTTAGGCATGTCCAGTTAACTTTCCGATTTTAATTGTTAGAGAGATTATTTTTTCAAAAAAAGTTACCAATGCCCACAATTGAAATTGAAATTTTTAATCGCCATGGCTGGGTCTTTTTTTCGTAGGACAGAGTATAGAGTTGCAAGAATATTAATGATAGAGCAGTATACAGGCATTTTTTCATCTAGAGATTTTGCTTATGTAAAATACTGTATTTACCCGAAAAGATGACGATGTCGAATTAAGCCGACCCCTCCCTGTTTTTGGCCATTTTCATCGGAAAAAAGATCCCATATTTAATCTGACCTCCATTTTTTCAATGAACTGAAGATTATTTAAGTCCACATGACTTTTTCTTTTTACTGAATAGATACCGTATAGCTACGACACTGTATATAAAGTAAATGTAATCAAGTTACACATGAGGCGTGTCACTGCAAAAGGGGCTATATCCACCACCAATAGTTTTTCAGTATTTGCGAAAAACTTTTGAAAATAAACTAAAAGCGCTGTTGACTGCAGAACTGCTTTAATTAATTTTTACCAACTTATAATATCAAACTGAGCAAAGAAAGTAAACGTAAAATGTATAAAAGAAATTTAATTTAGTTCATAAATATAGATATGGGACCTTTTATTGTAACCAAATGGATAAAAGAACTTTTGCGACAACAGCACGAGGTTATAGGCTCTTTTGACAGAATGGTTGGTTTCACGCTTTGAAACGTTTCGAAAAAATGGTTTAAAAATAATCCGTTTAAGTAGGTCACACTATGAAGGGTGTAGCAACACCAGCAATTTAAACGGCTTTCAAAAAAAATTGATTAAGATGAAGTTCGTTGTTAAAAACATGGCCATGGCATTCTTCTTGAGTAAAAACAAGCTAATGAGTTTGTTTTTAATTTAAGTATTATCCGATGTCTAACTATATGGAGTCTCCACAATAAAATTGGCAATCGCGACTTCTTCCGCCGTTTCCCACAGTCTAGTTTGACGATCTGTGCTGTGGTCATCCATTTTGTTTTGACTCAGCTTGTGTCGTTTTCATTTATTTCATTTTTCTACCTTCGTTTAAAACGAATTTCGTTTATTTGTCCAACATAAACGGTTTTTAGAAACCAAGTTCGTTACAAAGAACTGGCCATTGTTTTTATTATTAGTTGAAATAATTTCTTTACTGCAAAAATAGCGTTAATACTTTCTTTCAAAGATAAACAACGTACAATTTACAAAACAAATTATGGAGTCATTACACTTGTTCAGAAAGTTACTGATCAGCAACATGTCATTCACAAAACTCATCTTCTACACTGAGGTCTTCGGTGTTGTAAGGTGACATCTTGGCCATGTTTCCCAGGACCACATGTTTATAGAAACAGCGCTCTTCCGTTATTTCTCATGTCTCCCCAAAGTCCTTCTTCAATAGCTTTTTCACATCTTAAATTTTGTCTGCTTTCTGTGTGACTCCCAACAATATTTCTTCTGGCAATACGATCGGTCTTATTTCAACATCTTTTATTAACGATCAATATTCCAATAGTTAAATCGCTGCTGTAAGATGTTTCATCTCTAACCTAGATGTTTTGCTGTTTAGGTTTAGTGAGAATGAAACGTTTTGCATCATTAATTTTGAAGTGACAATTTGTCGTTTTTTTGAAATTTTCAGCTACAGCTTTCTCGTCATACACCTTCAAGTCAGTACCCATTTTAAAAACAGTGGAGTGCTCTGAAAAAACTTTTTCATATTCGGATGGCTGTAGTATTAACACAGAATAACACAGAATGGATAGCTTTGCCGTTTCCCATGCCAAGCGATGGTAGTGAGCAGACAGTGGTGCCCTCCGACGGATGGGTGGAATCTGCTGGCTGTATAACCTGCGTTTCTATGGAGCATGCTAAGACTTTTTTTAGATTTTTAATTATTTCTCGGTCTGTAATTAACAGAAACCGCCAAGATCACATGGAATCGCTTGAAATGAATGACATGGAATCTATCAGCGTCAAAGAAAATTTTTTTTCTACAGAGGAAAAATAGATATTCGCCTAATTAAATGCTTGAGTAACTTGCTTGGTGGAATCGTGGGTTCACTTAGCATTGGGAAATAGACACTATTCGAATATATTTCATTTTTAAATTTATTTTTCGTTCTTCGTTTTAATTTCAATAAATAAGAAAGTTAATTCTAAGTCTGTATATGGATTTGTTTCATGATGTGACGTTCCTTCTTAGGAGTCACGTGTGTCTGACAGTGGGAGTAGAGAAACAATAGAAAATAAGTTGTTATCGGTAGTTTGTTTTTTTTTTGTTGGTTATGAAATAGTAGTGAGGATTGTTTGTTGTGTGAGGTTATTGTTTGTGGTGCGTGAGAAATAATTTTTTGTATTGTCATTTTTGAATTGTATATATGCCGTGAGTAATAATTAATGTCCTTTGTTGGAGCTGTATTGGTGAGACGTTTTCCTGGAAGACAAATGGGGAAATTGTTGTGCTTGTTTTTTTTTTCTTCCATTAAAAAAGATTGTGATGAACGTGTCATCCCTTTAGTTAAAAAAATTTTCGAGATTCCTTTTTGGTTCTTGACGTGAGAGTTTGTATTTTTGCAGTAATGTATATATCTGTGTTTTGGAACATAATGGCAAAAGTGTAATCTGATATTCATGGTTACATAAAAGTAATTATGTCGTGTTAGAAGAACTCTGAACTGTTACGGAATAATTGTCTAATCGCCGAAAAAATATGTAACTAGCCATCAGATTTTGGAATTTGCCAAATTAGGACACAAGTAATTATGCTTTAAGAAACAATATTTTTTTTTTACTTGTCTTTTACATAATTTATACGTGACGATCTTACGTTTCTCATATGATAATGGCTGGCCGGCGTTGATTTCTTGAAACGAGCAATGGACGTAGACGAACCAGGTTTTCACGGATTGCCAAGCAGGCAGCGGAGGTTCACCTCACAATGCCACATGGGACTATGAAATTGGAACCTGTTAAAGTGTCTTGGATGGCGAGTAAATGATATCCGGTGAGTTCGCTCCTTTTTTGATGATTAGAACCATGGATAAGTGCTGAATGATATCATGAATTGTTCGTATTGTTCCCGGAACCCCAAATAAGACGTAATGAACAATAGGAGGCACCCTTGAACTATGGGATGCATATGGACAACCCACTTTATGTCTTCAACAAACTGTTTAAGATAAATTAATGTTTATTCAGTAATTTTCTTATTAAGTACCTGGTCGTTGCAATCGGGAATATAGCTGAGTCCAGTAGTGAGGGCTATAGTGGTAAAACTAACCATAGCTGGTTTAGCGCAAATGGAGCACGCACTTGCATGGTAAAACAGGTGTAACCACCGTGGTTGATGCTGCCAGTGGAGGAGTTAACGCACATTCATGGTCACCAAGAGGGGTAACTGTTCCTCCCCCCTTTTTGGCACAATAAAGGAGGGACTTTGCGCTCTCGAGTGCTGGTGCTGGAATATTTGATTCGGGGCATGAATGTTCAGTATTACCCATATATTAAGCCATGATCACTGCCTCACTTTATTATAAATTTTAGTGATATAACGCTCAGCAAGACAAGAGTGCCTGTAGTTGATTAAAATGAACGAAAGTTTATTGCATTAATAGGTAATTGAATTGCATGCATGTTAAACAGGCCCTGTAGATACCATGGTAGTCGTAAATAAATGTTTATTATGTGCGAATTGGTGTATTCTAAAAGCATAAAGTAGTGTTATACATAATTACAGTAATATCAGTTGCGATTTTCTAGTTATCAGTCCCGAACCCTTGCTCTTACCTGCCGTAAGTGATGGTCCTTGACTCAGAGCACTTATACAGTAGATACAGTAGAGCACTCATACAGTGGGGGTGGGGAGGGCACACTGGCGCCCAGACAGGGACTGATAATCCGGCATTTCCGGATTATAGAATTCTCCTGATATTACTGTAGTTCAAGACGATTTTTTTTGTTTTTTTGTTTTCCTGGTTGTATTGGATAGGCGTATGCGAGAGTGTGAGATCTAGAGTGTATCAGGTGTATGTCAGTTGTCAGTGTAGTGCGTAGGAAAATAGAGATGTGTGCTGTCCACGTTTTAGACACTGAATGAAATGCAAGAGATAAGAAGGGCGTTGATGCCACAACTGTTTGGCGTCGTGGTGGTATATCGCTCCGAGAAGAGTAGAGGTGATTAAAATATGCCCGCCTATCCCACGGGTGCAAATTGGATCAGTAGAGGAGGGTCAGCGGGGTCATATCCTAAAAACAATTCATGAGTTTGCGTATGTTTTCTCAAATGAAGTGACAGGGTTATGCGGGGTGTCCGATTATATCGCCGAATATGACATTGACAAGACCAAGCCGGGAAGCCTATCGCATCCCCACGTCTATCGGGAAGCCTGTAGGCGGAAACTGGAGGAATTCGAGCAGGCCGGAATCATCGAGGCCAGCGTGAGCCTGTGGAACTCTCAAATCCACGTAGTTTCAAAGAAGAATGGGGACGTCTGGATTACCCTAGATTTGCGTAAGATAAACCTATGTACGTTCCCAGTGGATTTCTCGGCACCAGTCATAAAAGATATCCTGGAAGAGTTGAGGGGACATAAATACTTCTCAGTGCTTGACCTTAACAACGGGTATTATCAGATACCGTTGCCCAAGTCACTGAGGGAGTATTATGCCTTCCAAGCGCCATGGGACAAATTCCAGCTCACAAGGTTGCCCCAGGGTAGGAGAAATTCATCCCACCTGTTCCAAAATTATGTGGCAACAAATCTGAAGGGAAGGGTGGGGGAAAACCTGCATATGTTCCTGGACGACATTTTAATATCAACAACAATGTTCCATGAGCATGTGGACGTGCTACGGTGGGTGCTGGATAGGTTTAGGGAGCGAGGGCTGGTGGTGAAACCGGCCAAGTGCCAATTTTGCACCCCGCGCATGCACTGTTTCGGTCACATTATTACACCAGATGGGTCTAAGCCCGATCCGGATAATGTAGCAGCTATTCAACATCTGGCTGAGCCCAAAAGTGTACGTGAGGTTCGCAGTTTTGTAGGGTCCGTGAACTTTTACAGGCCATTTATACCTGCGCTGTCACGAATCCTAGGGCCAATAACAGAACTGACGAAAAAAGAGGTGCTGTTCCAATGGAACGCCGCCTGTAGGGAGGCATTTCTGGAGGTCAAATCCATCCTGAGCAGTGAGCCTCTGCTAATCACCCCCGAGTATAGCAAGGAGTTTATTTTGCACACAGATGCTTCTGGGAGCACTATCAGTGGGGTACTACAGCAAGACGGGAAGGCCAGTTAAGACCAATAGCGCTCTTTAGTAAAAAGCTACAAGGGGGCGAGCTGAATTATACCATCATAGAGAAGGAGGCTCTCGCCATTGTCCGCACAGTTAGCTATTTTAGGTACATCATTATGGGCCACCCGACCACAGTCCACACTGACCATCAGCCTCTAGCATTCATCCAGTGCATGCGCAATGCTAATCAGCAAGTGCTGAGTTGGGCGCTAGAGCTGGAGGATTATGGATTCATATACAAATACGTGGCGGGGAAGCAAAATGCAATGGCCGATATGCTGTCGTGGTAATGCTGCTCAGTGATTGCCGAGCTCTCAGCCCCGATAACGTGGGAAGAAATCCGGGATATACAGAAGGATGACTCATGGGTGAAAACGATAATAGAATCATTGAAAGAGGGGCGGGTTGCTCATTATGCAGGAGGGTATTGCAGGTTCGAAGACGGTCTTGTGGTAGTCGAGAATAGTGACATAACCAATAAAAGTAAGTGGCAGATATGTACCCCAAAAGCGCTTCGGGAGAAATGCTTGAAATGGTACCACGATGGTCCTCTGGGTGGCCATAGAGGTGTTGGGGTCACAACCCCGAAACTGTCGCAGAAGTGGTTCTGGCTAGGAAAGAGGAAGGATGTAGAGCAGATGATTCGCCACTGTAGGGTATGCCAGATCACTAAGAATAGTGTGCATCGAGCACCCTATCAGGAATGAATACAGGCCTGCTTTCCTTTTCAGAAGGTTGTGATTGATGTGGTGGGCCCGGTATGCAAATCAAGTAAAGGCCATCACTACATTCTGGTTATGACCGATGTTTTTTCCAGGTTTGTAGAAGCTGAGGCACTGATTGATCAGACAGCTGATGCGGTGTCACAGGTGTTTGTTCACAAGTAATTAGCGACTGGGGAAAGAATTTTACCTCGATGGTATTTAAAGCCATGTGCGAGGATTTGCATATCACACACAAACTCACAACCGCATATTTTCAGACATCCAATGGGATCGCAGAGCGACTTATTGCATCGCTCCGCGATGTCGTGATGGCATTGTGTCACGAGCAACCCGAACATTGGGATGAGGTGCTAGAATATGCTTTGTTAGCCCTAAGGACATCATACCATGAGTCGATCAGGGAAAGCCCCTCGTTTTTATTGTACTGCTTCGATCCAGGACCACAAGTGGAGCGTCGTCGAGAAGGTGATGCCATCGCTGATGATTCGATGGATATATCACAGTATTGATCGCAATTAGTAGAGAATATGATGAGGGTCCGGGATAGGGTTAGAAAAGAGGATATCTATCGGCGTAATTTGCATCTGAAATAGGCAAATCGTGGGTAAGTCGAGAGAATTACAAGTGGGAAGTATGGTGTGGTTATTACGTAAGGGGGGTCCAAAAAGAAAATTTAGCCCAAAATTTATAGGACCCTTTCGTATCCTCCGACATATTAACGCAGTGGACTATGAGAAAGAAGAATGCAAAAACCCATTCACGATGCATAGTCCACGTAGACAGAATAAAACCGTGCCTTGTGCAGATGGAGGAGACATGCCCAAAGCGACAGAGAAAACAAGGGATTGGGAGTAAAAGGGAAGTTGATGACACAGAAGACGAGGACGAAGAGGATGAGTGCGAGAGATCGTGTCTTAAGAGGAGGGAGGTATGACCGGTAATGGGATCACCTATCGGCAGAGAAGGGAATCAAGGGGTGGGTGAGCCTATGCATAATGAAAATGAAGGAATGGAGCAGGATGGTGCAATTAATTCTGAAGATATGGGTGAAGCAGAGATGCAAGGTTCTGAACCTCATCCTCAACAGGATGTTATGGCACATTATGCATTAAGGAGGTTACCACGTCCCGACTACTGCGCTCTACATAGAGGTCTCAACGGTCTTGGGTAGGGGTGAGACGGGGTTTTAAAACCTTGAGTGGTAGTGGTGTGTGTGGAATAGTTGTGCTATGGAATAATTGCTTTGTTTCTTTTTTGTTTTTGGTTTTGACGCAGCGTATATCGTTGCTGGTAGTTGATTGGATTGTTGTGTGTTATAATTGCTTGCATTTAGAAAGTTGTTTGTATAGGAGTAATAGGGATGCCTATATGTATTATTCCATGAACATGACCCTTTATGGAGCATGTTCGAGACCTATCATTGGACGTGTGTGACGTTCCGTCTTAGGAGTCACGTGTGTCTGACGGTGGGAGTAGAGAGACAATAGAAAATAAGGTGTGTTATCGGTAGTTTTTTTGTTTTTTTTGTTGGTTATGAAATAGTAGCAAGGCTTGTTTGTTGTGTGAGGTTATTGTTTGTGGTGCGTTAGAAATAAATTTTGTATTGTCATTTTGAATTGTATATATGCCGTGAGTAATCATTAATGTCCTTTGTTGGAGCTGTATTGTTGAGACGTTTTCCTGGAAGACAGTGCAGCTTCCAACGGGGGAAATTGTTGCGCTCGTTTTTTTTTCTTCCGTTAAAAAAGATTGTGATGAACGTGTCATCCCTTTTGTTAAAAAAAAATTTAGGGATTCCTTTTTGGTTCTCGACGTGAGAGGTTGTATTTTTGCAGTAATGTATATATCTGTGTTTTGTAACATAATGGCGAAAGTGTATTCTGATATTTATGCTTACATAAAAGTAATTATGTCGTGTTAGAAGAACTCTGAACTGTTACGGAATAATTGTCTAATCGCAGAAAAAATATGTAACTAGCCATTAGATTTTGGAATTTGCCAAATTAGGACACAAGTAATTATGTTTTAAGAAACAATATTTTTTTTTGACTTGTCTTTTACATAATTTATATGTGACGATCTTACGTTTCTCATATGATAATGGCTGGCCAGCGTTGATTTCGTGAAACGAGCGATGGACGTAGAGGAACCAGGTTTTCACGGATTGTCGAGCAGGCAGCGGAGGTTCACCTCGCAATGCCACATGGGACTATGAAATTGGAACCTGTTAAAGTGTCTTGGATGGCGAGTAAACTATACCCGGTGAGTTCGCCCCTTTTTTGATGATTAGAACCACGGATAAGCGCTGAATGATATCATGAATTGTTAGTATTGTTCCCGGAGCCCCAAATAAGAGCTAATGAACAATAGGAGGCACCCTTGGACTATGTGATGCATATGGACAATCCTATTTATGTCTTCAACAAACTTTTTAAGATAAATTAATGTTAATTCAGTAATTTTCTTATTAAGCACCTTGTCGTTGCAATCGGGAATATAGCTGAGTCCAGTAGTGAGGGCTATAGTGGTAAAACTAACTATAGCTGGTTTAGCGCAACTGGAGCACGCACTTGCATGGTAAAACAGGTGTAACCACCGTGGTTGATGCTGCCAGTGGAGGAGTTAACGGATATTCATGGTCACCAAGAGGGGTCACTGTTCCTCCTCCTTTTTTGGCATAATAAAGGAGGGACTTTGCGCTCTCGAGTGCTGGTGCTGGAATATTTGATTCGGGACGTGAATGTTCAGTATTACCCATAGTCTGCTATTAAGCGATGATCACTGCCTCACTTTAATATAGATTTTTGTGATATAATGCACAGCAAGACAAGAGTGCCTGTAATTGATTAAAATGAACGAAAGTTTTTTGCATTAATAGGTAATTGAATTGCATGCATGTTAAACAGGCCCTGTAGATGCCATGGTAGTGGTAAATAAATGTTTATTATGTGCGAATTGGTGTATTCTAAAAGAATAAAGTAGTGTTATACATAATTACAGTAATATCAGTTGCGATTTTCTAGTTATCAGTCCCGAACCCTTGCCCTTACCTGCCCTAAGTGATGGTCCTTGACTCAGAGCACTTATACAATAGATATAGTGGGATTTGTTTCATGTATACAATAAAAATAAAAACATTTAAGACATGTTTGCTTATCTATTGAAACTTTCAAACTGACCCGTTTCTTAGATATTAAATAAAAAGTTAATTTTTGATTTAACATATCTTTTGTGAAAGTGTATTCAGAATTTTTGTATGTGTATAAAGAAAATGAAAGCTTTTACTCGTAATATTTGTTTAATTGTATAACTAAAAAAGATTGTCAGTTTCTTATGTTCATTCCACTAAAAAAAATTGTCAGGGTTTTTGTGTCTCGTCCTTCTCATATACTTCTGTTCATTAAATGAAAAATGAAGAGTTATCTTTTAAGCCCTCACATTATTAAAGAAACTGAATTCTTTAATATGAATTCAAATTAAATAGTAATTCGTTTCCTATTGTTTAAAATCAAATGTAAATTAATTATAATCAACTGTCACTTTTTTATGAATTTTGTTTTTTGTTTTGTTATATTATCTTGTTGAATTCTGAAGTTTCTTAATTTTTGTCAAGATCATTTACTTCAATGTAATTTTATCATTAAAATATACAGTGTATCTAAATCTATATCTTTAAGTGTATATAATATACTTAAAAGATGCATTCTAATGGCTCTTGTCACTTACTTCGCTTATCACTTTTTCAATAAAAACAAATTAAAGTAAGTCAAATTAATTCTGTTGTTGAAATTAGATTAGTTTGGAGTGAAATTACTATATTTCGGAAAATATATTAATACATTTGCAAAGTCTAAATGATTTAGGTATATGCTGTAAACTTAACAACCAGTCAGCTGATTGCTAAGCAAGTTACTCAAGCATTTAATTCGGCGAATATCTAGTTTTCCTCTGTAGAAAAATTTTTTTCTTGATGCCGATACATTACATGTCATTCATTTCAAGCTTTCATGTGATCTTGGCGGTTTCCGTTAATTACAGACCGAGAAATAATTAAAAATCTAGAAAAAGTCGTAGCATGGTCCATAGAAACGCAGGTTAAGCAGCCAGCAGATTCCACCCATCCGTTAGGAGCGCTGCTTCAAGGTCACTACCATCGAAATGCTGAGCTATCCATTCTATGTTATTCTATGGTATTACTGGCATCTTAAACAATTTTTGCTATTGAAGTGAACACTCGAACTGGCGGCAAAGACGAGTGTCCGGTGATTGGGAAGATCATTTGTATTTCTTGAACGTTAAAAGGCGCAACTCGAGTCAAGAAATAAATCAGCATGCCAATCATGATTGAATTACGGTCCTGACCACCGCAATAATAGCGGATAGCCTAATCGTAGAGTAGGATGTCAAATCAAGGAGGGACAACAGATGAAACACCGCTGATGCAATTTCATTTCCACCATTATTGGGTTTGTGCTCCATCCAACAGTAGGAATATACATTCTCTGGAGTCAAGCCATCTTTTAAGCTCCCCTTTGCAATAGAAAAGTTGTATAGATAAATTTGTCTACTGTAGTAGGCAGTCTGATCTTGAAGCTTTGGCAGAACTAAGTTTTTTTAACAGCCAAAACTCAATATTATCAAATCTTCCCTTTTTTCTTGAAGTTTTCTGAAAAACGCCTTATATCGCATTCTGTGGAATGCAAGTTCAGTCATCAACTTATTTCTACTACTAGTATCGATCTCCTTCTCCAGTTTAGCTTTTAGTTCCATACATTTATAGCAGGCATCCGTCGTGGGTGTGCCAAATACAATATTGTACTGCGTGGTTAAAAATTTTAGTTTTTTTCGATTTTAGTGATTCATCAGAGTGATCGCTAATGTACATGCGACATAATTCGCTTACACTTAAATTCCCTGGTAGATAACGCCGATGAATGGACTTACCTCACGAGTAGTGACTTTCACAGCATTTCATTTCAATTTCTCTATGAATGCTTTGATAGAATTTCTTCTCCTTTCGTAAAAATAATTTGGCCTAGCTCCCCCTCTTCTGTAAATAGACATTCTGCCAGTAGTCAGAAATTTTCTAGCTAAAGACAGAACTCTCTTACGTGATATTTGGAGGACAATGACAAATGTTTTCCAAAAGTAGACAAAAGTTGTCAGTACCAGAAACTCGAATGTAGAAGTTCGTGTTAACCCTCTTTGTAGAAATGAGTTTTTTGTAGGACGTGGTCTTTTTGTAGCTCTTGTCTTCACGTGTTTGATGATCAAAGCATTCTGCAGGTTTTTTCCATTCGTTAAATAAAAGTTCTGATGGAATTCCCTAAAGTCCTTCATCGTTAACTTCCTGCACTTGTAAGATTTGTTGAAGTGGTCGCAACGAGGGTATTCTGGTGGACCTGGCGGATGATATTTGCAACAGCAAAATAAAAGACAAAACTTGAAATAAATGTCAGTTAAATTTTAATAAATAAATATATTGTTGAACGTCAACAACATAGAACAAAAATAATCATCAAATACAACACATTATGGTAAAACTGAAACAATGTACGCTAACTGACATAACATTTTAACTTACCTTTTGGATTTTGCAACGTTCCTTTTATATTTACTACGATCTCCAGACATTCGTCTAGCTTTTCCAGATTCCAATGAGTAAATCCTCTCGTTGATATTGACTAAATTATTCACAATCAAACCGTTATTAATAATAATTATTAATATCAAATGACATCTGTTGTTAAATGTAAACAACCGTTAAACAAGAAAATATACCGGATATCTCACACACGATCTTTTCCTTCCACACGTGGTTTCGAGCAGTTCGTTGGAGATAGGCCTTTTTGAGGCATTCATGATTGTAAATATAGAACCTTCTGCCGAGACATCCAATATTAGTTTGCATTTTTTAACGGGATAAAGCCTTCTTTGGCACATAAATAATTTACCAGTATATGCGTTGAGACATGCAGATGCTAGAACAGTGTTGAACATATTTTTTACCGAAAATGGATATAGTTACTTTTGCAGTGACAAGCCTCACATAACAAGTAATTTAAAAAATAGAGTTTATTTACAAACATAAATGCCATAAATTAAAAAAATTAAGTAAAATGTAATATTGTTATTCACTTGAAACTGTTCCTCCCCTTCTGCTTCGCATAAAATGTCGTCTTCAGTGCCGCCTATTATTAGAAACAACATTTCTTGAACTCTTTAACGAGAGATTCATTGGAAATACCATTCCATGCGATTTTGATCCATTTACCTAATTCTGTAACAGACGGGCAACGCATAGTATTTTCGTCAGCGGGCAAACGAGGAATCGGGGTGACAGCACACAAAAAAAAAATAATAAACATTAGAAAAACAAACATTTTGTCATTCACATCTATAGTTTCACCTCCTCAGCTATCATAAAGTGGTATTTTTATACCACTTGACACGAAACTGAAAAAAATAATGCTTTTCCACAATACGAAAGCGAGACCGTTAGCTAAAAAAAATGGCGCCTATTTTTCTGTCGCACGCAAATTTAAACGGAGATCTCTTTTTTTATCAGATTTCTGAAATAAAAAAAAAACCTCTGCATGTTTTCGGGTAAATACCGTAATTCTCAAGGGTCTATAATAAACTTAACATTAAAAAGCCAAAAAGAATAATATTTAGTGACTCAATAACCTCTTATTTCTTTCCTTAATTTATAGGACTAGATCCGGCTGAACCTTTTTTCCAATACATGCCGGAAAACGTACGATTGGATGCTGGTGATGCCAAATTCGTCGATGTTATTCATTCGGATGGCAAAAGCATTTTACTGTTAGGTAAATAAGGAAAACAGTTATTGCCTCAAAATAAGTTTATCCGTATTTGTCATGTGCATAGTTTGTTTTCATTTCTTAAAGGATTAGGAATGATTCAACCTGTGGGTCACTTGGATTTCTACCCTAACGGTGGCAAGGATCAGCCGGGATGTAATCTTAAGGAAGGTATTGCATCAGTCATCGACAATGGATTGCTAGAAGGTTTGTAAATACATATTCCACCATAGTGGTAGGTTTCCATTTGCATGTATTCTCAATAAAAATGCTGTACGTAAATGGATCACATTTGAAAATTGGTTTCATAAAATATAAGAGCATTTATATCAAAATTTGCTGTTAAAAAATGGTGCTGTTGGATTATATAGGTGATTCTAAAATAGGTGGATAAACTGATGTTCTAATTTCCCACACAAAAACAACTATACATAAAAGGTCATAGGGTATCCAATAAATGACTCACCTATTTTGAACGCCGCTTGCATTGTTATTAGAAAAGCAATAAAATTTGAAAAATACATTGTGCTACAAATTTTACCACAAGGTGGGGGCTGCAGGCAATCTGCTGTAATAATAGAGAAAGAAGTCTAGTTACCAGTTAATCGTTAATGTATCACTCCGCAAAGCGCGTTTGTTGACAGCAAATAAACATGGCAGGGCTGATAAATGACAGCGAAGAGCAGTGTTTTGTGGATCGGATTCGAGCAAATGCATATCGCGAGGCTGTGGGAGCGGGTGCGACGTTCATTAATCGCAAGTGGATCGCGCATAAGCTAAGGCGCTCTGAAAGATGGGTGATAGATAATTGGAAGAAAGGTTACGACAGCTGCCATACGGAATTTGGAGAAGGGAGGCCGGAGATTTTGTCGCAAAAAAGCAAGAACGTCATTGCGGTAAATAGCGGCAAGAGACGTCGCAGCAATGCCTGTGTTGTGCGTGACATTGAGTTTAAGCGCAGAAAAATCGTTTTTTCTGAAACTGTTTGCAGATGCCGGGATCGTGCAGGCTTAAAACAATTTCATGTCATTCCTAAGCCATGAAAAATGCCCAGAATGTGGTTTTGTGATAACCTAAGGGATTGGGATGAAGACGATATCCTGCAACTTGCCCCAGCAATGAGTTTTTTGTGTGGACTTAGCCAAATTATCAGAACGACAGGGTGTGGAGCCTCTCAGCTGACTTCAGTAATGGAGTAATCTTGAACATTACCAGGAACTCTATAAAAACCCGACTGCTTTGGAATCTTTGTACGCTTCGCTGCTAAATGATTGTTGTGGAGGTTCAAGGAGCAAGGGGAATTATGGAACTGGAAATATTTCCGAACCTCCTAACTGCAGATGTCTTGCCTTTCCTTCGAGATCCTAACAATACAATCGATCCTCGCGAGGTCTGCTTTCTCCACGATAAAGCTCCCTGCTTTAAGGCGAATGCCACACAAGATTTGCTGCGCACAAACGGTATTGATTTTTTTTCATCCAATGAATGGCCAGGTGCGTCCCCAGACTAGAATGCTGCAGAACATTTTGGAGTCATTCTAAAAGATGCCGTGGACACTTTGATGATCCAAGAACATGGACTGGACCGATATTTTCGAGATTTGCTCATGGGGCATTTGACAAGAGCGCTGGAGTATGACACGGCTTTTTCGAGAGTCTACTGGGATCTTACCCAGATCGAGTGCATGCTGTTCGCGAAGCAAATGGCGGACAAGCGAATTACTGATGTCAACACACCCAAAAATAAAGCAGATTTGTCATTATCAACCTAAAGTTTTTCTGTTCATTCTCCTCTTTTCTGCAGACCCCTAGCAAAAGAATATGTGGGACCATGTATACACTCTTCGAAACGTTATAACTTGTAGCAAAACTACATAAACGTTATATAGCAAGGCTTTCATCATTCGGCAGGAACAGGGAGAACAAGTCGAAAACTTAAGTGTACTGAAGGTAAAGACAATCGACATTCGAACAGTGAAATGTACATTTGTTCAGGTGGGACCTAAGCAGTGCTTACACGAGTCTCTCCCTTCTGGAATAAATTCCACATGAAATACACTGAAATAGGCAAGAAGCCTAACTAACACAAAAAGGTCTTCCACATTATGAAAAAATAGTAAGATTGACGATTTTCAGAAGAGAGGGAGAGGGGGAGGGGGAGGGGGTAGTATCACATCTTCCAATAATCCGGGAAGGAAACGTTGCCAATGGCTTTCTAAATTGAAATCAAAAATATGCCTCGGTTTTCTATACTTTGTACGCCACTTCATTTCGATCAGGTTATTCAGTATTCTAGCCACCAGGTCATTGTCATGGCTCTTCATCGTCTGCACCATGTTCAACAGGAGATCTTGGAAACCACTTTCCAATGTGAGTCATGTACAGATCCGAGTGGATGTAATGGAAGGAACCACTGGAGCTGGGCAATGTCCTCAGGGTAACATTCTGGAACCACTGGAATTCACTCCATCTGATTCTACATATAGTCGCCCACGCAGGCATACCATAGAGGAGAATGGTCCGAATCACTGTTCTTGTACAGTAGTAATTTATTTTCATAGCTGAGGGCGCTGTTTCTACCCAGGAGAGCCACAAGACTGTACTTAGCCCAGTTCGCTTTGTACAGAGCGTTACGATTTCAGGAGAGTCTTGAGTTGATGATAACGCCAAGGTAATTGTAGTTGTCAACCCATTCGAGTTTTTTATTGAATACAACCAGGGAACCCGGTGAACACTTAAGCTTTTTGTTGAAGTTCTCGGCTATGCATTTTCCAACGTTAAAATTCAGTTTCCAGCAATTAAACCAGTCTTCAAACTTCAAGGCATTCTGCAGCCCAGTAATAACGTGTATCATGGCAGTATCATCAGCATAGAAATATAAATTACACTTCTCGGGTTTTGGGAAATAGTGCACAAAATAATTAAAGAGAACGGGCCCGAGGACAGAACCCTGTGGGAAACTGGCCTTTACTTTGCGAGGCGTGGAGATGTTTTCGCCAAATTTGGCTTGACAGAACTTGTTGCTAAGAAAGGATTTCACCATCATACTCAAATCAGGGGGAAACCATCTCTAATAATCTTGTAGATTAGCCCCTCATGCCACACAGGATTATAACCTTTACTGATATCAAGAAAAACAATGCCACAGTACCTGGAAAATTTAGTGGGGTGCTCGGATCTTCAACGATCCTCCATATCTGTATCTGACACGAGTGGGCGGCTCGAAAGCCAAACTGTTCTTTCCGCACTAAACCATTGGTGAAACAGTAGTCTTTGAACCTGGTGAGGATCGTTTTCTCCAAGATTTATACATTGACGGGAGTAGGCTGATGGGTTGGTAGCTCGCGGAAATTGCAGGATTTTGCCCCTGTTTGGGGATACTTAACACAATATACTGCTTCCAAGCAGTCATGAAATAGAAAAAACTTCAACAGTCGCTTATGATATTCGAGATATCGTTAATGATGTTCTTTGGAACATTTTCTAAGGCGTTATTATTTACCTTTCTCTTCCTGGAGCCTTCCTCTTTTTCAGATTTCTTATGATGGTAGCTATCTCTCCAGCCTCGATGGTAACTATCTTAGTTGTAGGCATCGGGACTTCATAAAATAGGTAAAAAAAAAAACAAAAAAAAAACCTTGAACTACTGTGGAAAGTGACATAATAAATCGAAAAACAACTCTTGTCCACAAAATTATTTAATCGACATATACGTATTTCGAACCCTTTGGGTTCATTATTCAATGTCAAAATGATAAAAAGTACAGTTCGTCATTACAATTTATAGTGGAACAGACTCCCAGCCCTCCAATCGCTGTTCACAAACAAAGTCCACAGCCAATGCAGGAACCGGAAGTCTCTTCTAACAATAACGCGGACCTAATAGAAATACCCAGGCCGACAAGTAAAGTAAAATAACATCAAAATCGAAGAATCGACCAAAAACCCCTTCCCAATTATGCCAAAGAGAAAAATAAATTAACAACCAAGAACCTTCAATGATTTTATCAATGTTGAATCTCCGATGGGGCCTGCATCTCCGTTTAATAATAAATCTGGGTTCTTCTTAGCAATTTCCATTGATTCAAAAGCATCAAGTGCATTTCGATTCTTTACACTTCTAATTAACCTGCAATCCTTAAGTAGTACCTCGTGTCCCGTCTCAAGCATGTGCTTAGCTACTGCAGATTTTTCAGGGCGTCCGTATCTGGCATTGGCCTTGTGCTCTTTAAATCTTGTAAGAACATCCGCTTAAATGTTCTTACAAGATTTTAGAAGAGATGTTATTGTTAGAAGAGACTTCCGGTTCCTGCATTGGCTGTGGACTTTGTTTGTGAACAGCGATTGGAGGGCTGGGAGTCTGTTCCACTATAAATTGTAATGACGAACTGTACTTTTTATCATTTTGACATTGAATAATGAACCCAAAGGGTTCGAAATACGTATATGTCGATTAAATAATTTTGTGGACAAGAGTTGTTTTTCGATTTATTATAAAATAGGTAGATATTCCGCAGTGGGACAAGAGCTGACTCTCCGGATTATTGTTATTAGGGGTGACAAACTGCATCTCTAGGCAATCTGCAATTATTTGAGCTTTATCCTGATTTGTTTGGACGTAACTACTTTGAGGGATGCGAAGTAGAGGAAGCTATCATTCTTTGTCTCTTGAAGAGCTCTAACCCTGTTCCAAATGGAATTGTCGCGAGCCAACAAGCGTTTGAGCTTTTCATTCCATCTAGCGTGGTGAGGCTTTTACTTCTTCTTGAATCCTTCGCACTAACCTATTGTATTTTTTTTAGCCAAGGTAAACGATAGCACTGCCTAAGCCTACGGGTCTTGTTTTTCTCTGCATTCAAGCATGGAGTGATTTCTCATTTGATTCCTGGAGTGAGCATAATTCGATGAACGGGCTTGTTTACCAATGGACAGGCACTAGCTTCAGTGGCACTGTTTATTCACCTGGTGATATCTACAACACGTCGATCGATGTTATCCATACTGTTTGCTCATGGAGATGGCAGTCATGGTTTTGGAGGATTTCTTTGAACAGCTTCCAGACTTGCTGATGCTTGACTTCTCTAAAATTGATGTCGACATTCTCGAAGTTCAGTGCCACAAGCTTGAAGAAAGATCATCCTCTCCTGAGGCAAGTCAGTCCATATTTGTTGCAGCTATTCCTCCAGATCCCCCTGTTGGTACTGGGACGGATTCGCCTTCCAATGTCATCCCATACGTGTTCAATGGCGCTGATGTCCGTGGATCTTGCTGGCCACGGGTGGACCTCAACATGCTGTAGGCAGTCCATAGACAAGCGCTGTGTGTGCGGATCCATTATCTTATTAGTACAATGTCCCAAGGTGCTGTGCCAGAAGGGGTAGGACGTTCGAACGCAGAATGTCTGTGTCGTATCACTGTGCCGTCAAAGTCTGCCGAAGCACTATTAGAGCTGACCTGAACGTATATCCAATGGCTCCGCACATCATAATGCCAGGGGTTACGCCTGTGTGTCTCTCCACAATATGGGACGGTTGTGCCCTTTATCCTCGACGCCGCCATACGCGAACACGATGGTCGTCAGAGTTTATGGAAAAGCGGGATTCATCACTAAACATGATGCGACGCCATTCGTCCTCTATCCGGGCAAGGCACCACTCTAAACGCAGGCATTGGTGTTGTGGTATTAATGACAACCGATGCGTGAGGTGGTAGGACCCCAATCTGGCGGATGCGAGTCGTTAAGACACTGTGCGGGAACTCATGGGGTGTTTGAGAGTCTCAAGTACATTTTCGCGGATGGCGGGTGCCGATGTCATGGAATTGCTTAATGCTTGGAGCACCATATGACGGCCGTCCCTTGGGGTGGTGTTTGTTGATTGATCCGAATCTGCACGACGTGCAAGGGTGCCCTCACGTACCCATTGATTCCGACATCAGGCCACTGTGACATCTGAATGACCCACATGCCTGGCAATTGCACGATACGACTAACCAGACTCATGCAGTCCCACAATGCAGTCCCTGTCAAATGCTTGAATTGGTGGATAGGATGTCTAACGCGTCTGCGAGGCATCGCGGGTGCTTTGTACACAATAGTAAACCTCTCTGGACGTTTTGCGTAACTGTCGGACTCACAGCAGTTGACTGGTAAGAACTTATCAACAACATGGCGGTGACATCACGAATGCACTCTGGTGAGCGTTCTAGGCATTACAGATCCTTGTGAATCTAATCGTTTACTCACATGCCAATGGTTTGCATGTGTATCGAAATAGCAGACCAGTCCTTCTGGGTGCTTCAATTTTTGTCAGCCAGTATACTCAACCTGTAAATAACACCACAAATGATTTTAACACTACAGCAAAAAATAAATATTATTGTATATCAAACTGTATAGTAATATCATATTGTATAGTAAAATTGTATATCAAATATCTTGTAAAGATTGTCGATTTAAATATAACGGTCAAACTAAAAGGTAACTTTTAATAAGAGCAAAAGAACACGAAAGAGCAATAAGATTAAAAAAATAATAACAATTACAATTTAGCCAATCATTGCATATTAAGCAACCACACACCTAATTGGCAAAAATAAAAATTTTAGCAAAAGACAAAAATTACATAAAGAGATTATTACAAGAAGCTGTCTCAATAAAATTAGACCCCAATAATTTAGCACAGACATCCATGAACATAAGTAACAATTGTTAAATAACAAATTAAAATTAAAATACATAACAATGAAGATAAAAAATAAATTAATAATAGATATTTAACTGAACATAAGCAATAAGAAATATCTTCATCTTCACTTAATTTACCCTACAAAACAACTGATGATGTGGAAAGAGACTCCAACGTTTGTACCTACTAAACAGTCATCATCGATTGTATTATCATCGAATGCCAATATCTGCGTAGAATTTCTTCTAGGAGCCTCCAACGTTTGGATCTACAAGAAATCATCGTGGTTCTTAACATCCGAGTGGTCAAAAATACTTTCATTGATCTTAAGTACATTTCATCTGTACATTTTCTTTGTATGGAAAATATCATATCTTTACTTTATTTTTAACTTGTAGGATCGGCTTCGGTGGGTGAGTGATTGCGTGATCGCTTCTGATGACCCCGACCGAGGATGACGAGGATTTTTTCAGGGGAAAATCCTGAGACCGCGCACTTCCTTAGGAAAGGAAGTAAAGCCATTGCTCCCGTGTAGTCGTTTCCTGGCTGCACATTAAAGAACCTTTGCGAGGCCAAATTTGCGGCCCCTATAACGCCATCCTGAAATGCCATGGCAGTTGAAAAGGACGTTAATACCAAACAAGCCAACCAACCAATTTAACTTGTGGTTACGATATGTTTAAATTGGCAGTAAAACTTATCTTTTCTACGATTGATATAAAACTATCAATGTAGAAGTGACTTTTGGGGATAAACTGTATCTATTCAGTTGCAATGCAGAAAATATGACAAAGGAATGAACACAAAAAATTAGAAACATTTCAAAATATTAAAAAAAAATTAATTGGAACAGTAGACTGCACACCTTTAACTTTTTTTCTTCTTGTTTCCATTGATACCTTAAAACTCTAGAAAAGAAATTCGTGTTAAATGAAAGCACAGGATGTCTAAAAGTTTGGACTGATAATGACTCTATATAGAACTTGTACGAAATAGCACCCAAAACTCGGGAATCATAGCATTGCTTTTGGATTTTTTTCTCTTCTCTTAGCAGGTGGATTAAATGCTTTGACAGAGGAATGTATTGAGATCATTCTACTGGTTGGCAACCGAAGTCAGAAATGGCTGAAGAGTTCACTCGTGTATTATATCTTGTCTGATAGGCAATCAACCAAATCTGTGTGAGCAAAATGTAAAAAAGCTCTAAAAGACAGGAAGCATGCACTTAGCAGTAATCGGCCAACGAGCACCACTGATGACAAATAGATCCTATCATTCCAGACTTTTGGGATACCCTGAAATTAAAATTCATAAAACTAGAAGAACTATGTTTAAGTGTAACAGATCAAAAATTATCATTTAGAACAGTGGTAAATTGTTAATTTTTAAATTTGCATAAGGTACTCACTTTTTCTTTCTTAATAATCCATTTACTTATTAGTTTTTCAGTTTAAAACAGTATTCGTAATCTGGTGTTTTTTTGCATTGTAATATTCAGGAGGAAGGCAGTTTTTAGCATGTAACCACCAACGTGCGATTGACCTCTTCACGGAATCTATCCGTTCCAAATGCCCTTTTATTGCGCACGAGTGTCACGACTACGATTACTATAAGAAGAGCCGGTGCAGATCGTGTGGGAAGAATGGCACCAAGTGCGCCAAAATGGGCTACCATTCCTATGACCACCCGGACCCCTCAGGCATCGTCAATAGGAAACTCTATCTGACCACTGCTGAGAAGAAAGCTTTCTGTGGTGAGTGAATATTAAGTAGCGGAAGAAAGAACTACTTAATGGATTTACAATGTCCATCTGTCAGTCATCCTATTCGTCTGTTCCCTTCTTAGTTTCTACATTTTTTGACATAGAAGGTTGAAATTCGGAATGTAGCTTAGCATGGGCATATCATACTTCGCTATTTGCTTTGGTTTTGATTGGTCTATGGGGGGAATTAGGGGTGGGAGATAGGAGGTCCATCTAATCTGCATGGTATTATACAACACGTTTTTTATAATACGGTTAAACTGATGTGCCTCAGCTTTAATCTTCAAATTAAACGTTCATGAAAACTGTTATATTTAATTGTAAAAAAAAATAATAAAATTCATATTATAGAATATTACAAACCACTGGTTTACAAATTCATATCACAAAATATTAGAATAACTTACATTAACGTTTAAAAACAATGTAAAACAAACATATTAGGATGCTCAATTAAATTGAATCGAAAATTTCGAAAAGGGCTCATGTCGTAAAAGTTAAATTTTCAGGGGACACAAAAACTGGATTTTGTTTGAATATAGAGGACATACTTGACTAAATCTTTTTTATAATTACTGACCGTTATGATACATAATAAAACCGAAAAACAATATCGTAAGAAATATGACTCTCACAGCTTTCTGTTATGAGCCCTTTTCAAAATATATCTGAGTGATTTGGACGGATTTAGGGATTTAGTAACAGTATTTTTAAAGTTCATGAAGTTTAATTTTTTGTTTATTATTATTATTATTATTATTATTAATATTATTATTATTATTATTATATATAATTATTTATTATTATATTTAATACTAGATTTCTACTGCCACAGTGTGGTTACTAGTTTTAAATATAAATAAATAAATAAATAAATTCAATGAATTCAAAGTACCGAACTATTATTTAATCTTATACGAAAACACGTTATGTTAACTTGAAAAATAATAGAACAGCTTGAAATTTCTCAAAATTTTTTTGAAATCGCCACCTTTTCTTACTAGAAATCTTCGTCCATATCTAATGGTAATGCTACATCTCTGAAAGATGGGCCATTTTCGAAATTCATTTAAAAATGACGACTCATTTTCTCTACGAAAGAAACGAGATATAAGGCCTTTTCTTTAATATTATAGAGATTTACCCCTGTACATGGGAAAACAGCGAAAAAGCCATCTTTGGAAAAAATCCAATATGAGCTCTTTTCGAAATTCACGAATCAATTCTATAGCATTACCTTTTGCTTCAATTACAGCTTGTAACAGAGGCATATTGCTAAAAAGATGAGGACAACGTTTTGTGATGCAAGACCATTGTTTTCTTAAATAAGAAATAAATTCTTGGTTTTTTTTTTTTGAAGCTTCCAATTGGAGTTTTTTCGTAATAATATCCGATAGATTTTCTGTTGGGTTAACTCCGGGGAATTTGATGGCCATAATATTGTTTTGCTCGAGCCACCCTCTTGTCTTCTTTGACGTATGGCTAGATGCACTAGCTTTTTGAAGGATGATTTCCTCATCAAAAAGTCCTCTACAGAAGGCAACATGAAAGTTTCAAGAATCCTTCACAGGTCACAGTTAGCCTTCCTGTAGACACACACACACCTCCTCCTCACACATCCCTACACCATAACTACATCGCCAACTTAACAGAACGCTTCATACAGCATGTCGCAAAGGCTTCTTCTCGCAAGCGCCACACATGTACGCCTTTAACCCATGACACACAAAAACCACAGATTCACCACTAAACAATACTCCATTCCGATCATCAACGGGTTTGTTTTGGGAACGTTGATTGGAAATTCAATTTGTATAGACGCCTTAAGATTGTCGCCCGAGAAACATGAACTCCATAAGCAATCCACAATGCATGAATGTGTTTGAAACTTCTGAAATGGTCTCATCATTAACTTTGTATTTGTCGATCATCCCGGGATGATGTAAACAGTTTTCGACACCACGTTGACGATTATTTGATTGCACAGCACTTTCTGTATGCAGTTTTAAAATTCTGGAAACAGTTGATTGTGAACCGTTAGTCTGTTCAGCTATATTTTTCCTAATTATAACCCAGTTTTGTGAAGAGCAATGATGATGTCCTTTAAGCCGAATGAGATGTCAGATTTGCGACCCATTTTTGAAACGAACATGGTATAAAATTACTAAAATTCTTTGCGTTTATACATTATTGAATACGAATTTATGAGTTCTATTTTGCATGAACCCTCTTCAAATATTTAAGCTTTTAAGAGTCATTATTGGATCATTCAACTAATGAAAATTATTCTAATATTTTCAACTAGTGGTTTATTATTATTTTAAAATTTAAATATAACAGTTATCTTGAATATTGAATTTGAAGTTGAGACTAGAATATGTACTGATCAGGTCGTAAAGGAATGTGGAGGGGTGATTTCTCAAAAGATCAAAGGATGCCGCCACTTTTTCTTTTGTTCTCAACCCTCTCTGGGATGCGTTCAGGTCCCCTAGGACCCTGATCCTCGTTTTGTATTCCAGGGCTATTTGGAAGGGGGTGTCTCTGCTTTTCCTTGGCACTACCTATTTTGGTCTTACTCAGGGCCTCTGGTGTGGTTTTTTGGGGTTGGTCTTTTGGGTGTGCTCATTTTTGGTCTTTTGGGTGTGGTTTTATTTACCTTTGATTTAGAGGTTTCTGTTTGATTACTTTGTGATCAGGTTTCTAATTGTGGGTAGGGTCACACATTGGGCTGATGATAGTTTCTTGATTAATAACGTGATGATTTCATAATTTTTAGTTGTGTCCTGATGCACTCAGCAAAACCCACTTAGGTGATTTTGTCTCACAAGTGAACACACCTTGATTCCCTTATATAACAAGGAAATCAGGAGTTAATAACATGACTGACACTCACAATTTGATTGCCTAATTACTAATTTACTATTGTTTCTCAGACAACCAAATTTTTTCCAATCCCTTTTACATTTTATTCTAAATAAAAATACTTCTGTTTCAAGGTGTATTGTTTGTTTTTTTAATTTTCAGCTAATTGCTACAAATTGTATCTGAATAGTGACTAATGCTGACTAAAAGGGTGGGACTGAACTCGCATATACAGGTTTATAAATAAATAATTACAGATGTGTTCTTTACATAAATTTTGGTCATGGATGAAGCATTTTCTTACCTGGCTAATGCAGCCAGATTTGGTAGTGTGAGAGGCTTAGCTAAACAAACAAATCATTCTGAAAAAGAGACACGTGAATGGTTAAGGGGTGTGAGAGCTTATACACTGCACAAACCGGTTCGATATTATAACCCGTGTAATCGCATGTGTGTATACGCTCCATTTGAGCAATTTCAAGTGGACTTGGTCGATCTAACCAGTCTGTCAAAAGAGAACAATGGATATAAATTTCTACTTTTCTGCATCGATGTTTTCTCGCGCTAGGCGTGGGTCATTCCCCTAAAAACAAAGACAGGGCTTGAACTTCAGAAAGCCTTTCAAAAAATTTTCACAGCTAGTAGCGTTCCTGCAAAAGTGAACAGTGATAAAGGGAAGGAGCACATTCAATAGTGTTTTAAAGAAATCAACATTGATTTCTTCGCCAGAGAATCAGATTTGAAAGTTATCACGAAAGGACGATTCAACCGTACTTTAAAAATGAGGATGTTTAAGTTTTTTACATTTACCAACACAGGTACATCGACGTCTTACCTGAGCTCATGTTAAAATATATTTGATAAAGGTCATCTTCCGAACTGGACTGAGGAGGTGTTTGCGGTTTCAAAAATCATTTTAGAAAACCTGTTGTGAATAAAAATAAAGATTACGACGGCAGCGAGATCTCAGGTGTATTCTATAATCAGGAGTTATAAAAGGTGAAAAAGTCTGAAGTTTAGCGTTGAACAGATTATTCGCTGGCGTATGAGAAGTGGTGTTCGCGAAGGTTTTGTGAAATGGCATGACTACCCAGACATCATGAACAGCTGGGTTCAAGAGGTAGATCTTTTAAATGCTTTGCAAATGGTGATTGACAGCAGTTGGGTTCGTGAACAACCACCATGTATGAAAACACTGATTTTTATGTTATGTTACCATCAAATTCACATATTGGTTAACAAATTCATTCCTATACAACAGCTCATTTTATTACACGACTGCCTAGGACGCTATGTTTCCAAGGGCGATGGGAGCATGGTTAACAGAAACACATTTCTCGACCCTCTTCACGAACATTACGGATGTAAACAACATTTATGAAATAGGTTTTATGAAAGATCTCACAGATGAACAAGTCGATTTCAACATTGTTTCGCCGGTAAGAATTCTGACACTCCAGTCTTTCTTAATCGAAGTTGATTTGGTCTTACAAGCCTATTTGAAAGATGTTCTCTTTTAACATAACACTTCTTTAGACCAAGACGTCACCATGAGTTTGCCTCTGAATGTTGGAGTTCGATTTAACACTATTGAATTCTGTAAAGTGTTCAATGTTTCGCCAAATACATTCTATGAGGAACGTTTCTCTCTAACTCCGGATCACGACTTGCCATTTAAGTGGGTGTCGAATTTTTCTGTTACATTATGATAGCCCAAGTCGGCTCCCCTGTACCAAAAAATTCTTGAATTTAAGAGTACCAAATTGCTAATTAGGGCAGCAGCTATTAATTTTTTAAAAGATAGTTTTAGAGTGGCAGGTCTCGTGACAAAGATGGTTAATGATTTTATATTGTTTACGGGGTCCCCAACACGGTTCATTGAACTCCCAGCAGCTGTCAACATTGGATTTATACCTGACAGATTTCTGAACAAGAAATTGAAAACATCTATTACTATGCCCTTAAATGACACAGATGATGGGTTTATCAGTTGTGTTATTTTTGATCCACCCGACACTCCAGAACAGTGCATCTCAAAACTTCCCGAAGGGTATTATGATAGTCGTAGGGACGTTGATGCGCTCGTTAAGTTGATGCCATTGAAAGAACAGGCTTTTTACAAAATCAATCTCACACCTAAAATATTTTCATTTCAAATGCACAGAAGGACGATATATTAGTTTTAGCGAGGGTCTATGTTACACAGTGGGTTCACAAGCTGAACTTTCCGACTTGGAACTCGTTATTGGTGAGGGTTCAACCCCAATAGATCTTACACGAGGCATACATGGTTATTATCTGTATACAGACATCATACAACCGCAAGTTGTAGGTAACACATTTGCACCGCTCCTACGAATTATTCCAGTTTCTCTCGCCAGACGAGAAGTGATTTATCAGGCTTTTCATTCACACACCTACTTTCGCTTAAGTAAAAACGTCATAAACACGATTGAAATCGCTGTAACACCATTTCGAGTGAGCTTTTTCCATTGTTCGTATCATCAACATTATGCATTTCTTTTTATTATTTAATGATGAGTTTTCCGAAAATTTTGATGCATAAAGGCGATAGCATTATTCTCATATTGTGACGTTATTACGTGTTAAGTAATGTATTCATTTTACAACAGCCTGCTATTGTTGGCTAGCTGTGTTTAGAGGCCTGACCATAGTTCATAGAAGTTTCAAAATATTCATTCAGACTATGTGGATTTGCTCTCGTATTTAACAGGTAAACCTGTAGTGAAATTACATTTTCGAAAGAAACAACTGTAGTGCGAGGTTGATTTCTTTTCTCTCCTCCTCAATTATTTCAAGATGCATATCCCCTACCATCTGAAACGAGAAGTAATTTCGCGTTACTATTTAAACCAGAGAGGGAATGGCTTACCAGTGTTTAGAGGGTCGATTTTCCAGAGGAGCCATGGGATTGGTTCAGTATTTTCAAATCTGTTTCGCTTTGCAACACCTTTACTCAAATCCATGGGTAAGATTCTCAGTCGCCATGCCCTAAAGGGTGGTTTTACCGTTTTTAATGATGTGATACATGGTCAAAATCTCAGTCACCGTCATCACGAATGAAAGAGGCTGGAGGTAGTGCCCTACAGGAAATGGGTGCTAGAGTTCAGAGCGGCAAAGGGCGTGTTAAAAGACGAAATTCAACATTTCCTGCTCATTCACATGTAAAAAGACCTAGCGGCAACAGCTTGGAGTCCTTTCTAATGAGTGAGTACAAACGAAGAGGCCGAGTGCAGCGTTCAAAAAAGTTTAAAAACACGCAGAAGAAACAGGAGTAGAGGAAGAAACAGAAGAAGTCAACAAAAAGACCTGCAAAATTACGTTCTAAGCCAATTTTAAAAATACGACCTTTATCAATGACAGGGATCTCGATATTATTTTCTATTTCCCACACGAGCGATCAACAGAAAAAAGACACGTCACAGGATACCAACCAACAGCCATCATCAGTCAAGACGGACCTATTGAATTCTACGTACCTGGTTTGGCAGATTTTTACACGGATCTTAAAACTACATTAAGCTTAGAAGTCATTATCAAGAAAGAAGATGGACAGCTACCAGCTGGTGATAAAGCAGGTCCTATGAACCTTTTCTTACATTCGTAATTCTCACAAGTGGACTGTTATTAAGGTGATACGTTAGTTAGTTAGTTATAGTAATAACTTATATCCATACAGAGCTTATTTTGAAACTCTTTTGAACTAAGGTCAGACTTCTAAACAAAGTCAGCTCACAAAAGCTGGCTATTGTAAAGACACGTATGGTAAAATGGACTGTGCTGACGATACAAAGAACGGGTTTAAGTTACGTAAATAACTCGCACGAAATGGCGTTTACTACATGGAAGGACCTCTCCATTTAGACATCTTTCGTCAATGTCAATTGCTGCTAAACTCTACAGATTTTCATCTGTGACTTTACAGATGTAAACCCTTCTTTGCTCTGATATCTGATGTGGCTAATCCAAATTACCAGATTACAATCCAAAAAGCAACGCTGAATGTTGAGAGAGTTAAAGTTAACACAGCCACACTATTAGCACATGCAAAGACTCTGCAAACCACTAACATTTTTTACCCTATCGGACGTATGGAACCAATGTTGCAAACCTTTAAATTACTCTGTTTAAGTATTCTAATTATTATTATTTGTTTTATTCAATTTCTGTATATTCATTTGTTCAAAAAAACTTTTTGAATTCAGATTGAATTTGTGTTTGTTTAAGGATACTTTTAATCTCTAATAAATAAATAAATAAATAAATAAATAAATAAATAAATAAATTACACAATCAATGGTTTTCATGTATTTAATTACATTTTTATTCAAATTTTACAGACATTAAAATAAATTTAATCATTGCAATACAAGCTAATTTTTTATGTTAAATTGTTTTTTATCATAATTCAGCCAAGTGAGCTTTGACGTGTCAGGTGCGTCTGCAGACTGGTACACAGGATTCACGATTAATTCTTCAGGGATATTGATGCGATGTATCACATTTGTAAACAGAGCACGCCCAGGTAGAGATTTCTTCAGGTTGGGGTTGGGTGATACTACGCCTTGTATTAAACTATTAATGTTCAACCCTCGTATTGATTTCGGCCGACTGACACAGTTCCTTTTTTATTCCATGTGATAACATCAGATCTCTTTCAAAGTGTCTCGATGAAGCGTGAACGTGGAGAGTTCTGCTCAACAGGCAAACTCACTACATTGCCTGGTCGTCTGACCTTGTCGTAAGCCTTGTCGGGTTTGCTAATCATTGCGATATCGACATCAACGTGGATTTTTTCTTTTAAACCCGTAGACGTGCGAAGAACGGGTGAACAGACGCGTTGTTGTGGATACAGATAAGTAAGTGTTTCTTGAAGGGATTGCGGTGACAATGTTTGGGGCATTAAAGACGGGTTTGAAGGTCTTTGAGGTTCCGTTTGGGTTGAAAGACTTGTTTGTTTCGAATGGACTTCACGGTGCTTTGCACTTAGATATTTTTGAAGTGTATTTAAATAAAGGTCCATTTTCTGATACACAATCAAAATTGATGCTTTTAAAATCTCGTTGATTTGAGAATCCAGATGTTTATTACGTTTTTTTCTTAACCACATCATTAACCACACTCGATTCAGCCTTACGTTGGGTATGTTCTGCGGGATGCGATGACATCGGGATGCTCTGGACCATAGCGTGAAGGAACCTTAGATATTCGTGAGCAGGTAGTGAATCGTACTTTTGCATGTTCTTAAATAATTAATTTATTCAAAATAGGTGCAGCTACACTTCCTAGCAAAAGTGGCAGCAGGAATTCGTTTCCACATTGGTTCAAATAAGTTTTCTTGGCCCTTAATGAAATTTTTTTATGGGCTAAATCTTTTATTTTCCACAAATGCTGTTTAATGGGTGGTGTCCAGTCGACTCTATGGTGTAGAATGTTATGACAGATCTCACACAGCGCTTTAACTTAATTACGAGCTGCATGTTGCATTAACACTTTCCTATGCTGAGGAGTCGAGTGTTTCAAAGCTCCTAGAAAATTACGATGTTTCACAACCAGAGGAATCATTGTTGTACCACCTCCCTATTCATTCAATTTAAAAATGATGTTCGGCGCCTTTAAGCCTGTGTTTTATCCGCATAGACCATGATTGGTTTTTCGTGAGGAAAAAACTTACTACACAATCTCAGAACATCAGGGCTCTGAGTTAAATCAAGTAGTAAATAACTATGGGGCTCCTGAGTGGCATCTTTAAAGGCTTCGATGAGTAAACCACCGTAACCTGTTTGCGATGCCATGATGCGAATCTGTCCTACGTCTCTAGGTGACTTTAGCAGAAAGATGAACTGAGTATTTAAACTTAATGTACGGATGATTTTTGCATGGGCAAAGAGGTTCTGAGTTATTAACAACAGAGAAGTTGAGATGATGGCTTAATTGCCTGTAGATTTTCTCAACAATTTCGTTATTTTTCACTTCATTTAATAAATCGTCTAAAATCAGTAAAGCCTGTTCAGGTATACGTTCGTATATCAACTTTTCATCTGGCACCCCTGCATGAAACAATGTTAGGTAGGTTCAGATTTTTAACAACTGGTGGGATTAAATCTCCATAGCAGTAAATTATTTCCATAGGTGGTGGGTCCATCACTTCATCTCTATACTTTAACATTTGAACAACTAGTATAGACTTTCCGCTTCCCGAACAACCAGCAACTAGAGCCGAAAATTATAGCATAAATTTAATAGTTGCATTTATTTCCATGATGAAAAAAAAAGGTGAGACAGAGAAAATTTCCGCAAGAGTTTACAAATCCTATGTTGAATGTCGAATGACGAGAATCTCTTTTTGAACGAACTTAATTTCAAAATCCACAACATACGTAATTCAAACTCTGTGAAATTATCTGATGTACAGTTTTATCACAACACGATTACAGGTAAGGTTGTTTTTTGGCAAGGTCGGAATTTCTACGTGGAAGGGTTTTGAAACGACAAAAATTCTCTGCAGGTAGTATTTGCGTTTGCAGAGTTTCTCCATAGACAGTTTTTACGATTGTGGAATTTCTCTATAGACGGTTTTTGCGAATGCGGAATTTCACTGTAGATAGTTTTTGCGTTTGCAGAATTTCACAGCAGACGGTTTTTACGATAGCGGAATTTCTCAGTAGACAGTTTTTACGATTGTGGTATTTCTCTGCAGACGGTTTTAGCACTGCCCATATTTATCGTTAAGTCGTTTTATCTCCAAATATACTTGTCCCACACCGCATTTTTAAACAACCCCTACAAATGGTTTATTTCGAGGATAATTATCTGTTTGGGTGTGGATGTTATTATCAAGGTAATACATTATTTTTAAAATTTCCTCATAACCGTTCATACAATGCAGTGCAATCAACAACAATAATATACAAGAAGTCTGGCCATAGTCCAAAGAGTTTCAAAATATGCTCTGTATGGATCTAAATTATTACTATGACTAACTAACGTATCACATAGATAACAGTCCACTTGTGAGAATAGCGAATATAAGAAAAGTTTCACAGGACCTGTTTTATCACCAGCTGGTAACTGTCCATCTCCTTTATTGATAACGACTTCTAAGCTTAATGTAGTTTGATCAAGATCCGTGTAAAAATCTGCCAAACAAGGTACATAGAATTCAATATGTCTGTCTTGGTTGATGATGGCTGTTGGTTGGTATCTTGTGACGTGTCTTTTTTCTGTTGACCGCTCTTGTGGGGAATAGAAAAAATCTCGAGATTGCTGTTGAGACATTCAATGCTCAGCTGGTGTATCACTGATGCCATGATTTCGTATGTATTAGGCGTAAACTGATGATAAAGGTCGTATGTTTAAAATTGGCTTAGAACGTAATTTTGCAGGTCTTTTTGTTGACTTTTTCTACTTCTTCTGTTTCTTCTGCGTGTTTTTCAACTTTTTTGAACGCTGCACTTGGCCACTTCGTTTGTATTCACTCGTTAGAAAGGTTTCCAAGCTGTTGCCTCTCTGTGTTTTTACATGTGAATGAGTAGGAAATGTTGAATTTCGTCTTTTAACATGCCCTTTGCCGTTCTGAACTCTAGCACTTGTAGGGCACTACTTCCAGCCCCTTTCATTCGTGATGACAGCGACTGTTTGAGATTTTGACCATGTATGACATCATTAAAAATGGAAACACCGCCCTTTAGGGCATGATGACCGAGAATCTTACCCATGGATTTGAGTAAAGGTGTTGCAAAGCAAAACAGATTTGAAAATACTGAACCCATCCCATTGCCCCTCTCGAAAACTGACCCTCTAAAAACTGGTAAGCCATTCCCTCTCTGGTTTAAATAGTAACGCAAAATTACTTTTTGATTCATATGGTAGGATATGTGAATCTTGAAGTAATTGAGGTGGAGAGAAAAGAAATCAACCTAGAATTACAGTAGTTTCTTACGAAAATGTAACTTCACTACAGTTTTGCCTGTTAAAAACGAAAGCAAATCCCCATGGTCTGAATGAACTGAGATTTCAATTGTGACTATGACGTTTTTACTTAAGGGAAAGTAGGCAAGTGAATGAAAAGCCTGATAAATCACTTCTCGCCTGGCATGAGAAACTGGAATAATTCATAGTAGCGGTGTAAAAGTGTTAACCATAACTTGCGGTTGTATGATGTCTGTATACAGATAATAACCATGTATGGCTTGTGTAAGATCTATCGAGGTTGAACCCTCAGCAATAACGAGTTCCAAGTTGGAAAGTTCAGCTTGTAAACCCAATGTGTAACATAGACCCTCGCTAAAACTAATATATCGTCCTTCTGTGCATTTGAAATGAAAACATTTTAGGCATGAGATTGATTTTGTAAAAAGCCTCTTCTTTCAAAGGCATCAACTTAACGAGCGCATCAACAATGTCCCTACGACTATCATAATACCCTTCGGAAATTTTTAAGATGCACTGTTCTGGAGTGTCGGATGGATCAGAAATAACACAACTGATAAACCCATCATCCGTGTCATTTAAGGGCATAGTAATAGGTGTTTTCAATTTCTTGTTCAGAAACCTGTCAGGTATAAATCCAATGTTGACAGCTGCTGGGAATTCAATGAACCATGTTGGGGACCCCGTAAACAATACAAAATCATTAACCATTTTTGTCATGAGACCTGTCGCTCTAAAACTATCTTTTAGAAAATCAATAGCTGCTGCCCAACTTTGCAATTTGATACTCTAAAACTCAACAATTTTTTGGTACAGGGGAGCCGACTTGGGCTATCTTAACATAACAGAAAAATTGGACACCCACTTAAATGGCAAGTTGTGATCCGGAAATAGAGAGAAACGTTCCTCATAGAATGTGTTTGGCGAAACATTGAACACCTTACAAAATTCAATAGTGTTAAATCGAATCCCAACATTCAGAGGCAAACTCATGGTGACGTTTTGATGTAAAGAAGTGTAATGGTAAAAGATAACATCTTTCAAATAGGCTTGTAAGACCAATTCAACTTCGATTATGAAAGACTGGAGTGTCAGAATTCTTACCGGCGAAACAATGTTGAAATCGACTTGTTCATCTGTGAGATCTTCCATAAAACCTATTTCAAAAATATTGTTTACATCCGTAATGTTCGTGAAGAGGGCAGGGAAATGTGTTTCCGTTAAACCATCCTCCCATCGCCCTTGGAAACCTAGTGTCCTAGACAGTCGTGTAATAAAATGAGCTGTTGTATAGGAATGAATTTGTTCACCAGTAGGTGAGTTTGATGGTAACATAACATAAAAATCAGTGTCTTCATACATGGTAGTTGTTCACGAACCCAACTGCTGTCAGTCACCATTTGTAAAGCATTTAAAAGATCTACCTCTTGAACCCAGCTGTTCATGTTCTCAGGGTAAACATGCCATTTCACAAAAGCTTCGGGAACACTGCGTCTCGAATAATCTGTTCAATGTAAACTTCACGTTTTTTTCACCTTTTGTAACTCCTGATTGTAGAATACACCTGATATCTCGCTGCCATCGTAATCTTTAATTTTATACACAACAAGTTTTCTATAAATGATTTTTCAAACCTCAAACACCTCCTCAGTCCAGTTCGGAAGATAGCCTTTATCAAATATGTTTTTCTCTTTCGAAATACGTACGCAATCTCCAATTTGTAACCTTGGATTTGTTTGTGGTGCTGATGTATAATAACTCTGTTGTTTCAGCCATAATGATGGAGCATTTCGCTCATTGACATCAGCTGGAGCTGTACCCAGGGCTCTGTGGTTGCGGCTGTTGTAGCTTGACACGAGGTCAGGTAAGACGTCAGTATACCTGTGTTTGTTGGTAAATGTAAAAAACTTAAACATCCTCGATTTTAACGTATGGCTGAATCGTTCAATTGTAACAGCTTTCAAATCTGATTCTGTGGCAAAGAAATTGCTGTTGAGTTCTTTAAAATAGTCTTGAACATGTTTGTTTAAAAACTCCTTCCCTTTATCACTGTTCACGTTTACAAGAACGTTGCCAGATGTGAAATTTTTTTGAAAGGCTTTCTGAAGTTCAAGCCCTTTCTTCATTTTTAGGGGAATGACCCACGCATAGTGCGAGAAAACATCAATGCAGGTAAGTAGAAATTTATATCCATCGTTCTCTTTTGACAGACTGGTTAGATCGACCAAGTCCACTTGAAATTGCTCAAATGGAAAGTATACACACATGCGATTACACAGGTAATAATATCGAACCGGTTTGTGCAGTGTATAAGCTCTCACACCCCTTAACCATTCACGTGTCTCTTTTTCAGAATTTATTTCTTTAGCTAAGCCTCTCACACCACCAAATCCGACTGCATTAGCCAGGTCAGAAAATGCTTCATCCATGACCAAGACTTAAATTAAGCTATATAAGGAATCCATCTGTATTTATTTATTTTTAAACCTGTGTATGCGAGATCAGACTCGCCCTTTTAGTCAGCATTAGTCACTACTCAAATACACACTTGTCAATTTAAACAAAGTAGCAATTCGCTGAAAATTAAAAAACAAACAATACACCTTGACACAGAAATAGTTTTATTTAGAAGAAAATGTATAAAGCCTTGGAAAAAATTTGGTTGTATGAGAAACAATAGTTAGTCAGTAATTAAACAATCAAATTGTGTGTGCCAGTCATCTAAGCAACTCCCGATTTCCTTGTTATATAAGGGAATCAAGCGTGTTCACTTGTGAGACAAAATCACCTAAGTGGATTTTGCTGAGTGCATCAGGAACCTTGTCTATCACACTGGTGCTAGTTCTCATCAGCACCAGGGGCACAACCAAGAATTATGAAATTAATTTTATTTTCAGCCTTAGGCCACGTGAACATGGCTGTCATCACGTGATTAATCAAGAAGATATCATCCGCCCAATGTGTGACCCCACCCACAATTGGAAACTTGATCTAAAAGTAATCAAACAGGAATAAGAAGTCAAAGGTAAATAAAACCACATCCAAAAGACCAAAAATGACCACACCCAAAAAAAGACCACACCCAAAAAGGAACATACTCAAAAAGGACCACATCCAAAGAGGACCACACCCAAAAGGACCACACCCAAAAGGACCAACCCCAAAAAAACACACCAGAGGGCCTGAGTAAGACCAAAAAAGTTAATGCCAAATAAAAGCAGACACCCCCTGCCAAATAGCCCCAGGATGCAAGACGAGGGTCAGGGTCCCAGGGGATCTGAGTGCATCCTTGAGAACAAAAGAAAAAGTGGCGGCATCCTTTGATCTTTTGAGAAATCATCCCCTCCACATTCCTTTACGACCCGATCAGTACTTCTTCTACTGCTGAGACACATCAGTTTAAGTGCATCATAAAAAACTTTTACTTATTATGGATAGCAAGAAATAAATTATTTTTTGTATGACCATTCCATTTTTATTTTTATTTTATATATATTTATTTATGAGGGTCAAATGAAAACCAGAAATATTTTTACATGTCCTTTATTACAGACAGAGTTGGAACAAGTGCACTATTTTTCAATGTAGTCTTCCTGTTTTTGGAATCATTTCCACCACCGAGTCGGGAGGGCATGGATACCTCGGGAAAGAATCTTTTGGCTGCGCGTCCAGCCACTCATGCACCGCCTGTTTCGCCTCTGTCGATCGCGAATTTGTGGCCATCTAAGGAGTCTTTTACTGAGCCAAAGATGTGGAGATCAGAGGGCACGAGGTCGGGAGAGTAAGGAGGATGGGTAAGGCACTCCAGACGCAAGTCCAGGATAGTTGCCATGGTCGCATGAGCCGTATGAGGTCGCGCGTTGTCATGCTGGATGAGAACGCCTGTTGAGAGGAGTCTGCGGCGCTTGGTGCGTATAGCAGGTTTCAGAATGTCATGCACCAATTCCCTACAGATGGCACTATTCACCGTCTTGCCCTTATCCATATAATGTTCCACTATGGGACTTACGGTCCCAGATCAAGGTCAACATCACCTTTCCTGCTGGCTGCGGAACTTTTTCGGCTTTTTCGTCCGCCAAATTTGTTGTGCTGCTGCTGAATTTCTTACACCATTCGCACACCTGAGTCGAGTCTGCGACACACGTGCAGCACCATTCTGTGCCAACATGTGCCGATGGATTTCTATTGGTTTCGTGCGTTCACTGTGTAGGAAATGGATCATTCCATGCTGCTCTTCTTTGGTACATTCCAACAAGGGGCCGCCATGTTGGAAGCGCCTGTATGATGCCGCTGAGTCATGTGGGAACGCGGGAGCAATGCCAATTGATGGCGGGAGAGTCCACGCGCATGAGTCGATGCACATGAGTCGACGCGCAATGGGAGTGGTTTTCAATTTTCTACAGCGGTTTTCATTTGATTCAGTCTTGTATTTAAGAAAGGGGGGTTGTAAATGCAACAGAGCCCAACAGGGACCGAAATGGCCTCAAGGCCGACGAGTTAGGTTCCTGTGGGCTCAAGCAAAATAATATATAGTCGTATCAAATTGGGTTAATAAATTGGCATAAATGAAAGAACAAGCTGGACCGGCATAGACACAAAACTGAAACAAACACCAGATTTTATATAACTCTTTAAACACCTTTAAGTTCGCCAAATTGTTTCCTCATAAATTGATTCTTGATGTGTTTAAGGGAACAATCCTAATAAATCAAAATGAAAATCATAGCGACACTTTAATTTGTAGATCGTAATCAATAAATTAAATATAAATACCACACTTAATCTAAAAGATCATACACAAAGACTTCTTATACACTAAAGGAGTATTCATAACAATAGTTTTTAACATTTCTATTATATTCTAGCAGACAAGTAGAAGAACGTATTTCTGACGTTAATTGTGCCGAATTTTTAACCCCAATATAGGAAATGCATCGGGGTCGCTAGTTTGACTTAGTTAATAGGATGCATATTTCATTGGCAAAACGGGTTAATAATTGTTTCTTTCTTCGTTGGAGGCCACAGTTATGGGGGCTGACACAATGAGTAATGAATTAAGGGTTTCTTATTTAATGTAAAAAGTTGTTTAAAAAATATTTGGTGGATGGTAAGAATATGCATAATTTGAAAGCAGAAGATACGGAGGAAGTTTTGGGGATACGCAAAAGAGTCCAAAAGAACCATTTTTTCATTATAAGTAATCGAAAGATGTTTGACGAAGTAGTAGATCCCCAGAAAATGACACAGAAGTGTAAAAAGAAATGAATCCAGGAGTAATATAGAAGTAAAAGAATTTTAGACGGCAGGTAGTGGAGATCTTCCCTTGTTTCATGTAAAATTTTGCAACGGGGGAAGTATATGTAAATCCCAAGGTAGGTCATGTATAATAGTAAGTCCGAGGTACTTAAATGATGTTACAGTAGTTATTAAGTTGCCATTGTAATTAACAGGTGATGCATGGGGTATATTACGCTTATTGGTTGGTAAAATTGCATTACGCAAGTTTTATCAATGTTATTTACTAACGAATTCTCCGTATTCCATTGTTTTAATTTATCCAGGACATCATTGAGAAAAGGAAATAATTGTAAGATGTCCGAACTCATAGCCAAAAGGGTAACATCATTTGCCTAGAGAATGGTGTTAATAGAAGAAAAAGCACTAAAAAGTAATGGAAGATCGTTAATGAATAGGTTAAAAAGTAGTGGTGATAGTATTGACCTCTGAGGAACTCCAGGGTTTCTAATTAAAATCGTGGAAGATTTGCCTGAATAAGATAAAAAGTATCTTCTATTTGTTAAACTCGAGAGCCATGCTAAAGGGGGGGCCACAGATACTATAAAGGTTATTTAATTTATTTAATAATAGTTGGATGAGTAAGAAATCGAACGACTTTAAATAGTACAGGGTCGAGTCACATCATTATGACCACCCCCTTCGTTTGTCTTCGGGGTTGCTCAGCAGAGGAACTATGTCACGTGTTGGGAATTGGTTAGGTGACTATATAAGGTAGGTGTCCACTATGTTAAAAACATATCACTCATTGCTGCAATGGGTAAGAAACTTGATTTATCAGATCTGGAAAAGGAGATGATAATCGCCTTTCGGGCCGAAGCTGGTAGTATTTAGGAAACCGCGCAGTTTCTGAACTGTTCTCGTGTGCTGCTCAAAGTGTACCATGACTAGGAATACGGGACCGTTCAGAATAAACGATATGGGAACTGTGGAGCACCATGTGCTATTGATGAGAGAGATAAACATCGACTGCGAAGGTGTGTGAATGCCAACCGAAGAGCTACAGTGGACCAACCGCTCAAACCAATGAGGGTGCTACCAGACATGTCTCTAAAGTAAGAGGACCCTGTTACGTATGGGCCTCCGCAGCAGATGGGTGGTCACTGCACCCATGCTGACGAAGGTTCATCGCCAAAAACGGTTTCAATTTGCACAACATTACAGAAACTGGAATACTTATGACTGGAAAAAGGTTGCCTTCTCCGATGAGTCACAATTTCTGCTCCACAGAAGTGACGGCCGTTGGCTGGTGAGACGAGAAACCTTCAAGAACAAGCATCCTCCAACCATTTTTGGACGAATCCAGGCTGTGCGGAGGCATCGTCACTGTGTGGGGAGTGTTCTCATGGCATTGTCTGGATCCACTGATAGCTGTGGAAGGCACTCTCAACCGATTCGGATATTTATCCATAATTGCAGATCAAGTACACCCATACATGGCGACTGCCTTCCCAGAGGGGGATGGCACGTTCTAGCAAAACAATGCGACATGTCATACGATTGCAATTGTTCAGGGATGGTGTGAGGAACACAACCAAGAGTTCCGAGTACTACTTTGGCCCCCTAATTCCCTAGATCTCAACCCAATCGAGAACCTTTGGGATCACCTCTATCGTCATGTGCATGCTATGGAACAACCACCGCGTACACTTCAGCAGCTATCTGATGCTTTATAGTCTGCATGGCAAAAGCTACCAGTAGAAACCTACCAGAATCTTACTGATTAACTCCCACACCGTCTAGCTGCTGTCCGTGCCGCTAAAGGCGATTATTCGGGACATTAGCTGGTGGTCATAATAATGTGGCTGTACACTGTATATAAAGGCTACAGTCGTAAATTTATTGGAGGTCATTCCAGCTTTCTATAAGTTCGTAACAGGCTGTCTCGGCGTTTCTTTTTGCTATAAACCCATGTTTGGCAAATATTGATAAAACCATAACTACTAATGAATTGCTCTAAGCGTAGAATATGAAGCTTTTCGAAAATTTTTGCAAAGGCAGATAGTGCGATAATAGAACGATAGTTAATACATGTATATTGCTTAGGATCACCTTTCTTATAAATATATTTAGTTTAAGTGAAATGGGGTAGGTTCCAGAAATTATAGAATGATTGAAAATTAACATATGAAGGAAAGCAATTGCATAACACATTTTAATAATAACAGCAGAATGAAGGTCTAAAGGGTCTGTATGTTAGAGTATTTTAATTGAAATATTATATCACAAACCTCTTCAACAGTTGTTGGTATGGTAAAGAAACTAGGAGCAGAGCTAGGAAGAGAGTATGGGTAATGAATATTCAAGTGCTGATGGAACTCAGAAGGTGTTGATAACAGAGTTGAAAGAAAATCCGATAGCGAGGTCGATGTAATTAACTCAGGCTGATCAAAAGGGGAATAAGAAGGGTTCGAACCGCGTGATATCTTCTTTAATTCTTGCCACTTGTCCTTGCTAGTCTGAAGCCGAAGAAATAAGTTATTAAAATAATTAGTTTTAGATTTTCTGATTTGGTATTTTAATTCGTTTTGAGAACATTAAGTGTAGGATTACAGCGAGACTTACAATAAAGTAAATTTTTTTTAATCAAAGCTAACAGCTGCGGCGTAATCCAAGGATTATGGTTAGTATTGAAACGTTTGACATGAAGTCTAATAGGACAAAGTGGTAGATAACGGTTTTAACCTAATTTAAAGTGCGACAGAAAAGTGTCGAATAAGAGATTAGTGTCGTTAATATTTGACAATAGAGAAACCTAGTCAGATAAAAGAAGAAACTAGGTTAAAACCGCAATCCGATGAGGGGAAATTATTCGCTTCCAATTATGGTTCAAATTAGAGGTCTGAGTGATTTTAGTGTCAAAAACAATTACAAGACGAAAGTGATCTGTGATAGATACATCCAGCGTATTAGTAAAAAGAACCGTGTGTCACGTATGTTAATTATTAACTAAAGCAAAGTGCGTTTAAATATTGTGAACAGAGTTAGGAACGGGAAATGGTTTTAATTTCATCAAATAGTTAATAAGACAAATGTATGAAATTACAAATAGCAAAATGGAACTGAATAAATTAAACAGAAATAATTACTGATAAATCTCAAATCCAAATCATTGACTTAATTTATGTAAGGTCAATGAATTATATTTCGTCATAATCTTATATGTAGAAGTATTGGAGATGTAATCCTTTCGATTTAGCCAAGACGCTCCACTCCTAATCTCAGAATGGGCTCGAAGCAGCTTCTGCCACACGCATCGAAAAACTTTGTTAATGGGCTGAAACGAACGTAGGAAAACGGCCAGCTATTCAGATAAGTCGACCGATTGGCGAATACTGCAACACAGGAAAAATTCATACGTTAGCAAGGCGTGAATTCAAACAAATGTCTAAGCATGATCCAAAAAAGACAAGCCTCTTGCCCACAAACGTTTTAATGGGCGAATACGTATTTCGATCTCTTTGAGATCATTATTCAACGCAAAATAGGGAAATTGACAATTGACAATCGAACAGTGCAGTAAAAACGAAACGAGTGGTCCGAAAGCAACGTTTTCACTGCCATAATCCTCCAGAGAGTAACCACGGGAAATACACTGAACTAGGCAAGAAGCCAGATGAAACCTAGTTAAGTCATCCAGAGATAAGATGGAGTCCTTTCCTATCAGGACGATAGTGTTGATTGTTGATTGACGAGGGACAAGGGACACGAGGAGCTAGGAGATCCAATATTAGGGAAATATGGCCTTTTGGATGTCGTCGAAATTGATGTCCAGGATGTGACTGGCAAAAGTTGTTGAATCTGTACTGTATATTTTGGTAATATTGTTTTGTATAATTTTGGATTTTGTATAACCTTTTTCTATTGTATAACTCTTGGCAGTTGTCTGGAATCTGTATCTCTCCTAGGTCCGCGAGTGTATTTTATTTTGTTCGAGGTGTCGATTGACTCTCCCATTGGACGTTCGACGTGTTAGTTGATTGGTCCTTTGGAGAGAGTCAACGGCTCCTCTTTTTCTTATAAATAGCTTGCTTTGTAAATTTCCCTATTTCTTAAGGAGCATTTGGACGTAGCTACCAATGTGGTCCATATTGAGGTCTTCATAAATGGAAGAGTTGTTGGCAACTCTCCTATCGAGCTGAACAATGGTCCTGAGGTTTACATTTTGGAAGGTCTGTATTTCCCTGCACCTTGATTTGCAGACTGATGCCTAGGCAGGCATTCCATGAAGCAAGATGGTGCGGATTATCATCTTATACAGCAAGAGTTTATTGTCCAATCCAAGGACACTGTTTCTCCCCAAGAGCGCAATCAGGCTGAACTTTGCCTTTTTAGCCTTGTTGAGGGCATATTGGGCATGGTCGATCCAGTTTAGCTTAGAGTCAATCTTTACACCAAGGTACTTGTAGTTCTTCACCCAGTCCAGTTTTTTGTCATATAAGGCCAGGGTCCCTGGAGGATTCTTGCGTATACGTGTAATATACTTAGCTTTACATTTTTCAACATTGAGCTTTAACCTCCATTTGTCGAACCATTTTTCGCACTGTAGCAAAGCCTTATGTAAGCGACTAATGATGTGTGTGGGATTCCTTGCGCTTGTTGTGATGGTCGCATCATCAGCGAATAGGTACAGTTTGCATTTTGCGAATTCCGGTAGGACATGAATGAAGAAATTGAACAGCGCTGGCCCCAGGACTGATCCCTGGGGAACACCGGCGTTGACATCACAGAGAATAGACAAGGTGCTCCTTAAGAAATTGCTTCTTAAAATTGAGACCCACAACAATCCCTTGGTAGCCAGTATACTGGACCACCCTCTAGCCCTTAGATGTCCCATAAAGATACAAAGACCCCTTCATGTACTGGAAGTTAATTTCGATGATATCAATAAGGTTGTCTTCCCCGACTTCGTGGATATCTTAGCCGCAGATGCTCAGGGCTATGTCTACGTCAATCAACAATCTTATTTCTCGTCCTACCAGTTAGGACTCTATTCTCAGGATGACTCTCGAGGGACATCAGGATTCTCCTCTAACTCAGTGTAATTCCCTTGGTTACGTTATGGGCGAGTGTGCTATGGAAGCTCTGCTCCTGGGCCCCTCGTGTCTTTTCACTACACTGTTCGATTGTCGATTGTCGATTTCCCTATTTTGAAGGGGCAAAACCCTGGGGCAATTCCCTCGAGCTACCGACCTATTAGTCAGCTCCCCTCAATGTCTAAAGTTTTAGAGAAAACGATCCTCGTCAGAACCTTTCCAGGTACTACGGAGTGGTATTCCTCGATGTCAGTAAAGCTTTTCACCAAGTGTGGCATGGGGGCCTGTCTACAAGATGATTAGAGACGGGTTCCCTTCCGATTTCATTTTGATGGTGAAATCCTTTCTCACCGACAGGTTCTAACAAGGTAAAGTTGGTGAAAATCTATCCACGCCCCGTGTTGTAATGCCCGGTGTCCCTCAAGATTCTATCCTCGGGCCCGTGCTATTTAATTGTATTATGCATGATTTCCCGAAACCCGAAAATTGTGATCTGTATTTCTATGCTGACGATACTGCCATTATTACATGCGCACACAAGCCGACTCACGTTATCACTCGTCTACAGCACGCCTTGAAGATGTTCGAAGACTGGTTTAACTGCTGGAAGCTTAACCTTAATGTCGGAAAGTCCAAGGCTACGTACTTCAACAGAAAGCTCAAGTATCCCCCAGATTCTCTTGTTCTATTCAATAAGAAACTTGACTGGGTAGACAACTACAAATATCTTGGCGTTATCATAGACTCAAGACTCTCGTGAATCGTCACATGACCTACGCTCTGAACAAAGCAAAGAGGGCTGAGTACAGTCTCATAGCTCTCCTGGGCCGGAACAGCACCCTCAGCATCGACAATAAGTTACTTCTTTACAAGTCGATTATTCGGACCATACTCCTCTATGGCATGCTTGCGTGGGCGACTATCTGTAGAAGCAGATGGAGCGAGCTACAGTCATTCCAGAATGTTACTCTGAGGACCATTGCCCAGCTTGACAGAAGGACCGTAAAAAAACAATCCATCCATTTAGATTCAAACATGGTCCACATAGGAAAATTTATACAGGACCTCCTTTTGATTATGGTGCAGAAGATGAAGATTCATGACAATGGCCTAGTGACTGGAATACTGAAGAACTCAATGGATATGAAATAGCATATGAAGTATCGAAAACCAAGGCACATTCTTCACATCAACTTTGAAGACATCAGCAACGTTTCTTTCACGGACTACTGGAAGATGTGATAATCTTCTTTCTCGTTGTTCTTTTTATTTCGTTTGTATTTCGTTTCTCACAATCATCAATCTTATTTTCTTTTTTGTATAATATGGAAGACCGCTTGGATTGGTTAGGCTTCTTGACTACCTAAGTGTATTTCATTTGGAATTTATTCTGGTTCGATGAGCTTTGTGAAACCGCTGCTTTTTTCCCATATGAAGAAATGTACACTTCACTGTTCGATTGTCGATTGTCGATTTCCCTATTTTGTTTTGAATAATGATCTCGAAGAAACCGAAATACGTATTCGCCCATTAAGACGTTTGTGTACAAGAGGTTTGTCTTTTTTGCATCATGTCTTTATCCACAGCGTATTCCCACTTCTCAATGTCTAAGCATGATATAAGGAACTTATGTAATTAAAAGAAACTATGGAATCGCTACCGAACACCGCTACACCGTTCACCGAGCTCGGTAAGCCGTACTGGGCTCAGCCGACGTTACCGTCCGAAAGAAATATGCTGGAGAAACGATGGCTCTCCGGTGATCTCGTCAGGAGAATGTTTTCGCTGTGCAGCCATGGATGAAGAAAAGATCTTTCCTTCATCCAAGGTGGAGCACAGTGTATGAAGTATTGAACAACAATGAAGACCTCTCCTGGGTCGGGGCAACAGGAGAAGGGTGAAAGTCAACTAGGTTGGAAACTGAAGATCGCTCTAGTCCGTTGGGAAACAAGGCACCAAAGAAATAATCAAAATTAGAGTTTGATAATTCAAAGTTCGTACTATGAAAGTCCGTGTAAATATCACTGTACTCAATACTATTCTTATTATTTAAAATACTTGCCTTATCTACAGGCGGAACTGTCTTAGTCGTAACGAACTTCGTTGCTACGTTTCCTTGAGAGGGGCGCCGGGGCATCCTTCGTCCTGGCTCCGTTCTCTCTGGCGCGGGTTTCGTTTGCCATGAAAAGCTCCTCTATGGCGGGAAATTCCTGCTGGTCACTGTCTGTGAGTGACACCGCTTTTCCTCATTGGACCCGTCGGGGAACGAACTGGAATGCTTCTCATTTGATGAATGGTTAGCTTTCAAAAAATTAAAGCCTTCATTTAACTTTATATTATAGTTCGAAATTACAACCTCACCACTTTGTCGATTGCACCCGTCTACGCTCGGAGAGAATCGAAAATCCTCCGCTGTTGGAGCTGGAGCTAGACGGTATCTACTCCAGCTAACGTCCAAACAAGATCTTTAAACGGGACGTCCGATGCTCATGCTCTAAGGTGTCAAGCAGCCCGTCAGGACTGCGCTACTTATTTAACGTCACAAGTTCAGGCTCGTTAAGTCAACAGAGGACCGTGGGAAACGTGAAATGATGTACATAGTTAACTCGAGATCCTCTAATTAAAATCACAAAGGCGTCCAGATGATGCGTAGCGCCTTAGAAAAAATATAGGAACCATCCGAAACCATTCAAGAAACAAGAAAGAACGGAGCCGTGCTGTTTCCCTCTTCCAAGTTCCTGATGCAGATGGAGCCAGCCAAATTTCTTAGACTAAAACGGCAATGGAGACGGCCAGGTCAATTTTCAGTGGCTCTCTGGTGGAATCATCCTTTAGGAACCGCACAAATTGGTATGACAATCTAGTCAAACCAAGATGGTCTTTGTGACTGTTCCAAATGGTCTGTGCGAACGAGCACTCTAAAATAACATGAGAAATGGACTCAATGAGCCTACAAACAGGCATCCTGCAGTATCGACTATTCTCCAAAGGTGCAAACACTGGAGGCTGTAGTATCCATGGTGCAGCAAGCGCCATTGGAAATTAAATACGATGTTATCGAAGGCTAGGTTTTTAATAACCTTCAAAATTGCTGCCCACGGGAAGTCAGGGCGCAAACTTACAATGTCGGAAACAGTGCCTTAATCCGTCTGCAAGAAAAACCAGGACAGATGCTGAATCCCCCACTCTAGCGGGCCAATTTGTCATAATTTCGGGATAAAAGTCAAAAAGTCTTTGTAAAAGTCCGGGAAGCAAACGTTTATTGTCACTGGCAGCGATGAAAAAACTGGCATCTTTTTCACCCTGAGGAAAAAACCTAAGTGCAGAAATACAAAGGGTGCCCAAACAGGTGGTGGTTGGAGAAAGATTCGAATCAAGGTTGCCATCCTGGCCGCAGTCAGGTACCTTTGGATGTCAGGTAGATCCAATCGAAGGGGATAGATAAATAAGAGATCTGCCTTAAGAGGATGATGATGCTTGAACGAATCCCAACATTGTTCAAATGGCAACATATGTGCTATGTCATTCGATTGGAAATGATGAGAAATGAGACAGAGCTCTTTTACTTTTACTATTTCTTTTATTACGTTCGAAAAAACCGTTATTTAGATAAAGAAAAATTGGGAGTGTTTTCCCGTGTATTTTCTCGTGTACTCCCACATAATGTCACTTATAAATGTGGTCAAAATTATTGTGCCTAAGTGTTATTGGGTGTTCCATTTTCAGCTATCTCCGGAATATAGGATAGCTAGTATTAAATTCTTCACATAGTCTTTAGTTATGAAGATTTTTCCCCAAAGCTCTAGAACTTCGAACTTCCGAGAAAAAAGCATGATGCAGACATCCTGCAGATATTAAGTAACTGTTCAGATAAAGTTTTCCCTTTTTCTTGGGCTGAAATTTGATATCTACTTGTCTTTCATCACTTTAGACGCCTATGTTAAATTTTAAGTTATTTGTTTACCTTTGTTTAAAGTTTTATTTATATGAAGAAAATCGAGTATATGTTTAGGTAAAGTACTACTTCCGGTTGTCAGATTTGATCCAAAATTTGATATAGATCTACAATTTTAGTGTAAGGAATAGACATGTGTAGCTCGTTGTGTATGTGAGTTATCGTGTTCACACACATACAAACATGCATTCCAAAAAGGTAGTATCAGACTTATGAAGGTCTAAAACGTCGATTTTCATCAAAATCTCGAGGTTGAATGTCTAGACGATTACAATACTTTCTCTATTACGCGACAGTAATAAAACTAGGCTTAAAAGTAGATGAACTCAAGGCTTCCGCTATTTCCTTATACTTATCAAATTTAGTAATACATACCAAGGGGATTATTTTTTGTTTGCATTACTTTATTATTTACGCCTGGGCTATAATTATGCCTGTCCCATGACATGTTCGCTTTACTCGAAGGAAGGTATAATGATAGTGAATCTCACTACATTTTAGAAATTATAGAAATAAATATTAAATATGAAAAATGGAAATTTTCCTTCCATTTTTCAATCGAAAAATCATTTCCTATGCTTGGAGATCATCTCCAGTTTATAATCATTATTATTTATTTGCTCTAAAGAAATTAGATTATGTGAGGAGCATCAATTTTCTTATTCTCTTACCTTTTTCTCTGTTGCAGTCTATCATTATGTAATAACGGTGGTGATGGAAGAAACCTTCAAACAGAAAGAGGAAGAAGGGATTTTAAAAGCAACTTTGTACGGAGAAAACGCAGTCAAATATTCGGCTACTCTCAATTCGAAGTAAGTTTACGTAGAAAATTTTATTGTACGTTTTACTTAATTTAATTCGAGAATCGCACATTCAGAAAATCACGACTATTGTCATTTCATTGAACAATGTTTATCTTGGATGTTGACATTTCAGAGTTATGAAATTGAGGCGAGGAAGACGCTACTCTTTCCTCGTCAGTCACACACACTCGCTTGGAGTCGTCAATAGAGTCGATTTTAGTTGGAAAGAAATGTCTGGAATCTTCTGTTGCTTTTTCCATAAAGGAAAACTCTACATCAAAAACATTGAAGTCGAACCTCTTGACAACTTATCAGAAAAGTGAGGACACTGGTGTTTCATATCAATTGTTTGCTAAATTATAGATTGGACTGAGTACCAGATGCGCAACCAACAATTAGGGCGGCATGAGATACGAGTTTAATTCCCCTAACACACTAAAATTTTTCCAAAATCCTACTTAACACTCCTTATATCCTAATATTGTATAACACTGTATCATCTTCATCTCCCTCCCTCTAAACAGTATAAGGCTCAAAATCAAAGAGGTGAGCATTTTCAGTTTTCAGTTTTCGAAAAAATAAACTTGCATTAGAAAATTAGTTTATAATTTACATAGATAGTGCGTTGTGTTTTCTAATGGTTCTGAAAAGGGGCACGCAAAAAACCTGTTTATTTTTTAGTTATGGTATAAAATAACAGAAATGGAAGTAAATATTATCATTTCGGGAACGTTTTTTGAAATTGTATAAAATATGATGTAATTAATTTAATTTATTATTCCTTTTAAAAAGGAAAAACAAAACGCATTTCTCAATTAGATAAAAAATTTTGATCAAAATATTTAAACTTTGAAATATGGATTTTTACGAGTATTTATCGTGATATTGTGTTGAGTGTGAATTCATAAACGAAACTCTTATTTATTTTTTGTATTATGAGCCTGTATATTCAATTCAGATTATGATGCAAAGGGGCGATAATGTATCTATTTATTTATGTCCAAACAATTTAAGATAAATAAACTAATGTTGATTTATTTTCCCTTTTTCCGACGTTCCCGGAAATGACGGTCGCGTTCCCTGAATGACGATTACGATTATTGTTTACAATTGACACAAAGAAAACTTTTTCAGCAGTATTAAATCTTCATTATACTTTAGGAATTATGACTTTTTGGTCAATTACACAATATTGTATATAATAATATACGAATTGAGTCTTACAAGAAAATCAAAAATAAAGAATCACAATCTTTCTTTACTTCTCAAATACACTGTCATATCACTGAATTATGACCATCCGTTAGTGATGGAAGCAGCCACCCTTCGCCGCTATAACTGCTGCTAGGCGTCGTGGCATGGACGCACGAAGTGCGCAGTATGTGTCCGATGGTATGGCAGTCCATTCCGCTTGAAGCACTGTCCAGGTGGAGGGTCCAGATGCCTTATATTGCGATCAAGGTGCTCCCACAGATGTTCGATTGGATTGATGTCCGGCGAATTAGCGGGCCAAGGGAGCACTCGAAAGTCAGTAGAGTGTTCCTAGAACCAATCCAGAAGGAGACGTTCCTTGTGCCAGGGTGCATTGTCTTGCTGGAACACACCATCACATTGGGGGAACATCGTGAGCATGTACGGGTGCACCTGGTCCGCTACGATTGACAGATAACTACAGGCATTCAAATTGCCCTCTAGACGAATCAGTGGACCTAAGTGGACCTAACAGAAGATCCCCCACCAGCCTGTTTCCGGCCCACAATAGCCTCCTGCAGTCTCTTTTCATGGCGTTCACGGCGCACTCGCCATCGCCCGTCAATCTTATGGAGCAAAAATCTTTACTTGTCAGAGAAGGCGACCTTAGCCCACTCGTTTGTGGAAAGATGGCGGTGCTCACGTGCAAAGTCTAGGCGTCGTTGACGATGACCCTGGTCAACATGGGTCCAGCAACCATGCAGGCCTATCCGTAGCAGGGTGCGTTCAACGGTAATGTCGGATACACGTCTGTTGGCACCACTGTTGAATCTGGTGGTCGGTTGATGGACTGTGGCTCTCCTGTCACCTTTTACGAGTCGTCGTAGGCGCCGCTCACCCCGTTGGTCGATGGCTCGTGACCCTTTACAGTGATTGCGTTGGGACGCGATTTCTGTCTCTGCTGTCCACTCTTGGTACACCTTCACTACAGCGGACCGTGAACAGTTCACAGTATCGGAGATGGTGCCACCCTTGCTGCGATAGGCTATTATCATCCCTTTTTGGATGTCCGTTATTCCGGACGTTTACCCATCTTGAGGCTCGTGCACCTGCCGTTTGATGCACCAGCTTTAAAGCTTTCTCAGCCTGTTATGCAAATTTTGCAATGTGTAATCGTTGTTGGGGCGAACCATGCGTGTGCCTTGAAGGGCTGCTGGTCATAATAATTGATATGACAGTGTACATTACTTTGCAGGACTTTCCTCAAAAGTCATGGGACACACCAATTTTACATAAAAATGAGGCATTCCCATGCAATTTAAATGTTATCATTCATCTCAACACTACACAATAGAGATCGCTTGCATGCTTGTAGGAATGGCTCAAAGAAAGCAGCTTTCGGGCTTCGAGATGAATACAATTGATATTATCAAGAAAAATGGAAGGAAAGATTCCACGACCTGGATTCGAATTAGGAACCATGAGTATCATACTCGTTGTCTCTACCAGTCGTGAGAGGTTCCTGGGCCAACGTGAAGAAGGTACAGCAAGGCTGTCACCCGGTGTTCTTAAAGACTACCAGGTAGTCAAGATGCAGGCCACTGATAAGACGGGCACCCAGCTTGCAGATCGGTAATTTCTCCTTTCCAACCAATCAAAACATTTGATGAGCACATGAGAAATTATAAATGGAAACTGGAGATGAAATTGGGAATACTCCAATCATAAGATATTGATATTCACCAGGAACCACGAATCTTGACTACCTGGTAGTCTTTTTCCTTCTATTTTTTCTAATAATATAATTTTAGAAAAAATTAAGATTGAAGTGACACTTTGCAGGCAAAAGTCTTAGAGAGACCTACAAATCATCCGTTCAAAACGCCGGACATGGAAAGATAAAGAGTCCGAACAAGTGGAAAGATAAGGGCACTTCGCAGGGTGGTCACTGTAAACCGTAAAACATCAGTTGATGGACTGACAAGATCCTTTACTGACTTCGCAAGGATCTGCATTCGCTGGGTTTTCATGGCAGAGCTGCGGCCCATACACCCAACATGATCAGCACCTGCCAACACAGCGCAAAGCAAGGGTTGTAGGCAGATGGTTTGATGAAATGTGGGTGTAAGAATTTGAGTGGCCTGTACCCCGATTTCAATCTCATTCAAGATCTTTGAGATGTGTTGGAGCGTCGATAGCGCGCAGGAGCAGAGTGCCCGAAATCTGACTGAACTGTCAAAGGCAAGTTTGGCAGAATGGCAAAAAATTCCTGCGGAAACATCAAAAACTTGTGGACAGTATGTCTGACAGAATAGAGGATGTGATAGCAGCAAAAGTTGGAGCAACTAGATACTAACACAAGTATTTTTCAAAGTGTTTCCATTAAATTGGTGGTGTCCCATGAGTTTTAGCAAGGTAGTGTATATTAATGTCCTAAAAGAAAAAAACAAAAATTATCTTAAAATAGCTAAATCTCTCACCTTTATCTGTGTAGAGAATGCAAGCATTATTTCGAGAATGCAGGCGTATTTTCAAGAATGCATTCATCATTTCGGTAACGCATGTCATAGTCCGAGAACATTCCCGAAATTATTATTTGACATTTGATTTTGTTTATACGGCATCGACCCCACCCTAGAATCCGGATTTCAGGGTTATTAGCTAGTAAATCGTGTTATTTAGCATAATTACGCTAAAAGTATATACTTTTCCCGCAAACGAAATATATAATGGCGTTCCCGAAATGATAAGGAATTAATGTACACTACACAAATTTTAAACTGAAAGGTGCTTAACCAGCAAAATGAATTATAGATTGCACAAAATACACAAATACTGTCTCCCTTATCGAAAAAGCTTCACGTGCATCCTCACCAGCACCATCTATCGCGGTTATTTCGAAACATTTTGTCCAACCCCTTATTGCGTTCACGAAATGACGTGCTAACTGTCGGACAACTTTTGAAAAGCCAATAAAT
>JAHWFO010038280.1:478051-518163 GCA_023313115.1 Rhysida immarginata | reverse complement strand
ACTAGATGGATGATATTGTGCATTAATACGTTTGTTTTGTTTAATGATTATAAGGTATGCGAACAACTTGAACTTCTGACGGTAACAATGGGATAGAAAATTACATTATGCCTTATCGTATCCAAAACTTATTGCTGATGAGTATTTGCAAAAAACACTTTCTTGAATTTATCATTCCATCTTAATGTCAAACGTGTCATCAAATTCATCAATTTCAGATAACCCGAAACAAAATGACTTGCTTTGAGAAGAGCAATTAAAGATAGCAACAACTCATTCACATCATACCAAAAAGAAGAAACATTTAACAAACCAACAAAAAACTTTATAATTTAATTTTAAAAATAAAAAGACCATAAAAATATTTCCAGTTTTTGAGGTAATGCTGGTAAACTTATATTTTATTCAGCAACAATTTGTGAAATTATGTATATGGGTTAAAGTCAATATAGGCTGATGCTTTAAAAAGATGCAGTAAATTAATTAAATGACTTTATCTCTTGTTTCAACCACTTATCAAAACCATCTTCAAAATAATAAAAAAATTAAAATATAGTAATAAGCATGTCAAAAAGATTGCTTTGTTAATTTGATTGACACCATCTTCGTGCATTGTGAATCACTTTGTGATGAACTCTTGGAAACTTCCACGTTAATTGATCGATTAAAGTTTGAACTACATTCGGAGATTGGTTTACTGAAAACAGAACATTTCCAAAATTTTCTTCCTGACTGTGCAAAAGACAGAAGACCACCTCAAACATACGAATTTGATGAAGCCAGTTCTCAGATGGCTCAAACAAGCCTCCTGAATAACGCACTTGACTAAGCCATGTGGGAACCTCTGTGCATTTCGTGGTTTTGTGGCCTAATGTGCTGTCATAGTCTTTGCATTTAAATGCAATATAACCTGCAAGGTATGCAAAACCTTCTGTGGAAGAAATTTCAGTGTCATCGGTTTCGGTGTCTTCTGAAGGAGATGATGAATTTAATTGATGAATTATATTTTCAATTTCATCAGCTTCTGGGTCTTCTGATTCTTCATTTCTCATTTCAAATGGTTTGTTGGGCTGAGATAAAAGGCTTGCTGATATCAGTCGATCATTGTTTTCCTCATCACATTCTTCAGGACTTGCCCTTGAGATGCTAGAAGAATTAGCACCTAGTAGAAGTAGACGGATTCTATTTTTTGCATCTACAGGGCCTGGGTGGTCATTAAAGCCTCCTATTCCACGAATTTGGCCAAGACCATGTTCTGTCTCATCTTGATTTAGTCTCCTTGTCAGTGGTGGTGAAAAATTCAAAATTTTCAAATCTTCTGCAAGACCTCTCAATGCTTTGATGTTTTGCAGCATTCCTCTCTGAAAAGGTAATAGTGATTTTCTTCTACCAAACCGGCTGAGATACATGTAATCATCCCATTTATCCAGGATGTTATTTGGCATGTCTTTGTAATTCCCAAATGCACTCTTCACCGGGTTGGTTGCATCGAATGGTATGCTTGAGTTGAAAATGTCAAATGAGTAATTGGCAGTGTCAAAAAAATTAGCTGCTACTTCATCCTGCAAGTAAAATTTGAGAGCTGTTGCAGTGGTGTGGGAAAACAGTTGCGCTGCATAGCGGACATATTGCCTGTCCTTTCCCATAAGGTATATATGCTTCTTTGTGAGCTTGAAGCACGTATTTATTTCACCAGATGTTTTCGTTATCAACTCATCAATTATTCTTTTATCTACTCTTCTTCCACAGGGTAGTTTTATTCCATCATCCAGAAAGTGGTTTCGCAACAGTTTCAGTAGATGTGGCCAATCAGCAAAGACCCAAATTTTGAAATCTGCTTCTTGTGGTAGATTGAAGCATGGTTTTATATGATGGACTTCAAGTTCATTCCATAACGCTGCATTTATGCCTCCTAGATCACACACTACAGCTTTGATGCTGATTTGGCAGTCTTCATGAAGTAAGTTGATAACTTTAAACAGAATTTCTTTTGTCGTTGGTTGATCGAATTCATAGTAAATAATTTGCTTCCATTTAGCATGAACGCCTCTGACAACTACCATTTGCATTTGACTATGGGGTCCATATAATTGGTCTTCTGTTTTATCATACTGGACGATCTTGTAAACATTCATCTCATCAAAAGATAAAACAGCTATACGTTGGATTAGTGTAAAATTTTGCTTTGCAAGCAGATGAAGAACAGATGTCAAAATTCCTGGTTGGCATTGGAAATGAGATGTCCAGTTTCGCAGAGTCGTTAAAGATGGTAATGGTATTTTCATCTCTCTCTTAACATAGTTAAAAGTATTTATGCTTAATGCACGCAAAGAGATTGCCTTTACTATATCGTCTTGCTGCTAACGGACTTGTTTTGAAGTAGTCAGTTTTTTTTTATTTGGCACTCTGTAAAAAGTTCTTTCAGGATTGCAGAATGCTTTTCAGCTATACGTTGAGTTTTCAGTTGTGAATTCATGTGTTGCCATTTCTTTTTCCACTGCTCAACAGCTGCCTTTTTTTGCTTTAGTTGTTTTGCTGATGTCGAAAGTTTCCTTCTCAAGCAGAGGTTTGTTTTTTTTGTAAACATCCAATCCTTTTTCAAATTGCTGTTTTGTCTCTCTGATGCTTGCAGCTGCTTTTTGAGATCCTCTATTTCTCTCTTCATCTGAAGACAGTCAGCTGTCAAATTTATAAACAAAATTGAGCTTTATAAAATCTTGGTTAAGTGCAAAATATATAACAGTGCTTACGCTTTGATGTTGTAGGTGCATCTAAATCAGTTTGCTCTGAAGGAATGGATGCGATTTCATGACTCTCAGCATTGTCAACTAAATAATGCAGCAAATAAGAGTATTAACATTGCATTGTTTACTTTTTATATTCTTTTCCATTATTTATATTGTTATATTAATTCAAAAATATATAACACGAGGCCAACGAGAAATACAAGGCCCTGACGCGAAAAAGTCACCTGACCATAGCAGTCCAAACAACAATGTAACTTTCATTGTTTCCAACAAACGAAAAAATACTGATTGTTAAAAACCAAGATGCAAACTATGATGGTTGCATTGTTACTCGGACTTCTATGGTCAGGTAACTTTTCCGCGTCCGGGCCTGTCTTTCTAGTTGGCTTTGTATATAACAGTACTTATGCTTTGATGTTGTAGGTGCATCTAAATCAGTTTGCTTTGAAGGAATGGATGCAATTTCAGAACTCCCAGCATTGTCAACTAAATAATGCAGCAAATAAGAGTATTGACATAGCATTGTTTACTTTTTTATTCTTTTCCATTATTTATATTGTTATATTTATTTTAAATAGAGAAAAATAGTACAGAAAAATTTCATGGCCTGGACTTGAAACTGAGACATATGGGTTGCTGTCCTGATGCTATAACTGCTAAGCCACCTTGGATATGGAAGCTGTTGCTATCAAACATGTCCTATGGCTCTGATATTTTCTTAACTATTTTCTGTATTTAATTATTAACATCTGGAGGTATGGCATAAAAAAAATCCTCCTAAAACCATTTTCAAAATATTATTTTTATTTTGTTTCATTTTATTTGATTACTTCCCTTTATTCTATTTTTGATGTTACTTTTATTTATATTGCATTGTTTACTTTTTATGTTATATTCTTTTCCATTATTTATATTGTTATATTTATTTTAAATAGAGAAGAATAGTACAAAAAAGAAGTACGGCCTGGACTCGAAACAAAGACCTTCTGGTTATTATCCCGATGCTATAACCGCTAAGCCACCGTGGATACGGAAGCTGTCCTATGGAAAGCCTCCTTTACACCATTTTCAAATTATTTTTATTTTGTTTCACTTTGATTTTTGATGTTATTTTCCTTACCTTTACTGATTTCACTGGCTATCTCAGTGGCTAAAGTAAATAAATAAAATAAATAAAACCTGATAAGCATTAAACATTGATTAATTTTTATTTATTCAAGATGGACTTTTTATCTGAACATCGTTTTATTATTTTTTTTTTCAATGTATTGATATTCAATAAAAACAATGATTTTAACGTTTCGTGCAATTTTTTTACAAATAGATATAGTTAGTACATTACTGTTACCTTTATTTCTTGGTGGTGACAAATCCTTCAGGTGTCTTAAAGCTCTTAATCTTATTTCTCGTTTTTGGTACCTGAGTTCTCTTTCTGATACTTCATTCTCATTTTGTAAATATTTAGATGGAATAGCTCCATTTTTTAATATTGGTCGAAAATTACCGATTTTATAAGCAATTATATTTTCTATGTCATCCTCTGTGAAATGTATAGAACAAATTCTTTCGTGCTTTTCATTAATTTTATCTGAACGTTTGCATTTTTGGCACCAAATTTTAACTAGTTCTTATCTGATGGAAATTTGAAATAATGTATGTTATTATTTTTAACTTTGCTGGTGTTTTGACAATTAAAAATAGCACATTTAGACATTTTGCTGATTAATGATTAAATTCAGATAATTATTGTTATTTAGAATACACAATTGATCAATATTTATCCTATTTTCTGGACAATAAATAATTTTTCTAAAGAAAAACGATCAAAAGATGCAGAAGACACGACAAAAAGATTAGAAGAGCCGTCTGCTCCAGCAAACAATGACGTCACATGCCTGGCACATGCTGATTGGCCGAACAGTTTCTCTCAGGAAAGATACGATGAAACGCTGGTAGTAGCGCTACTAGTGCTGCCGTTTGGCGGGAAATTTAACATTTTGCGGGATATCATGTGGGAAATGAAGAAAGGCGGGAAATGCGGAGAAACCGTAGGTCAAAGAAAGCGAGACGCAGTAATAGCCACTTATGTTGGAATAAATAAATTCTGAATGTTGGACAAATATTGATCCGTCAATTGTGAAAATAATTGAACGATTTCATTTTGAAAAAACTACACAGATCAACAAAATTAGACTCTGAATGGCGACAATTACAGTTGTGTGACTTAAAGTTTAAAATCGATGAAATTCTGGAAACCGAACTGGGGGAAAAAAATTTGCTTTAAAAAACGCTGCTGGAATTAAATTTTTCCCAAATTTGAGTAAAATGATCTCACTTTTATTAATATTACCATTTTGTAATGCGTCAGTTGAAAGGGTTTTTATTGAGTTGGTCATTACTGACCAAAGAAATTCACTGAAAACAGTAGCATCCCTTTTGTAACAGCAAAGGAGTTTGTTAAAGAGACAGGCGGCGTTGTGAAATTTGAACTAAATGATAATATGTATAGATGAATATTAATGTTTACAATAAACCATATTTGCACTTACTTTTCGCTGTCGATTATTTATAAATGAAAAAGTTATCGATTACAGCCATCTCTATTTCATTATTTTTTTCAATTGGTGTCAATTGAATAATAAACTTCACCGAAACTGTGGTTAAACTACATAAGTAAAGTAAAATGTGAAGCTATTACTTTTCCACAATAAAATGTTTATTAAATAAGTAAAATGTTTCGTTTGACCAGGTTATAATCGATTTTTTACATGTGCGGGAAATTGTGGGAAATGCTCAGATCCCTTGGCGGGAAAAATGCCGATCCCTCAACGGCAGCACTGAGCGCTACCTTCTACTCTTTTTATCTTGCACCAACTGACTGATTTCTCAGCCCTCGCTGCGCTACTACCAGCTATCACAGAGCCATCTGTTGTTCTGCATACACACTATGCCTGCAGAACTTCCACACGATACATATCTACAAGAAAAAAAATAGTTGCCATGACTTATGCCCCAACCCCCGTAGTTAAACGTACAACAGTGGCTTGGGGAAGAATGATGGCTGTATTTCTCTCTTTTTCTGGAGGGGGGTGTGAATATATTCTGGTAGTTGAGTATAATTTTAAAAGAAAATTTGCCTAAATTTTCAAGCTTAGGGTATACACATTACTTTACAGTTTCCCCCAATATTTAACCTATTGTATGTAAGTGTATTTTTGTTTTTTCAAAATAATATATTTTCTTATTATCTAAGATGACAAACAGTACACTAGTATTGAAAATAAAAATATTAAATCCCGCTTTAAGCTGATAGCACTGGAACTGTTACAGTGTGTAAATTGCCACGCTGTAAGATTGTGTTCTCTCACCAAAAAAAAATAGTTCCAACAGTAGATAGAATTTATACAAAACATTCAAATAAATGAAAGATTATTATATTTATTAAGAGTTCCGTTTATTATTTACATATTATATTTCTCTCATGATTATTATAATAAAAGTACTTTGCACCTGCGCAGTGCACTCCAGATGTTTTCATTTTCACTTAGCAATGGCCCAGGTTTCATCTCCCCAGCGCTATTTTTCCAAGCATAAAAGGGTTAAGCCCCTTAATAGTTCAACCAAGCAGATTGTTTTGAATGTTTATAGTGGTCTTCGCGTAGCTCATCCATCGGAGTCTGTGAACAACATTGTAAAAAGACGGAAGAATTAACAGGCATCTCAGCAACAGCAATCTTCCGAGCAAAAGCCGAAATCGTTAGCAAAGGGCAGTTAGGCACTCTAGAGTAGAGATGTGCGATACCACCGTAATACTCGATACTCCGATATTAAGTACTTTGCGATTATGGTATCGATGCATACTAATACTTTTGTCACAAGATTTGGGAGGGGTCGCGATAGCGAGCACTCAAACCCCAGTTCATGTGAGAAGACATGTAAAGCAGACGACGGCGGAGGGTCGAAAGCCAATGATAAAAGCGCCTTATGTGAAAAAGAAGGAGGAAAATAAGAGTTTTGAGATTGGTAGAGAGAGAGAGGTTAGAGGAGAGACGCGGCGAGAGCCAATGAAAAAGAGGGGAAGATTGGAAAGGAGACGAGGAGGGGAGAAGAGTGAAGGTAGAGGAGAGTTACCTGAGATTCGGATGAAGAAGGACGTTTTCGTAAATCGGGGTGAGGCAGTGGAGCTTTCCGGGCGTTCGGCGATACGAGGTTCTTCCGGGCGCGGGCACGAGCGGCAGGTAAGATATTCCTATTCTTATACCGAGCATAATACGGGAAAAAGGGAGAGCCGCCGTGTTCGTCGCGGGAATAAGGAAGGTATTACCTCCCGAACGCCACAAAGGGAAAGCTCACCAGCCTTGGTTAGAACGCGTCAATGGAAAAGGCGTCGGCCAGTTTTCAATCAAGAGCCGGCCAACCAAGCCTTAGGTATATCGGACGACTTTGGAGGTTCAGCTAATAGAATAGCATCGCCACAAATTCAAAGGCGGGACGCAAGGCTGATTTACGTGGATGTGAAGGACGAGAGCAACGCAAGCGCGCATAGCACCGGTGTTCCCTGTGTAGCGCGTTGCGATACTCGCGAATTTCTCTCACCCAGTGAGTGCGAGTTGCGGGCTGCGCGTTGGTGGTGTGATTCTGTGTGTGTGTGTAATTGGGTGAATGCTGCGTGTGCAGGCAACTTAATTCCGGCTAACATTAATATATATTTATTCTGCCCCTTCTGCATTAGGTTCTCGTGTGGTCACCCTCATCCCAGACGAGCAATTACGACCCTGGGTTCCAGTAGTCCTCCCCCCAAAAGGGCTAAGCGACGAGTTCATCGTTGCCGACGCAGTCCGAAGAAAATAGCCGTAGGAGAGGTCGGTCGTCACGAGTCGTGCGTTGGATGCATTGGCTGCCGAAAGAGACTTTCCGACAATCTGCAGCAAAAGCTAAATTTCAAAGCCCAGGACGAGGAGGACTCGTCGCGCACAGTGCGAATCCTGACAGCGAGCGCTGTCCGATACGAATGACTTTTCTTTCATCTGATCAATTAATTGTATTAATATTCACGTGTTCTGAAATGAGGAAATTAGAAGTAATATAGAGATAGACTTTTACTAAAGCGACTGATTATTTCGTGGGACCAGTGTGACAGCTGGGCCGGTAGTTTTAGACTTGATCAGAATTGTCAAAGGTATTTCATAAAATTTAAAGTTAACCTTGGAAAGAAGTTCACTCCGAAGTGGTGCGGACCTCTTAGATTGAACAATAGTTATTTTTCCGAAAGGGGCTATTTCCCCGTCAGTTCTCGAGAGTCTTAATAATAGACAGCTGACGTTAGGCAATTGGCTTAGTCGTTATAAGCTGGCGTGTTAAGTTTTAGTCTTAGAAATCTGTAAATTTGTTTATTACTTTCATTTTTATATTTGTTCTACTCGAATTAAGAGTTAAACATTTTCTGGTGATCGCACAGGCTAAATTGCAAGAGGGTTGTGTGAGTGATCATTGTTAATAATAAGAAGATGTAATTATTCAAGTCAATACTGTCTTATTTAATAAAACCTTTTTATTTATATGCGCTATTTTTGTAATTCTTATTAAACCCACATAAACCCCACAATTAGGTTCGTTACAACTTTTACTTGTAAGTATCGAGTATTGCGAGTATTTTGGTATTAATTATTTAATACTTGCAAAAATCATTTAAAACAGCCGTTTATTATTGTTTCATGTTTAATATATGAATTTCAGCAAATTTAACTAAAATCTACACTGTAAACAAATCGAAACAAATACAAAATACTGTCCAGTTCCCACGAAAATGCCCCTGAGGTTTTGAAATTCTCCTGTGCGCGCTGCCATCCATATGCACAACCACATGCACCAAATTGATGTTTTCCCGATTTTTCCCTGTTATGCAGGTGTTCTATCAGTGCTGTGGATGCTTCCACGACTGCAAGCTCAAGTGAGGAATTTCTAAACCACGGGGGCATTTTCCTTGGAACTGGAGAGTTCTCGATACGTCGATATCAACGAGTAAAATATCGAGTATATCATTCTCTTCTAAAGTATCGATGCTACCGAGTACCGATACCTATTAGTATCGATAGTATTGGTATCGGTGCTCGGTATCGAAACATCACTAAAGCACTCCTGTGAAGACACGACAACTTGCCAAAGGAGCCCACCGTATTTCACAGGGATATGAGGAATTTACCCTGTCTGCTATACGCAGAATTGTTCATGATTTTTCCTACGAAATGAAACACCAACGATTGACGAAGTATTGAAATATATAAATGAACAAGATGATATGCCAAAGTTTTCACGAACAGTTTTTCAGTAAGAAAAAACGTGAAGCATATTTGCTCTAGTGATGATATGGTGATCTGGAGAAGAAATTACCTCCGATCTATAAAACAATACAGAGAAAAAAGAACTCATGCGTGTTGTTGACTCTGTACAACACAAATTCAATACTTACAGAATTGATAATATAGCAAAATTAACTGGTCATAATGTACTTCGTCTTCCCCCCTATCATTGCGACTTAAATCCAATCGACATGGCTTGGAGCCAAGTGAAAGGATTTGTGGCTCGTGAAAATCGTCATTTTAAAATAGAAGAAGTCGAACGCTTAACTTCGGATGCTATATCACGAGTTGCAAAAGAAAATTGGGAGAACTATGTGCGACATATGAAAGCTGAAGAAGAAAAGTAGTGGGAGCTCGACGGCCTGGTTGAAACGACGGTGGAGCGATTGGCATTCTCCGTTGGTGATTCGACCAATTCAGCTTCTGATAATGAAATGAGCGGCGTTGATGAACTTTAAATTTTTTTGTGCTTAAACGGCCCTTTTCAGGGCCGTAGCCTACGCTTTTCTATCAGTGTAGGCTACGTCAGGGCCAACATATTAAGGAAAGAGATAAAACCATATTTCATTAAAGGGCGCGTAAAGATACACATTTTCAGGTAAGTTGTCAGACTCGTTTGTGCGTAACACTTGTAGTGCTATCAACTTAAAGCGGGATAGACTAATTATTAATTTTATTTAACTATAATTTTCATTATTATTGTTATAAAGAAATAAACATATATTACAGATTAACAGTCTCTTAATTTATCACTTAGCTATCATCACTTAGGTAGAAGCAAACTAATTTTGAAGTTTAAGCATACGAGTAATGCCAATATCCTGTTCTATTTGCGTTAGGATCCATTTTCTCGCAGTCTGGTTGGAGTAGAAACTTTGTCTTCATGCTGCGATAAAGATAAGACTGGTAAACTTGGTGTAAGATAAGGTGAGACAAACGGCGGCTGCTGCTTCTTCTACTTATTTCCAAGAGCTTTTGTCGAATTAACGAAACATGCACGATCCATAAAATCAAATAGAACTCTTATGTACGTATACTATGTACTTTTAGACGACTATTTAATACATGTTTTCTTTAATCAGTCTTTTAAAATTTCAATTTAATCGACGCGTCGCGACGACCAGTTCAGCTACTAGCGAAAGCGGAAGTTGACATACTGCAGACATGCGCATTAACGATCAGTAATAACGATAATTATGTAAAAAATTGATAAGTAAAACGATTTTGCATCTTCAAATAACGTTTAATTTTTCATTGAAAAATAAGGAAAATTTTCCTTGGAATGTTTATATTGAGTGACAAAAAACGCTTTTGGCGCTGCGTTTTCGTTTAGGAGAAATAAATTCTTTTCAATGCGAGTGTTGAACTTTTCACCATAGATGTAAGATTAAAAGCTAAAAATGTACAGAAACCTGGTAAAAAATCAAGTTTTAATCGTACGGGCATGAAAAAACGAACCAATCGAAAGAAAAAGCTCGAATGCAGATACGTTTTTTCTGGTGTGCTGATATCTATTAAAATATTTTTGTAAGAGCAGCTTAAATTCGTGTTCCCATGTTAAAGGATAGGGCATTCGCGCTAGGCTGTCGCAGAGGCCGACTTCCTAGATTCCTGGGTATGAATAAATATCATTTCATTTTATTAGTAGAGTATGTTAAAATATGTAAATATTTTCCATCTTTTACCCTACCATTGCTAATTTCTGCTTACAAGGTGGTGATGGAAAGAAATTGTGTTGATACTCATTGTATCTGTGGCTTTTTTCCCTATTGTAAGTTTTACTTCCCAACTTTTTCTAAAGGCTTTATTTTTTTGGAAAAAAAATTTAATCTTTACTGCATGTAACATCGTTTTTGATTTGCAGCCTTAAACACGGCAGTATTTGTTACTTTTTCCTTTCATTTCTTTAGCTGCAACAACGTGTTGAGCCTTATTTAAACTAATGCGAATCCTACTCAGCTCCGTTCAAGTAAATGCCACAAGGGCGGCGCCACCAAAACTGAAAGTAGCGAATTCGCAAATTCCGTGACCTATAGATGGCATTGCTCACTTCCAACCAAGGGGGTGCAACTTCACACTTCTCGTGTCTTTCAAAATGGCGGAGCGTGCAGTCCAGGTCCGGTTCTAGAGAGCTATTAGCAGTGCAGATACTAATCTCTACGAACTGTAATTATCTCTTTTAATCTCAATAACCGAAACAACGGTAAGCTGTAAAAGCTATGCTACTGCACAACTTCTCATATTTTCTGTAAAAACTAGACAAAAATAAAACAAATTCCAGTCTTCTTATAAATCGTCTTCTTTTCTACTTTGGACACATATACCTATATAACATGTAAATATAATATAAATAAAGATGAGATTAGTTCACTTTGTAAAAATGAAAACAAGAGAACGTTCAAATGATAACTTAAAATACGTAAAACGAAAATATAAAATATCTAATTGAAAAATTCGTATTTTGTGATTCTTCTGTATTAATTTAATTTTAGGGGTTTGTAATGTAGTCTAGAAACTTTTTTTAAAATTTGTTCGTATGAGTTATTCCAATATGAAGCTTATAACCTTTTGCAAGTTTTCACTCAATTGCTAATATGAATTGAATTAAATGTATATTGACATCACTTTTTTTTAATGGCAAACTAATTTTCCACACCTTACAGAAACTGACATATTTTATAATTTGGAATAATAAACTTTTAAAAGCAACATTTAAAAAATAGTACAGTCATCTGCTATTCAAGACATGATTGGTTCGCAGCGCCGCCCTGGTGAACAAAGGACATGTGGCGCCACTGAGTTTCTACCTCTGGGTATATTTATCTATCTCTATGCTTCCAACAAGGACGCTACGATGGGGAGTAGTATGGAACTTACGTTCACTGCTTTATTGAGTTAAGTTGGAAATAAAAGTCGTTGCCTTGATGATGGTGAAAGGGTTTTAAACGCTGGCCACATCATTAGGTGTGGTTTAAAAATAGTAGTGAAAATGGTTCAAGTAAGATAGCTTTGTGCCTTCAGACAAGTAATTTGACCAGTCCGCCCCATCAGACTAACATGCTACTGCACACCCAAGAAAGGTTTTCCGTTCATTCCTCATGTAAAGGTATGGCAATAAGTTTTAACTCCTTTTTGAATTGGCAACCCTACAAAGTATGAATTTTAACAACACTGAAATTATTGGGTGTATTTCTACATTTTGTGTACAAGCATCATTTTCAGTCTGCCTTGCACTGCATGCAGAACGAAACCATTACGAGTTAATTTTTATATTCTCTTGAATAATAATTATTTCACTCACTTCGCAAAAATAATCGTCGGATTTAAAATATAATGAGTAACTACACATCCAGTTGGTTATCTTCGTCCCAATTCAAAGTTTCCTCTTTCATTTTTCATAAACGCTAAAGATAATGCCTAGTACTAGCACCTTTCATATTTTGTTCGGAAAATACTATAAACTAATTTTATCTGATGCATATGATTTGCAGCCTGCCACAGAACAGGCTTTACGGCGATCTGAACTGCCTTATTTCAAATTCTTTTGGATATTCATTTGTTCTCACATCTTCATTGCTTGCACTGAAGTACAAGGCAGCAAGCCCCCAAAAATTGATTCGCGTTTTGACCACCAGACGGTAACCCAATCAGCTAAAGCAGCGAATAAATATAGATTTTATATAAAGTATAGAAAACTACATTATGCATATACCAATATTTTTATTTATGCAAATTTCTCAAATGACGGATATTTTATTTCGTTAAAAAATTATTAACATTTTGCACATACCTTCATTTAAACTATATAAAATATTCAAAATTGGTTCAGCTCTGTTTAGAAGATATACATTTTTAAAGCTTGAGCTTCAAGCAGCGGGATTCAGGATACCGACATTCCACACTGAATATGTTCTGGCATATTTGTGATATGCCACACAGACCCAAATATCAAAAATTATTTGGATCTGTAGTTATTGCCTTTAATAAATCACTTATATTAAATTTGGCTCATTTATTTAAATTTTATCTCCTTCGTTTTCAGCATGAAGCTGGTGTATACGTATATGTGCAGTGAATGTGATAGTTTATGTATGAGACCAATTATTACATTTTATTTGTAATCTGTTAATTTATTAGTTTTATCAATCATCCAATTGGTCCATCTATTCACCTTTAAGAACGATGACCAGAAAAGGCAAAGAAAACTTAAAAAATCGTTAGAGGGGAAGCCTCTTAGAGGGGAAGTCTCTTAGAAAATAATTAATATTTGCGGCCACAACTCATTGATAGAAATTAATTTAGAATAAGTGGGATATAGCTTATTTAGTAGAACCTTCCCTTGGAAGGGGAGGGGGTCCTCAATCTGCGAGAACTGGCTTCTTTGTGACATGGCACGTAATCACTATACAAAAATTAAATATCTTGCTATCTGTTAACAAGATGAATAGTGATGGTGGGCTTTTAATTAATTTATAGAAGAGATTCATAAGAAAATTACGTAACGGGACTAAGAGGAAAATATCTTTCCCCACCATCATCACACAGGTGCACTTGACCAGAAGACTTGTTTGGTTAAAACAATCCCTATAGAATAATTAAATTCTACTTCACAATACCATTTGTTTTTTGTAGAATTTGATCTACATGCCTCCACCGGTAGTCACAGGCACTGGAGCAGAGTGGCAGCCACAGCGGCTGCACAGGTGAACTCTAAATGCATAAATAAGAAATATAAAAAAAATATGGGACTGCTCTAGGAAGAAATTTCATGCAAAAAATAAATAAAAACACAAGGTAAAAAGGCATTTTTACTCACATTTTCAAATTTTCTTTCCTTGCCAGCATTATATCGTAATTTTCGGGTGAGGAGGAAGGTCTGAAAATGAAAGAATTCATAAAATCTATCTAACAGCTGGGAGAGGTAGCCCACTGGAACGAAATTAAATGTATAATTGGTAAATCCAAATTGAAAGGTGCAGCATTTTAGAAAGCGGTAGACTATGATGTATTTCAAATTGAAAATGTTCCCTTCGCTGAAAGACTGCAGCAGCTTTTTCATCAAGAAAGAATAGATGATGATGCTGATCGCGACTTTATCAACGCGCGTCAATGCAAACGTACAGGCTTTTCTCAATCGTTTGGAATTTTTGTACCAAAGAGCCTATGAAAAGGGATACAGTAATTTCAATAAACAAAATGAGATCCTTCTTCGTTTTAACCCCTTCAGTCACCTTGGCAACATATGTTTCCACTTGTATCTTGGACGTTTACCTTGTCAAAAGTGCGGTATTTTTTTATGTTTTGTAAAATTTCGTACTAAATAAATGACATGAATAAAATCTGTTGATTCTCTAATAAATATGTATATTTCGGTAGCAAATATAGCCATACATGTAAAAAGATAATAAAAAATCTTAATAAATAAAAAACTGCTGGTTATGTTTAATGTAACAGTATCAATATAATAAATGTAAAAACAAAATTTTTACAATCGAATTTAAGGTCTGTGTCTGAAGGGGCTACGCATGGTGTGATATCGGCCCATCGCCACGTACTAATGTATGTTAATCCATCCTCGTCTAAGGAGGTGGTTGACCATGTCTTACTCTCTGAGAAGTGGAGAAAGAAGAAATATACTCTGTCTCACTATATGAAAAAAGCTGCAAGGCAATTTGGGGAAGCACGTCACTAATTTTTCACCTTCACCCCATAAAGTAGTCTCCGACTGCTCTCGTGTAGTGCTCAAAAACATGAATGGTTTTTCGGTTTCATTTTAGCCTCCATGGTTTCAGTTTCTTTTTTATTGGCTGCGCGTTGATCTGAATGAGATGACAATTGGTAACGTGGCTTTCCCATACTGCCTTGCAGATTTTTTCATATAGTGAGACAGAGTATAGGCACGTTGTCAGCCTCATTCGACAACGTCTCACTAAATTTTTCAAAACAATTAGATACTGCTACCGCAAAATGGGAGGCGAGACACATGCGCTTGGAGGAGGAGCTCCTCATGGCTAAACAACAAGTTCAGAACAAAGAACATGCAATGCAACGGCTTAAATCAAGCACGACTCACTGCAGGCTTATTTAAATGAGTTCAAAGCTCAATTTCAGAATGCCAGGCCCACCACCTCTAACAAAATGAATGTTATGAATGTGGGGATACTACATATAACGTTAAAGATTGTGAATGGCTTAAGAAACAGAAATGGGGACATTCTGAGCCACCCACACCCACTTCGCAAGACATCAACATCATTGAACTTAATAAACAACAACACTTATTTATGATTGAGGGAGCCATTAGTAGCCAGCCTGTTAAATTCTTACAAGACAGGTGCTCAGGCATCGTTCTTAATACCCCAAATAGGCCTCGTGGTCTCATAAAATCACCCTCAGCCTGTTGATCTTATTATGTTTTTTTCGGCAATACACAGACCATTCCACATCAGATTCACACCGACGTCATTTTCGGAGACACAAACTGTCAGGATCAACGTTTTTTCTTACTGGATATGCCTAATTGCCTATATCAAGGCATTGCCAGAGCAGATATATTAGAGCATATTTCCATTGACTTCTCACCGACACATTCATCTCCTGACTTATATCTTATTAGAGTGTTTCCCCTGATCGAACAAAACACAGTTCGAACACTGACATGCAATTATTGCATCCTGTCAAGAATACTTGTATAAATGGAGTCATTCTTCGGGAACAAAATGACTCATTAGAGTAGGTGGGGATTGTGGGGCAAATTTGTGATATGCCACACAAATCCAAATATCAAATATTATTTGGATCTGTATTTATTACCTTCATTTATATTTAATTTAGCTAATTTATTTAAATTGCATCTCCTTCATTTTCAGTGTAAAGCGGGTTTATATATGTGCATAAAATATGATAATTTATGTACGAGACCAATTATTATATTTTATTTGTAATCTGTTAATGTTAAGGGGCGAATTAAAAACACTACAGATCCATAAACAGAATGTAATAAGAACTTTAATGTTCAGCTACTCCAGTGGACAACATTACAACACCAGCCCGGAAGGCTGTATATAATTTTACATCAAGTCAGTTACGCTCATCTCCAAGCCAACAAGAAGATTCTAAACAAGTAACAATGAATGAACGTAAAGCATGAAAACAAATTACAACAATGCAGAAAAAATATCTATAAAACTACCTTTTAATTCACTCCAATATTAACACCAATAAAATTTAATAAAATAATTATCCAACATATTCCACCCTTTTTTTTATTTTTTATTTGAAATACATTAATCCTGATGCAAAAAAGACGAACCTCTTGTCCACAAACGTTTTAATGGGCGAATACGTATTTCGATCTCTTTGAGATCATTATTCAACGCAAAATAGGCTAATTCGACAATCGACAATCGATCAGTCACTTTACACGCTCGCCCAAAAAGTAAACCAAATGAGGTGCACTAAGTAGGAAAGAAGCCTGATGAACCTCTTTAAGTCATCCAGAGAAGAGTCCCTTCATGGTAGTGTATATACACGTCGGTGTGTGTAGGTTTTCGATAGATATCGAATTCCAACTTACTGCCTGTCCGTATGATTTTCACCAATGACGTGTATATACCATTGCTGGAGCCAAACATTGGCTGCTTTCATCTTTCTAGTGGATCGAGCTTTAAATATCCCCTTGTCTAAGGGTAGGTTTGACGCCGAAATCGCATGCATCCAAAATAGCAGTCGTCAATGGCTACAGTTCTGAATTGGTTAAAGATCTGGTCAGGAGAAGTTTTGTGAAATTAGTTAGAGATTCCACAAAACTCAGCAGCAACGAGGATGCCAAATTCAGATAGCCCATTTCCTATAATAGTGGACTCAACGTGAACTTACAGGCAATCTTTAAGGAAGCACAGCTGTCCATAGCATACAAAAATCCTAATACTTTGAAGAACCTTCTCGGAAACCCTAAGGATAAAACGCCACCATTGTTGCAGGCGGGAATTTATGAGATAGGTTGCAGCCAGTGTCCCAAGACCTATCGAGGAGCCACGTGCCGCAACATAAAAACCAGGTTCAAGGAACATACGGCCCACGCCAGGTTTGGTCGTCCTGAGAGATCCGCAGTTGCCAAGCACATGATTGAAACGGGCCACGCCGTTTTATTAAAGGATTGCCGTTTACTTAGGTCCGTAAGGAACAGGAACTCATTGGACCCATACGAGACCTTGGAGATCGGGATAAAGGATCCCGGAATATTGCTGAACAATGACTCAGGTCCCCTCAGCGATTCTATTTTACTAAAATTGCTTAAGATTTCTTAATTTTTTGGTTGTTTCCTTGTACTTTTTAAAATTTATTTTCTTACTGTAGTTTGTTGTTAAATAGAAGTTTTTAGATTGTATAGTTTAGAATTTTTATTGTGTATATTTGGATTTTGTAAACCTTTTTCTATTGTATAACTTTTGCCAGTTGTTTAAATCTGTACTGTATACTTTGGTAATATTGTTTTGTATAATTTTTGGATTTTGTATAACCTTTTTCTATTGTATAACTCTTGCCAGTTGTCTGGAATCTATATCTCTCCTAGGTCCGCGCTTTTATTTTATTTTGTACGAGGGGTCGATTGACTCTCCCATTGGACGTTCGACGTGTTCGTTGACTGGTCCTTTGGAGAGAGTCAACGGCCCCTCTTTTTCTTATAAATAGTGTAACGTTCTAGTGAATGTTAGTTACGTTTGTCCGACGAGAGGGGGGGGGTAATATGTCTTTTATTTCGTAATTTTTTCTGTGTAATCGTCACGTGTTTTAAAGCACTGATGCACCTTTCTTTAGCGTTATTTTGCATTGTTATAATAAAAATTTGCTTATTATAATTAGAAAGTATGTCCCTTGCTGAGTTTTTGTGTTTTGAGCGTGTTGTTATGTAATGGGTTTGTTGTCGTTGTGAGCGATTGTTGAGATCGTTCGTAAATGCGCGTTTTGATTTTTAGTAATGAATTGTTGAGAGATCGTCGTTGTAAAAGTATTGTTTCGTAATATTCGGTGTTTGTTTTGTTTGTTAAAAAAAGGTTTTTGTGTATATATATGTGGGGTTTATTTTTCCTTCGATTTTCTTGAGGCAAGCGGACGTGTCTTACGCAGCGGGATGTTGACCGCCATGTTCGAACGCTACGTCCGCGGAGCCGAAAATGTTTATCCATTTCAGTGCTATATAAGTATAAGACAAAGAGAAGTATGTTTGATTTTGCCAGTTTGGCCCTGTAATTTTTGAATTTTGTCTATGATTGCTCATGTTACGTTGGAACCATGTCGAGTGCTGAGATAGAACGTATGCGACTTTCTTCAAAGTTGACCCGAGATGACGCCTAGTTGGAATGAAGAGTTTGTAATTACCCGATTTTTGGCCCATGAGAGGTTGTTGAATAAGCACAGTCGTCCGCAATTGATGATGACAACATAATTTTGGTGAGTGACTGATTTTTCTTGATTTATTCCGCCCGAACGCGCAAAGACACTCGGAGAAGAGTTTTGATATCGGCGCGCCGCTGAACCTCCCGCCGATAGCACCGATTCAAAGCGAGACTCATGTTTTATTGTAATGCTGCGCTCCGTGCAGGTTTAAGAAAAAATCATTAACTGTTTAACATGATCGTAAACGTTGTGTTTAAATGCGTTTAGACGTTATGCTAAGCTCCGTAAACTCTTGCTTTTAGATTTTAAGAGTATGAGCGCATTCGTACAGGCGTGGGCAGTTTGCTCGAGGGAGCAACGCACTGGCAAGTAGAGGGAGTTGAGCGCCAAGGTCTCCACTAGTCACAGCTCGGTTGCCTGTTTACGCACAGAGCTTTGTGTGAGGGAATCGGCTGCTCGCCGGAGGACGCTGGGAGTAAGGTCGCTGTGCTGCCAAGAGGGGTCACAGCACCTCCCCCCTAGCTGATCATAAAGAAGGCGCAGTGCGCGAGTTGAGCGTACACATTTGGAGCACATTCGGGGCACAGTGTCTTATATGCAGATTAACGTCTCTGGTTACATGAACCTCTCCAGCCATGCTTGAGCTGAAGCCCTGTGTTGCATTTATGGATTTCACTCCTGTACAATGCTAGCTCGAGGTCTTGAGACGAGCAACGCCTCAATTTGATGCATGGTTTTAGAAAAGTAGTTAATGAAGGGGCCCCGGATTTTGTTAGTACATAGCTTATGTTGAGTATTTTTGTAATTGGTGTAAAGGAATATGATAAATAAAGTCATTGTAACGAAGTTCTACCACGGTGTCAGGTCACACATCAATTAATTTGGTTCCGAACCCTAGCACCACGCACCCTCAACGCAATTTTTGCAATTAGTTGTAGTATTATCAGACACTGCGGGGGCGGGGTAGCTACAATAGCTTGCTTTGTTAATTTCCCTATTTTGCGTTGAATAATGATCTCAAAGAGATCGAAATACGTATTCGCCCATTAAAACGTTTGTGGACAAGAGGTTCGTCTTTTTTGCATCATGTCTTTATCCACAGTATATTCCCACTTCTCAACATTAATCCTGAACTCCCATTTTTATTACACAATAATAATGCTTTGAATAGGTGAGGGGTTTTGTTAATACCAATACCAGGGTGGTCATAAATTATTAAGCACATTTTGACAGTGAATATTTTATTAACCAAGAAATGTACACACTTCTTGTGAACATCATTGAAAAGTACAACTCAAACAGTTTTTTTCCGTAATATTCCGAAGTTACAGCACTTCCACGTGTGCTCCTGCAGTGACTCGCAGAATATCCATTCGATATTCGATTTCACGCCATGTATTCCGCAGCATTTCAGGCCACAATCCTTTCCTTCAATTCATCAAGATCACGCACTTTTCTGGAGTACACACGGTCCTTTACATATCCCCACAAGAAAAAATCGAGTGGTGTGATGTCAGGAGATCGCGGAGGCCATGAAATCGGCCCCCCGCGGCCAATCCAACGACCAGGAAATTATAATCCAGGTATCGCCGCACAATCGTTCCCCAGTGTGGCGGTGCACCATCCTGTTGAAAAATAACATCTGGTTGTCGTTGTTCAAGCTGCGGTATAGCATAACATTGCAGCATGTCAAGGTACGTGATGCTATTCACCGACTGCTCTGTGAAGAAGAATGGTCCAATCACTTCATTGACAGTCAACGCGCACCACACATTGACCTTTGGACTGTCTCTAACATGTTCACGGACTTCATGAGGGTTCTCTGATCCCCAAATGCGACAGTTGTGTCTGTTCACACGCCCGGAAACATGAAATGTTGACTCATCTGAGAAAGCCACTTTATCCAAGAACGTGTTGTCCACATCAATTTTGTGCAGAATGAGCTCCGCGAATGCAAACCGTTTGCGGTTTATCGTCGGGCTTTAGTTCCTGAACAATCTGAACTTTGTAGGCATACAATTTCAAACGCTTATGCATCACTTTCATCACCGTAGATCGTGGGACTCGCAATTCCAAGCTAGCGTGCCGAGTTGACTTCGTAGGGCTCCGTTGGAACGCATCTCGCACCTTCTCAATGACTTCCTCACTGACGGTAGGCCTACCAGCACCTTTCTTGTAAGCTACGCTTCCAGTGTCCTTAAACTGCTGATACCACCGCTTTATGGAATCCTTTCCAGGAGCAGGTTGTCCATATTCCAAGCGGAATTGCCGTTGAACTGCTATCACGGATTTCTGCTCATGAGACGCACATTGCTTTCTGCTGCACGGTCGCCATTTTCGCGTTTTGTGTTCCTACGCCAAACAGTGCTGCCGCTTGGTGGTGATAGTGACACCTGACAAACTGTTTGAGTTGTACTTTTCAATGATGTTCACAAGAAGTGTGTACATTTCTTGGTTAATAAAATATTCACTGTCAAAATGCGCTCAATAATTTATGACCACCCGGTATATCGGCGATCGTCTTATGTGTAGAACAATAAGATAATTTTATGTTACCATTTTTGTTAGCATCTTGTACAAATTCTAGACGCAATTGAATACGTTCAAATTGGAAAAATAACCATAACTCGACACTGCCATTAATGCTGCTCGATTATCAAAATAAAAGGGAATATTATATGTCTGAACTGCAGAAGGAAATACGTCATTTAATTCAGATAAAAGATTTGATAGTTAATAATTCCTTTAACAAATTTGTTTATTTATTTATTTATTTATTTTGTTAATAACAATATACAGCTGCGACCACCTGGGACCGGTATGGTCAATGGACCGACTTGTTACTTCCCAAGGGCCGCTGAAGTATATTAATACTATAATCATAAGTTTACAACAAAGGTTTAGCACAAACATGAAAACAATGATGAACATTATAATATAAAAGTAGCAATAGACGAGTAACCTCTACAAGAAAATATAAGATTATTGTAAATCTGAATTAATACATTACAGTATTTAGCATTTTTAAAATTGGTTCAGGTTAGAAGAGTCTAAAGCCTGCTATAATCAGCAACGTACTTAGAGCCATGGGAAACTGAAGTGCGTTTCAGAAATTCAAAAGGAGGAACCACTTCTGTAGTTTGAAAATACGTGCAAGGTTCGATGACGTGGATGATCCCCAGATATTAATGCTGTAGCAAAGAGCAGAATGTATCCAAGCATTATATAATAGTAAAAGAATTCTAGTGGGCAGAAAACGTAATCTCGAGTTAATTCCTTGCTTTTGATTTAGGTTAGTTAGTAGTGAATCAATATGATGGTCCCATGTAAGATCATGCATAATAACCAGCGCTAGATACCTGAAGAATGTCACTGTTACTAAAGGGCAGCCATCATAGAGTAAGGAAAAAACTTCAGGTACGTTGCGCTTATTTCTTTGATAAAAAAGTATAGATTTAGTTTTCTCGGTATTAACGTATAAAAAATTCGTGCTGGACCATGCTTTCAGGTTAGAAAGTGCATCATTCAATGATGATGACAGCAACACAACGTTGTGACTTGCCGCTATAAATGTGACATTGTTGGCGTATAAAATATCTGGAGTGGTATAGAGAGAGAGATGGCTGATGGCAAATCATTTATATATACACAAAACAACAAGGGAGAAAGCATAGAGCCCTGGGGGACTCCCAGATTTCTCATAACTCGATGCGAAGAGATATCAGAATGAAGTAGAAAATAAACCCTGTTGGTGAGAAAACTCGTATGCCACTGCAAAGGAAGCCCTCGGATGCCATAGAGATAATCTGAAAAGGAGCCGATCAGTGAGTACGGAGTCAAAAGCCTTTTTAAAATTTACATATACCGCAGCAACAAATTTATTAGTAGCCATCTCGCTCGAAGTGAATTCTAAAAAATCATGGAATGCAGTTTCAACACTTCTTTTTGGAACGAATCCATGTTGGAAAGGCGAGATTACGGTATTTTTCCCATGTGGGATAGTCGAAAATAGTACAGTTTCTCGAATATTTTTGCAAAGGTAGAAGGGGCAGAGATTGGCCTATAATTCGAGAAACGTTTAGGATCCCCTTTTTTAAATATAGGGGTGACTCTTGCGATCTTCAAGACATCTGGGAAAATACCTGTAATTATTGAGTGGTTAAATAAGAAATCCAATGGTTCGGTTAATTCACGATGTAAACAGCTTATTGTATCAGAAGATAGGCCAAGAGGGTCAAGGATCGATGAAGACTTTAAAGAAAGTATTACTTTATCCACCTCCTCAGAAGTAGTAGGGGCTGCAAAGAAACTCGAAACCATATTAGAGAAAATAATATCATTTTGCGTACTTTCAAGGTCAGTTGATGCAGAATTACATGGTAATAGGGATTGCAGAAAAGTAGTCAGATTGGAACTCATGACCTGGTCAGACTGTCTGAATGCCGTCACCGGGGGACGATAACCTGCCAAAAGATTTTTTTTATTAATTTCCACTTTGCAAGAGTAGAGGCGAGCAAACAGTCTTTCGAAGTAGATTGATTTAGCCTCCCTTATCTGCAATTTTACAGCATTTGAATAGGATTTAAATCTTTTAATATTAGCTGGGGAAGGGGCTCGATGAGGTTTTAAATAAAAGTTGTTCTTTTTCTTGACTGCAGCACGAATAGTGGGGGTGATCCAGGGCTTCTGTGAGCTAATAATAGGTGTCATTAGATTCGAAGAACATTGATAAGGAAGGCACTGGTCAAATCCTATATTTACATGGTTTAAAAAAGTATGGAATAGCGCATTAGTATCTTGCTCACCTGACAGTAGTGTTTCCCAATCTGTTAAAGCTGTTACGGTGCGTCTCTGTTTGTTAAGTCACGGCACTAATTGTTACGTTGCATTTCCCTTGCGGTGACACGTCACTAATTATTTGTCTGTGTGACTCTTACCTCCCCTTTCCCAACCGTGACATCATTACTTAAATCCAGAGACCCACACGCACTTTATATCTTAGCTTGTACTCCTATGCTATTACCTACACTACCATAGCCTTCTCCTCTACTACTTGCTTAGACCTAGCACTATAATTTATTCTTAAACTCTAAGGGATTTCTAATACTCTCTTACCTGTGCCGCAATAAAAATTTTTCTATTTTGATCGTATAGTGGTAGTAATCCTTTCCTTCCCCCCGCATATATTAATATAATGCCAGTTAAATTTACCCCAAGACAGAGATCCCAACAAACAATAAAAAAAAAAGAAAAGAACAAACTTACTCCCTAGTTCCCCTTTTTATCACCATCCCATTTACTCTATATTCTGCTCCTGGTTGCAGGTCGGACTTACAATAATCATAATAAAAAAAAATTCTAATTACTCCCCCTTTTATACTAGTCAAGGATATGCGCTCAATCGCACCCAAAATGTAATGCTTATATATCAACAATTTATTTCTAAAGGTAAATTTTTTTAATCAAGACAACTTCAACAAATCCACATTTAACACATTTATTAAATAAGCAATCAAATAATAAAAAAAAATATATTGTTACAAACTTCAAGAATTATTCTCCTCCCCTTCATAAAAAAAAAAATCTCACAATAAAGAAACAAAAAAAATGTATCAAACTCTATCAATCCCTTTTACATACGATAAGATTATTGTATTCTTACGCCACCAGAATTTTCTCTCTCCCTTTGCCCTCTATTAACATTAACCTCTTAAATTCATAATTTGACTGTCTCTCTCTCTCTCTCTCTCGACTTACTAACTACAGTTTTTTCTACTTATCTAATATAGACACAATGAGCAAGAATGTCTTAGTCTCAAGGCTAACCCCAGTCCTCCTTCCTTAATTATAATTATCACACTATGTAGTCTGAAATACTTTCCGCGCAGGCCTGTAATTTTAGCTTTGTGCACGTATCTGTATATTGACGCATCTGATGTCGGTACGATGATTTCAGCTGAATTCGTGGCTACTATCACTTCCCTTCTCCTCGGCTGCTGCGGGTTCTGTCCGCTACGTCGGGTGCGTTGATTCCGGTTCTCTCTCTCGGTGTTGAAACTGCCACGGTCGCGCTACGCAGTCAGGCCTGCCCGGCTTTGCTGCCTCCTCGTGTCCTCGCTCTCAAGCCCAGTCAATGAGAGGCGCACGACGAGAGCGACAGCACAGGTCAAACACACCTAGGTACCCCGGCTCAGGGAGCTTGATCCCGATTCTAGCTGTGTACCCGTGTTCTAGTCATCTGTTGCCAAGCCCCTGACCACGTTCGCTTACGCCTCGCTTGCTCACTTCTCGTCATGCGGGATCGGATAGGCCCACCCGGCCATCTGGGTCACTGGAGCCGTCGTCTCGCCCGTCGCCTCCAGGTTGTCGATCTCTGATTTCTCCTGCTGCTAGTTGTCGACTACACGCTTTGAAATCTCCACATCATCTCTCTCTTCTCCTCTCTTTTTGTATATCATTTCCTCTCCACCTTGACCTTGATTTTCATTGTTCCTACTTCTCTTTCTCGGAACTTCCTCCTTCTTCTTTCGTTGTCTGGGCAATACCACACCTTCACTCTCTTGCTCATTGTTCATACTTTTCGACTCCTAATCCTTAAACAAAGCGGGCTCTAGGCCTACTTTTCCTAACTTGTATCAATTTACACAAAATTTATGAATAAATATTTTCTCCTACTGATATACTAATACAATTTCTTTGTTTAAGCCGAGAGAGATCAGTCACTCACCCATTGGGTCCAATTGAGCTGCATTCATACCAGGAAAATTTTGATTAATATAGCTTATTCAAAAACTCTCCAATTCTCTCCCTATTCCCTGATATTCCGAGTGTCACCCCTATACGATCTTTACCTTTTTGTTTTAATTTCAGAGTCAATAATTCCTAAAATAGCAAACACAGATATGCCTCTTCCGCATATCTGTAGTGTCGGGCCGTGTACGATAATTTAATATCGTGCACGTCCCGTCACAAAGCAAAAAAGGATTGCGAAACTATAAGCCTATGATTTGACATAACTCACTTACGAGTGGTATTCTGTTTATATAGGAACAGCGTTTGTGATTCAAGTATAGTAAATATGGGAAAGTGTTCGGGTATGGATGAGTCTACAGAAACACTGATCAAAGTATTTAGCGTTGTAAAACATGCATCAATAGCCGAGTATGTCCCGTAGGAGAGTGAGTAATGAGTATATGATGATGTAGTTACCATGAGACCTGAACGAATAATAGGGTCAAGTAATCCATTTAAACTGGATGATGGAGTGCTAAGATCTATGTTGAAATCGACTAATAATGTAAATGAATTCTCAGTGGTAGTAAATGAAGCAATATAGCCATTAAATGGGCATAATACTTGGACAGCGAACTAGTGGGTGGACAATAGACCACTAGGAAAGTATGTTTCCTGATAATGGTTACCGCCAACAGTTCGTAATCATCTGTAATACACGAAAATTGTTCAAGAAACAAGAAATCCAGTATATCTAGAATATAAATACATAAACCGCCCCCGCGTTTACGAGTCCGACTCACTGAAACAGCATTATAACCATCAAGTAAAGGTATTTCGCTATGACTACGACTCCAAGTTTCTGCAAAAATGAATAGTTTTGAAATAACAGCAATAGTATCTGTTTAGAGGCTTAGGGATTAAGTCCCAGCTTTGATGAAGGTGGATCGAGTCTAATTCACTCTTCATAGCCTCTTCCCATTGGTGACGTTGAGGGGAAGTGAGTGCCTGTTCATATGTCATAGGGTTCATCAAGGATACCTCCTTGAATGCGGAGTTGGTCAGGTTGGGATGGTAAAGTACAGCTCGATGCCTTTCTGCCTAGTCTTTCAATGTCTGCGATCTGCGTAACTCCTGTTGAGGGGGCGCAGGGCAGGTTGCGTCGGTGGCGTCAGGTCCGACTGGACGGGTGCCTCCACTGGAGGAACAGGAGAGATCGTTACAGCAGGAACGGATGAATCCTCTGCTTCAGGGGCGAAGTGTGGAAGAGGGTCCTCGACGTTGGAAGATGGAAACAACGACGACGGTTGTTCAACATTCTTCGCTTCGTTAATCTGAGAAGTCTCTGAGGATTGGAGATCATATGGAAGCTGCGGCATTGACGGAATCGTGAATAACGGTTCGCGGCACAGTGACATTCAGGGAATGTTTTTGGAAAGAATCGAACTGATCGCGATCGTATCAATTTATCCTCCTCAATCGAATGAATGTGTAGCCTTCCCCACCCCCACAATATGTCCGGTAGTGCCCTAGTGTTCGATGAACAGCACTTTGAGTGGACGAGAGCTAAGAGTTCGAGCCCGAAAACAAGAAATGACACCTGATATTACTGTAATTATATATGCGCACACTAGTTTATTAACTTAATTATATACCCATTCCATAATAATACATTGTACTGTTATATACTATTCTACCACTAAGGGGCCCCATCTATCAAGTTTTTGTTTCAAAACTAAACTCAAGGCTAAGGCCTTTCAGTCTAAATAAATCATCCAACCGGTACACTCGCCGTTATAACAGGGAATCTGCAGCTAAGAGCAATTGTAGTTATGGTGGCTATGCTTGCTTGACACACGTCATAGGGAGACCTACACTTCCGAATCAAATATCCCGTTCTTTTGCGACTACCAGCGCAATGCCCCTCCTTTATTTACCTAAAAAGGGGGGAGGGACAGTGGCACCTCCTGGGTAAGTGCAGATACCCGTTAAATCTACTCAATGATGGCGTGCGCTACTACTTTTAAAATTATAGTAATACGCGCTCGCGTACATTACTGCTGCACCAATCAAGCTTGCTAGTCGTATTAATCCACAATACCCATAACTAAATTCTTGCTGATTCCCGATTGAGATGGCCAGGTGCTTAATAAGAATAAAAATTAACAGTTAAACTTATATCTTAAGCAGTTGCTGATTAACATCAATTTGACGAGCTTTGAACACAAAACAAGGTCCACGAGTGTCTCCATACATCCAATACAACGTAACCGTGACTCCGAGGTAATCGTCAATCGTAGTATGCAAAGTCTGGGCATGCATCCGTGGCCTTAACACAAAACATCGTAATGCACTCACCCGGGAACTTCATATTACACTGCCATCAGGGCAGCTTTACCACGTCCCACGCCTGCTGCTCCCAATTGCGCCATTGGAATCGAACGCTCAGTTACTTCAATACTTGCCGTACTGGTCAGGTCCCATCATGAATTATGGTCCGCTTCTCGCCTCGCTCGTTCGATCAGTGGCCGGACGAATAACCATATTAAAAGAAATGCATAATAATTACGAACAATAAAACAGTTTATGCTTTCAAAGACATTTTACTTGTTTCTTTCCTCTTTATCACGTTCCTGTTCTTGACGGACTTGTAGAAGTTATTGGACATCGAATTCCATAATTATTGCAGTCTTATTTTCATATAAACATCCGATGACTATTTCTTAAGCAACAACAACGTCCGTTACATTTTTGTCATTTCATTTCGAACATCTCAAACACCAAAAGCCAAAAAAGGCATCTCTCATTACGTGTTAGTTTTCTTTCTTTTTTTTCACGATGAACAAGGAATCTCTCTTATTCTTAAAATGAATAACCTGATGAATCAACCGTTGGAAGCTGAGCTATCTTCTCGGAAAAGCACTCAACAATACAGCTCCAACAGAGGACCATTGACGATCATTCACGGCAAATTTGATTCCCAACTATCAATAACAACGACAATGCATTCAAAAATTCCGATGCACAACAAACAATACCATTCATACAACAACACAATCCTGGTTATAAAACACACACAAAAAAATAATAAAGTAATGCCTCCAAATCAATGATAAAACATTTTACCTACTATTACACTCATCACTATTATCCTGCCATCAGACACACGTGACTAACCTATATGAAACGTCACAAATGAGATAGCCAGGTGATGACGCCGTGTATCCCATGAAAATTCCACGTTTTGCATGTGCCTGGAATTTGGATCGGTGCGAACTTGGCACAAAATAATAGACTACGCACCCAAATGGTGCTCGATGCACCAAACCACGTTCCATTTTTTTAATAATCCTCTAAACACTATCTAACTTAGCAAGCGCACAGGGGAGATTAGAATTAAGACTTCTGATATTTATATAATATATAGATAAATTTTGATTAACAACCGGGGTTGATAATCCCTTAATAGCGGTATTCAACTCATCCATTGACAAAGTATAATTAAAAGAAGACATAATTAACCAGTTAGAGAACTGAGTGAGACGCAAATATGAATAATCAATTAGTAATATGTAATAACGCAAAACGAAAGTTAAAATAAATAAAACGAGGAGAAAAAAAAGAAAAAGGGAAAATAAATAAATAAATAAATAAATAAATAAAAATGGCTGTAGACCATACAGAAGAGCGAGCAAAATGAAGAAAAATTTACTTAGGACTAACTAAATCCAGTATAAAAATATAAATTATATAATACAAACCTTACAAAAATAAAATTAAATATTGCTTCAATAAAGAAAAAACATTACAAATTCAAAACTTAGACATGGTAATCAAATAATATACAGAATGGAAGTGGCATGGAAGCATATAATATTAATAATACTGAAGATCCATTTCTTAGCAATCAATCTAATTTTCCCGTGGGAATCTTTAGCGAAAATTTTTCCACCATAACGCTATGCATTAGATGGCCCAAACTTGGATTTTGTAGCTCGAAGTAACTTGTAACGAGCAGTGGTAAGGTCCTCAGTGATTGCTATCCGGACGTCACGAGTCTTTAATTTATTTCTATTTTTAATGATGGAGTCCCTGATTAAATAGGTGGAGAACCGCACTATAACAGGTCGGGAAGCATCTGATGAACGGGGCCCTAGACGGTGGGCTGCCACGATGTCAGAAGGGGCAACGGGCACATCAAGTTTATCTTTAAAAAGTACTGTCACAATCTCCATAAGGGATTCGTTCCCGGCCGAGGACGACGAGGATTTTTCAGGGGGAAATCCTGAGATCACGCACTTCCTTCGGAAGGGAAGTAAAGCCGTTGGTCCCGTGTAGTCATTTGCCGGCTGCACGTTAAAGTTCCCTTGCGAGGCAAAATTTGCGGCCCCTATAACGCCGTCCTGAAATGACCATGGCAGTTGAAAAGGACGTTAATACCAAATAAACCAAACCAACCAAACCATAAGGGATTTAGACGGTTCTTCAACTAAGCCGAAGATGCGGAGATAGCCCGAAGAGAATGTTGCTCCAAATTATCTATAGCAGAAAAACCATTGTCGATCCTTGATCTTCCATCGCAGAATACGTTATTGTCGATCTTAGTTAAGTTGTCTTGAAGGAGAGAATAGTTCGCTTCAGAAGTCTGTAATTGTTTGGTCAGAGAATCCAAACGAGTTGAACTTAGTCGACATATCCATAAATTTTTGATCTAAATGATCCATAAGCTTGTCAGCCAACTTGCCAGTAATGCGATCAAGAAATGCCGGATCCTCTAAGAGTGCAATCACCGCCTTCTCAATGTAAGCCGTGATTGAATAGTCTCCGGCGTACTTCGAAGGCGAGTCGAGGTCACAGAATGGGGAGGAGGCAGTTTCGGGTTAACTGCCAGTTGATTAGGCATGATAACTATTATATTAACTTCACAATGGGTACAAATGTATCGAAATATAGTAACTGGAATATTAAGAATCACTGCAAAGACGAACAGAAAACGATCTTCATGTAAGAATAATCAAGTCCAAGTTATTACGTTTACTCGGTAATAGGCGAATCCAGCGAAGGAAAAAAAACAGTTTTAAATGGACAAAATTCCAGTCAAAAATTCCATCTGAATGTCGTGTTACACAGATAATCCAAGTATAAAAGAGTTGATAGGCCGAATAACAGCTAAATTAATTATCAAATCACACAGTCATATTATTAATCTTGCTCGCTCAAACAAGGCGGTCAAGGAGAGCTCATTTAGCACGTAATTCAAAAAAACGTAATTCAAAGAAAATCAGCGGAACACACTTAAAGCTACAGGTTTTTGCTTTCGACTAAGCCACGACACAGTTCTATCAGCTAATAAAATTACTCCCCCACTAGACCCTATCTCAGCTTCAGTTGAGACTGACGTCACGGAATGACATCGTATGCCAGGCATAGTGCACAACATTGTATTCTTCCGCCGTTAGACTTGTACTTAGGCCTACTTGTACTATGACGTTCCTATTACTGGAAGTCACGTAGGTCCGTCGAAGAGAAGGGGGGGGGGAGTATCAGAAAAACTTGCATTATTGTAATTTTGTTCTTAAGTGTTGACATGCGTTATGTTGGGTTGTATGCTGATTTTAATTTTGTATAATAATTATGTGCATGTTAAGTATTGTCTGTGTCACGAATTATGCTTGTGGAGAAATGATTGTTTTGGTACAAATTGCTGTGGCTCTTTTGTGACGATCGTAAGCAACCCTCTGTCGGAGCTGCGATTGTTGGCAGTTTTTCTGAGGTGATCGTCTCAGCCCGTGACCACCGAGAGAGAAGGCCTCCGCAATGAAACTGAATACATTGTTGCATCACATAGATGGTGCATTGTTATTCGTATTTCTACCAATAATAAGCCTTGAAACAATTTGCACTATCTATGATGATGTAACAATGTATTTAGTTTCATTGCGGAGGCCTTCTCTTTCGGTGGTCACGCTCAGCCTCCGACAGAGGATTGTTGCGATCGTTTTCGTGGAAAACCTGTGTCGTCATTTGTTTCTCTGCCGAGGCAATGAGAGACAGGCCAGGGCACTCAAAAGTCACATGATCATCGGAGTCCGGCCAACAATTCATCCTTCATTGTCTCCATCTTGAATTTTAACAATCAGTATTTTTTTGTTTGTTGGAAACAATGAAGGGTGCATTGTTGGCCGGACCCCAATGATCATGTGACATTTGAGTGCCCTGGCCCAACACCACCTAGACAGAAGGCCTGCGCATCATCAAGCGGCTAAATTTAGAGCTTATTATTGGTAGAAATACGATTAACAATAGCCGCTTTAGTGTGATGTAACAATGTATGACGTTTCTGTGCGCAGGCCTTCTGTCTAGGTGGTGTTGCCTGGCCTGTCTCTCGTTGGCCTCGTTTTTTTGCGTGTGTTTTGTTTGTTGTTTATTATTATTCCTTTTTTTTAATAAAATTTGTCCGATTGAGACGCTGTGTGTGGTAGAGGACTTTGTTGTCGATCAAAATGATTCGAATTCAGTGATTATGAGATCGGTAACACAAGTTAGAATTAATATGTATGTAATAATTCTTCCGTTGCTGTATAACCATTTTCGTTAATGTTGTCATTAAGTGTTCCATGGACGTGGTAATTGACGAGCTTGGTCTTCAGAGTTAAGAGTTCCCGTTCCAACGACGCAGAGGCCTGTCATGATTTCCGAATAAAGATTACCAGGGTGCGGCAAGCGTCGGTCCGCCAGGAAAATAGATGGTAATGCATATGTATATCATTGGGTTTGGTGAGTGACTTCTGATTCAATTTCCATAGTCGGCGACAAACGGTTTACCGACCGATCAGAGTAACTTATAATCAGCAGTGTCAAGGGACCTCCCGCCTCTGGCATTGGCTGTCTTCTGCTATTGTCGGTGCTGCATTTGCAAGCGTAGGAGTACTCCACCTCTCCCATGGACAGTCTCCTATACTTATGTAGCCTCCTGTTATGGTTATGCGAACGATATGCCGTTCTAAATGATCTATGAATTTAATGTATTGTAGATTTAAGCTAGTTAAGCACCCTGCCCGTGACAGTGGCCGTCTAGCTTTATTATGAGAGATCCATCTTAATCGTGGGGCAAACATTACCGTGTGGTTCGTTAATAATTGTTTGCATGTACGAATTGAACACGCAGGAGAATTGTAGGAACGTGTTGCTCTTCATGTGGCTTAGTTAGGCGAACTCCGTACCCACCAGGAGGGGTTCCTGTACCTCCCCCTTGGCGACTATTAAAGGAGGTGCTGAGCACTTTCTGGTGCTAGTAGATCCTATGGAATATTTCTTCGGGGGTACTGGGAGTTGTTAGCCGATACCAGCTGAGTGAATCGTTCGCATTCTCTTGAAGTGCTAGAAAATGAATCTCTCGAGCAGGCACTACTAGGAATAACGAGCAGGTGTGCTGGTTAATCGTGTTCAATTGACTTAACACTAGATGATAATTGAGTAAGATAGAGGAATAAATATTAATCGACAAGGGCCCTTGATCAAAGCCTTTTGGTAAGATGATGCAAATAACTTATGTAACAGGAATTTTGTAATGAGTAATTGGAATAAATGACGTGTATGGAACTCAATCAGCGTAGTATCGAGTTTTTCCTTTCTTGTTTGGTCCCGAAACCTTAGCGACTCCCACCCCCTCACTGTTTGCATTAGCTTGAGTGTTTTTTTAATTATTGCAGGGGCGGGGGCCTGCAACACTTGCGCCTGAACAGGGACCAAACGTTCTGAATTTCCGAACCATTAAGGGACCCTTGATACTGCGATGGTATTGCCTGAACGTGAAGAAAAAAAATTTTGTTGGTTGAGTGGGTATTAAGGTGATGGAGAAATACGTGTTGAGTAGCGTGGTAGTAATTGGGTGAACAGTTAGTGTTAGTTTATGATGTCACAGTATGAGGGATGCATGGGGCGCATCCAACGCCTTGAGGCACTAGTTGAGAAATTAGTAGAGCTGGTGTCCAAGGTGTTGGGGAATGGGAACTATGCACGACGTTCAAGTGGTAGCGAGGTCTGGATGGAACACAGAACGGGCTCCCCTTATGATGGAGAGACAGATGCTGGGGTGTCACTGGTAACCGATCCTGATCTCGTGATGTTGCGGGTGCCGGGAAAGGGAGGTAACAACATGCGATGGACGGGTCCTTTCAAAGTGCAAGCAACTGATGGAAGTGGTTGGGTAAAAGTGACGGGCCTTCGTTTTGAGAATGTTAAATGGGTGAAGGCATGGCATATTTGGAAGCCCTGGCAAGTCAATTGGCTGGGAAACAGATGCGAATTGCGCAAGGGGCCTAGAACCTGTGAGCAGCCAACGGTGATGGATGACTGCCAAGGTATGCCACAGTTCTCCTATGAGGATCCCGGGGGTGCACCAGTTGTAAGTGAGGGATGGAGAATAGTACAGTCCGGGGAAGTGACTGAGGAGTTGCATCAGAGTGTTGATGTGGGATTAGGTGCCTCGTTACCACACCCGTTCTCTACACTTACGGATGTATGGATGCCTATGAATACAGAAGTGAGTGGGATAACCTTTTTCACTTATGAGAGCATGCCTATGTTTGATAGAGAGGTTATCACAAATCCATGTGTAAACGGTGAGAACGTAGCGGAAGTGGTAATGAATGAAGAACTACAGGACCAAGAGGTGATGCAAGTCTCGCCAACATTGGGTAACCCTGAGGTGGCTTCTACGTTTTATATGACAGTCGAGGAAACGAATGGGGTACTGGCTCAACCAGTAGTTGACTCCTGGGAAGATAGTCCTATAGAGGGGAAAGAAAGTAGTGATGCAAACATAGATTGCTGTATAGATAACATCATCCCGACCTGTGGAATGGAATTGTCAGATGTCGAATTGGGGTACAAGAGGGTATCCGAAAACGAGAACGATAAAGTGTCCGAGGTGGCTGATGAACCACTATCCGAGCTAGTGTAAGGCGAGAAGATAAACCAAGATAGGGGACGAGTCGATAGCTCAATAGGAGATAGAGTATAGCGTCGTGCACGGAAGAAAAGCATAAAGGTACGTCAATCGAGGCTTGAATGTACAATGATGACCGTGGCGGACGCTGTCGTGAAAGACAATAGACGGGGAGCAAAGAAGGGGTGCACTGGGTCGGAGGACATGAGCGAATGCGGGTTAGGGAAAAAAAAGAGAACTCGGGGTGGAGTGAAACACCGTAAGAAAGATAAAATTAAGGAGGATGGGGTAACCGATCAGGGAATTAATGAAAAGAGAAAGGTGGGGTCCCGAAGGGGGATGCGTGAGATGTCGGCAACATGTGGCATGAAACTTCAGCCAAGTGAACGGGCAGCGGCGGTAGCCCTGGCCTGGGCTTTGGCTAACGGTTAGGAGGTGTGGTGAACATGGTCTTGCAGAGCGATTGTCGATTAGGAATGCGTAGGTGTCTTGGTTAAGAGTGTTGTGTGGGTGCGAGAGTAAGATTAAGTTTGGTTATTAATAGATAATTTAGTTCGGGCTTATATCAAGAATAGTGAACATTGTTAATTGGGAATATTGAACTTATGAACAAGGAATTGAGCAATTAAGAGACGTTGATATATGTATTATTATGAATTATTTTGAAGTAGGCATAAGAATTAGAAGCCTTGTAAAACTAAGGATTTGGTAGCTAAGAAAAATTGATTTACGCGAACGGTTTTGTAGTGATTAAAGGGTGAAAGTGATTCATGTAAGTCGTGTTTGTGTAGAATTGTTGAATGTTGTTTATTTTGTTTGAATCGTTTCGCAAGACAGCGTGGTGGGGTTTTATGAGGTGGGATATAGGATATCGTGTGTTGGAATAGGAACATTATAATAAAAGGGTATATTTGTGTCTATTTTGATTTTATAATGTTTTTTTTGCGTTTAATTTTTTTTAGGTTAAGGATTTAAAATATGGTATGTAAGAGTTTGTTTAGCGTTTGGTTTTAACGGTTGTTTTGTGTTTACAGGCAAATTGAGTAGTTATATGAGTGACAGGTAAGAATGTATCGTAAGGTAATTATTGTAAATTAAGTTGGGTGGCAATGGGTGAATGGTCGTGATTTTGCTTCTAAAGTATGTGCCAATATTATAGTATGGGATAGGATATATGTTTTTGTTTTTGGTATAAATGTAAAGATTGGAAATTAATGGTATTGGGGATTTTCTCGAGCATAATCCAGTGGGGTATGTTCGAGGCTTTTCGTCAGGCGTGTGTGACATTCATATTAATAGAAGTCACGTAGGTCCGTCGAAGAGAAGGGGGGGGGAGTATCAGAAAAACTTGCATTATTGTAGTTTTGCTTGTAAGTGTTGACCTGCGTTACGTTGGGTTGTATGCTGAATTTAATTTTGTTTAATAATTATGTGTGTGTTAAGTATTGTCTGTGTCACGAATTATTCTTGTGGAGAAATGATTGTTTTGGTACAAACTGTTGTGGCTCTTTTGTGACGATCGTAAGCAACCCTCTGTCGGAGCTGCGATTGTTGGCAGTTTTTCTGAGAAGACTGTATCAGCCTCCAACAGGGGATTGTTGCGATCGTTTTCGTGGAAAACCTGTGTCGTCATTTGTTTCTTTGCGTGTGTTTTGTTTGTTATTTATTATTATTCCTTTTTTTTTTAAATAAAATTTGTCCGATTGAGACGCTGTATGTGGTAGAGGACTTTGTTGTCGGTCAAAATGATTCGAATTCAGTAATTATGAGATCAGTAACACAAGTTAAAATTAATATGTATGTAATAATTCTTCCGTTGCCATATAATCATTTTCGTTAATATTGTTATTATGTGTTCCATGGACGTGGTAATTGACGAGCTTGGTCTTCAGAGTTAAGAGTTCCCGATCCAACGACGCAGAGGCCTGTCATGATTTCCGAATAAAGATTACCAGGATGCGGCAAGCGTCAGTCCGCCAGGAAAAAGGATGGTAACGCATATGTATATCTTTGGTTTTGGTGAGTGACTTCTGATTCAATTCCCATAGTCGGCGACAAACGGTTTACCGAACGATCAGAGTAACTTATAATCAGCAGTGTCAAGGGACCTCCCGCCTCTGGCATTGGCTGTCTTCTGCTATTGCCGGTGCTGCATTCGCAAGCGTAGGAGTACTCCGCCTCTCCCATAGACAGTCTCCTATACTTATGTAGCCTTCTGTTATGGTTATGCGAACGATATGCCGTTCTAGATGATCTATAATTTTAATGTATTGTAGATTTTATTTATTTATTTGTTTATTTATTTATATATTTATTTATGGATTACACCATTTTTACATAAAGGAAAAGTAGCAGACATTCATAATGAAAGAAAGGTAAAATTATTGAAAATATAGAAGGAATCGGTATACAAGTAATGTGAACCTAAAATTAGCAATGCAGCCTAAAGTTGTAAAAAAGTTCTGTTCAGATGTTCTATGGAATCGAAAAAGAAATCGTGATGAGGGGAAACAATATTTCCCACCCTATGAAGACGAGGAATAGGGCCATTCATTTCGTAGTTGGTAGTGAGCACCTGTCGATAAAACAGTTCAAGGGAGCGTGTACATGAAGGTACTCTAAGCTGGCACCAACTCTAAAGGTCAGAACAGTCGATGTTGGCAGTAAGAATCTTTTTTAGGAAGATCGCGTCATGGAGTTGTCTTTTTTTGATCAGGGGAATAAGTTCCAGGAAATCCGCAACGGAGTCAATGGGTACCGAAGCATATTCGAACCCAAGTTTAATTCCTGCAATGCGTATAAGTCGATCCTGAATTTTCTGGAGCCGTTGAGAATGTCCAATCTGATGGGGAGCCCAGGCTACACTGCAGTATACGAGAATAGGCCTGACTAGTGCCACAAACAATATTCTTAGGGCGTCCACACTGAGTCTATGTCTGGAAGTTCTAATAATAAAACAGAGTGTTCTGGAGGCTTTGCGGCAAATATCGTTGATGTGAGAATCGGGGCTTAGGTTAGAAGACAAGGTTACTCCAAGATCGCGTATGACAGTCTTTCGTGGCAGCAAAGTATTTCCTATGTAGTAATCTGCAGTTATGGGACTAGCAGAGCGGAAGAAAGTTACAACTGCACATTTCCCGGCGTTTAGCTTCATTGAATTCTTAGAACACCATTTTACGACCTTCTCTAGACAGTTTTGGATCTTGGTACAATCTGAGATTTTGGATACCGTGCTAAAAATCTTGATGTCATCAGCAAACAATAGGCAACGGACATCAAATTTTCGTATACCACAAGATTTGTGGCAGTGGATCTTCCAGAAGTAAACCCGTGTTGTTCTTGGGCAAACAGACACTTTGCGGAAAAATTAATACAGTCAAGCACCAAGGATTCGAATACCTTTCCCAATGCAGATTGAATTGCTATAGTTAGAGACATCTGATGAATCTGAACATTTAGGAATGGGCACCACGTAGCTAGACTTTAATGAATCCGGAAAGATGCCTTCTTCCAATAATCTATTGAAAAAAACAGTCAGTTGGGGGGCAATCAACTCGCAACTAGATTTCAGACCAATGGGGGGAATCAAATCAGGCCCAGTTCCCTTATAAGCATCCAGTGAAGCCAACTTAGCTTCAACCTCCTCCACAGTTACAAGACAAGAAGGTACTGTAATTTGTTTATTGAACAAATATAAAGGAACATCAGACTTAGCACATTGGTAGGACTGAAGAGAAAAACTCGGCGAACAGGTTAAAAACGCCTGCAGGAGACGTTTCAGATCACCATTGAATGTGAAACTATTTTGAGGCACTGAGGCATTACCCATTTCCCTCGCAAAGCTCCAGAATGGCCTTAAGTTTAAAGGGATTGTGGAATTAATGTGAGTGATGTAAGAAGAATAACACTGAGAGGTCACCTCCTTGCAGATGGAACGTAACCGCTTGAACTCATCATGATCGGCTTTGCTGCCCGATAACTTGTAATTCTTATGTGCCTTTTTCATGAAAACCAGCTGCTTCAGATATCCAGAGAACCAGGAGGGAAAGTCGACTGTCCGATTTTCTTCGTAGGTGTATGCTGCAACACAACTTCACGAATAGTGTAAAGAAAACTATCAAATGCTTCATTGATGTTGGTGAAATGAAACTGAACTGGCCCCAAAGCATAATGAAGATTTTGTTGGATGTCCGTAATATTGCATCTTCTAAAGTCTGGGACGGTTGACGTGACTTTAGGCTTATAGTCAAAAATAGGAATCTCAGAGGAAAGAGCGGGATGGGCATCTTCTTCAGGCAGAATTGGATCAGATGCAGGGATAACTGCACTGTTGTGGTCAGAAGAAAAGTAAAGATCAAGAAGTACTCCGCGCTGGTTAAGAGTAAAGTTCTTCTGCTTCAGTTGGTAGGAATCAGCCATGTCGATAAGATGCTGCGAGGATCAACTGAGAGGGACTAAGATAGTCTCAGTCCACTTTATTTCCGGGAGGTTGAAGTCTCCAACCAAAACTATCTGGTGAAAAGTGGAATTTGTAGACAATATTTCGTCTAGTCCATTGCAAAGACTGTCATAGACCTGTGTTGGTTGCTGGGGTGGAATATATATTCCTGCAACGAGAATAGGAGGAGATCTACCAGCTTTAAGAGATAAGAAGATGGATTCACTGCAGTGAGTTGGTGAATTGACTACTTGGACCTTCAGCTCAGATTTCGTCGCAATAAGGACACCGCCGCCGCTAGACTTGATGCTTGAATCCCGAGATCGGTCTTTCCGGAAAATGTTGAAACCGCTGATCCCAAGTTCAGAGTTTTTGATATCAGCGTTCAAGCTGGTCTCAGTTAAAATTAATATATCGTATAACAGGTAGCAACAGCCTTCCTAAGTGCACTTAGCTTAGTGCGAAGTCTATTAACGTTTTGATAATATATTAGAAGGCTGTTGATCTGCTGACGTTTTTTGAGTCCTTCTTTACTATCTTCGGGACATTGTTGATATATTTTATTATAAGGTCGCGCTTCCCTGAATCATTTCTTTTTTTAATCTCCTCTCGAAGGTTCTGAAGATGCTGGCGTTCGCGAATTGTTCTATCCCGGGAGATACTAACTGATGAGAACTTAGGGTAAAGTTCTCTTATGGCAGTCTCATTTAAGCTAGTTAAGCACCCTGCCCGTGACAGTGGCCGTCTAGCTTTATTATGAGAGATCCATGATAATTGTGGGGCAAACATTAAAGTGTGGTTCGTTATTAATTGTTTGCATGTACGAGTTGAACAGGCAGGAGAATTGTAGGAACTTGTTGCTCTTCATGTGGCTTAGTTAGGCGAACTCCGTACCCACCAAGAGGGGTTCCTGTACCCCCCCCCCCTGGCGACTATTAAAAGAGGTGCTGAGCACTTTCTGGTGCTAGTAGATCCTATGGAATATTTGTTCGGGGGTACTGGGAGTTGTTAGCCGATACGCCAGCTGAGTGAATCGTTCGCATTCTCTTGACGTGCTAGAAAGTGAATCTCTCGAGCAGACACTACTAGAAATGACTGGCAGGTGTGCCAGTTATTCGTGTAAGATGAAGGAATAAGATGATAATTGAGTAAGATAGAGTAATAAATATTAATCGACAAGGGCCCTTGATTAAAGCCTTTTGGTAAGATGATGTAAAAGGAATTTTGTAATGAGTAATTGGAATAAATGACGTGTATGGAACTCAATCATCGCAGTATCGAGTTTTTCCTTTCTTGTTTGGTCCCGAACCCTTAGCGACTCCCACCCCCTCACTGTTTGCATTAGCTTTAGTGTTTTTTAAATTATTGCTCCCCTTGTCAGCTCGGCCGTATCAACTTTTCAGAATTTTTCGTGGACCCCTTCAAGTCGAATTCACGTGCTAAAACAGTGAGTGTAAAGAATTCAACGTTACTGGCATGTCATACAA
>JAHWFO010038280.1:449486-473051 GCA_023313115.1 Rhysida immarginata | reverse complement strand
TATCATACGTTCGGAAACGATGAGGAAGGAAAGAAGATACGAGGTTTTTTATATTTTTTACACATTAAGTTCGAGAATATCAATTTATTGATTAAAAAAACTTGGGGAAAGGTAAAAAGTGCAGATGAAGGGGTAAAAATAGATGACTTGCCTTATCTACTCGGGAGGCGGGGGGTAATTTATTTTTAATAAACGTATAAATGTATTTCTGCTTCACTGCTAAAGCTCCTCCTTGGAATGTTTACAAGATTTTATTAGGAGCTTTAGCATAAAAGCTACTTATAAGATTGCGCCCTTGGTCTGTACGTTTATCCGGCCGTCCGTCCGCCGTTTGCACGATAACTTGAAAACGGATTAACTTTTTCAAATTCTGTTTTCAGAAATATGACCATCAAAGACTTAGTTCGGCCGTATTAGCTTTTCAGATTTTGTCGTGGACCCCTTCAAGGAGAATTCACGCGCTAAAATAGTGATTGTAAAGAATACCAAGATAATGTCATGTCATATAACAATCGATTTGTCAAGAAGCATTATTGACATCGACGCGCAATTTCTTTTCATCTTTTAAGCATTATTGACATCGACGCGCGCACATGAAATCGCTTCGTCGACGCACCATTGCTCGAGTGCTCATAATCTACAGGGTGTCCCATGTAACCTGTACCAGCGATGGTCTGTGGTCTGGGGACACCAATACCTATCGATTGGACCCCATGTATGTTCCGCGATATTTTGTAGTTTTCGAGATATGAATTTTTTTGTTTTATTTTCGGATTTTTTTAAATTTTGGACGGTTTTAGCTATAACTTTTTCTGTAAAGTGATTCTTTGAGATTTTCTTTGTTAGTAATATGGCTAGCCTGTGTGTTCGTCTGTAACAATACTAAACACCAAATTCTAACTACTACAAGCTCAGATTTTGATCACAAAATTAAAATTTCTGTTTGATATAAATTGTTACTTGATTTCAACTTGAAAAAAAATTACTTAACCCTGACTGAATAACTTCCTGATAATTTTAAAAACTTAGCTCTCAGAATAACACAAAAAAGTTGGTACTTATATGGCATTTTTACGCGAAAACGAAGTTTAAAGTTGATACAGTCGAAAATAGTGAAATTAGGAATGTTAGATAAAAAGATGTAAAATAACGTATTTATATAAAATTTTACTCGCAAGTACAACTTTTATTTAAAGCATAATTTAGGTAAACAATGAGATAGGGTCTCGGGCGCAGGCAAGCGGTTACGATTCAAGGAGCAGGTAGTGTTGAAAACAGACAACAATAGGAATGACAAAAGCACGGCCTACGTTTCTCTCTAGGAACGCGCTTTTTTCTTTCGTCATCATCAGTCGTTTATCGCCTACTCTTGCGCTCGCTCGTACGTTACTGTGTATTGCTGGGTTTTGTGTATTTGGATTGTGTTTTGGACTTTGATTGCATACTGATTTGGACATTTTAATTCCCTGGAACAACAATTCGGCACGTTTACTGGACTTTGATTTTGTACGTTGTTACTATGGCGTACTCCCAACGGGATTATGCAGAAATGCATTATTATTACGGCTACGCACGAGGAAATGCCGGGCTTGCTGCGAGATTGTACCGGGACATGTTGATACGCAGAGGAGGGCGCCAACCAGCCACTTATCCATGTTTTTCTTTTCGTGCACAATTCCTACATGGAAGGCCGCTTACCCGGAATGAGCAGTCGACGATCTGGTGAAGGTGAATCGACAGATCCTGACCGCGTTGACCTTGTTTTGGAAGAAGTTGCAAGAGATCCCTCTACGAGTACGAGAGTAATTCAACGACGCACAGGTAAGTAATAATAATAATAATAATAATTGCTTAAAGGGTCTTTACATGTTGGCTTCGGCCCCACGCACGCCTTCCGGAACATAATTGCCCGAGACTTCGAAAGGTAGACAACAATAATAAAAAATACTTGTGTGTGATAACCTTTTTGTCCATCTTTCTATAGGAATCCCTCGCACTACAGTGCATAGAATACAGCGCAATGAGGAATATCACCCGTATCACATAAGGAAAGTGCAAGATTTAATTGCACCGGACTACCAACGCCGAAATGAATTTTGTCAAGAGATGTTAAGAAGAAACAACGAAGACCCCGAGTTTTTCGACTGAATTGTATGGACAGACGAATCAACATTCACCCGCAACGGAATATTTAATATGCACAACTACCATTCCTGGGCGACCGAAAATCCAAAACTAGTTCGGCGTCACAATTTTCAACACCAATTTAGTGTGAATTTGTGGACGGGCGTTGTTGGCAGAGAACTGATTGGCCCAAAAGAACTGCCAACGAGATTAAATGGTGAAAATTATTTAAAGTTTTTACAAAATGATTTTGTGGAGGCCATGGCAGATTCGGATGTCACTTTATCAACACGCCAGAACATGATATTTCAGTGCGACGGTGTCCCTTGCCACTTTGCAAGAGAGGTTAGAGGCCATTTGAACGAGCATTTCCCAGAGAGGTGGATTGGCCGAAATGCACCAATCGCCTGGCCTCCAAGGTCCCCTGACCTGAACCCCATAGATTTTTTTATCTGGGGATGCTATAAAGAATTGGTGTACCATCACGAATTCTCGAGTTTGGAGGAGTTAAAATTAAATGAAGCTCAAGAAATAATACGACAAAAAAAACCAAGCCTTCCGAGATTTGCGCGGTAATTTTTTGCGTCGGTGCCGTCTGTGCATTGCGGCGGTGGCAGGAACTTTGAACATTTATTGTGAAAACAGTAATAAATAAATGATTTCTTAAGATTATTTCTGTTGTTTTATATAGCACAATGTGAAAAAATAATTATGATTTGAATTTAAATATGTTATTTTACATCTTTTTATCTAACAGTCCTAATTTCACTATTTTCGACCGTATCAACTTTAAACTCCGTTTTCGCGTAAAAATGCGTATAAAGAACCAACTTTTTTGTGTTATTTTGAAAGCTAAGGAACCCATAAAGTTTTTAAAATTATCAGGGTTAAGTAAGTTATTCAGTCAGGGTTAAGTAATTTTTTTTCAAATTGAAATCAAGTAACAATTTCTCTCAAACCGAAATTTTGATTTTGTGATCAAAATCTGAGCTAGTAGTAGTTAGAATTTTGGTGTTTAGTGTTGTTACAGAGGAACACACAAGCTAGCCATAATACTAACAAAGATCTCAGAGAATCCCTTCACAGAAAAAGTTATAGCTAAAACGGTCCAAAATTTAAAAACATCTGAAAATAAAACAAAAAAATTCATATCTCGAAAATTATAAAAAATCGCGGAACATACATGGGGTCCAATCGATAGGTATTGGTGTCCCCAGACCACAGACCTTCGTTGGTACAGGTTACATGGGACACCCTGTTTATTATTAGGTAGCAGAAGAACGGAGCTACTTATTGGTTTTATAATGTCAGCCCGTCTCCTTCATAATTTCTACATTTTTTGAGGCAGAAGTTTGAAATTCAAAATGTAGCTTCCTATGGGCATGCTCATCTGCACTATTTAGTTTGGTTTTTGATTGGTACACTGGGGTCGGAATTACGGGGGTGGGATTCAGAGAGGACAACATATCTATGTGCTATTTAGGTACGTAAAGGCGTGAAATTCAGTATCCAGATTCCTCTAGGCAAAATCTGCATTACTATGAAGTTTAGGCCCAGTTGCTCCATTGGGGTTGGATTTGCGGGGGTGGCAGTCACTTGGTCTTTAGAACTATGGCAATATATGGCATGTGATAAACCATACGTTCGGAAATGATGAGAAAGGGAAAAAATACGAGCTTTTTTACATTTTCTACACATTACGTTCGAGAAAATTAATTTTTTGATTAAAAAAGTTAGGGAGAGGTAAAAAGAAGTGCAGATAAAAGGGTAAAAATAGATGACTGCAGATCTGCTACTTGCCTAACCCTACTCGGGGGGGGGGGCGGTTAAGTTCTTTTTAATAAATGTATAAGTGCATTTCTGCTTCCCTGCTAAAGCTTCTCCTTGAAATGTTTACAAGATTTTGTTTACAAACGTTACTTCCTGTCTCTTTTACTTCCTCGGTTTCTTTTAATTCTTATACTTTTTCTGTCCCTTTTAGTCCTCCAACTTTTTTTGCTTTTCCCTCTTCTCCAGAAGAAATTCTTAAGTATTTGATCGACTAAAAAGTTCGACTTTTCCCGATCCTTTAGGATTACGTCCAGATGTTTTGATCTTTGTAGCTACTTCTTTGGCTTTTCCTTTATCGTATTTATTAGGAGCTTTACATAAAAGCTAGTTACAAAAATGCGCCCTTGGTCTGTACGTTTATCCGTCCGTCCGCCGTTTGCACGATAACTTGAAAACGGATTAACTTTTTCAAATTCTGTTTTCAGAAATATGACCAGCAAAGTCTTAGATCGACCGTATCAACTTTTCAGAATTTTTCGTGGACCCCTTCAAGGAGAATTCATGCGCTAAAACAGTGATTGTAAAGAATACAAAGATAATGGCATGTCATATAACAATCAAATTGTCAAGAAGGAATACATTGTTCTTTCTGTTCATCTTTTAAGCTTTATTGACATCGGCGCGTGCACATGAAATCGCTTTGTCGACGCACGATTGCTCAAGTGCTCATAATCTATATTATTCAATAGCGAAAGAATGGAGCTACTTATTGGCTTTATAATGTCTTAACTGTGTACCCCTTCATATTTCTACATTTTTTGAGATAGAATGTTGAAATTCGGAATGTATATTACTATGGGCATGTACACCTTCACTGTTTAGTTTGGTTTTGATTAGCCCATTAAGTTAAGTTTGGTACGGAGTTTTGGAGGTGGAAATTAGAGGGGACCAAACGGCCTAGGTGTATTTATGCATATAAAGGAGTGAAATTCGGTATGCATTTTCCTATAAGCAAGATCTCCACTATATGAAGTTTTTTTCCCAAGGTATCCATGCCCTTCCGACTCGGTGGCGGAAATGCATCGAAAAGCAGGTGGACTACGTTGATAAATAGTGTACGTGTTCCAACTCTGTCTGTAATAAAAGAGCTGTAAAAATATATTTCCAGTTTTCATTTGACTGACCCTCGTATGTAGAATAAGAATGGAGCTACTTATTGGTTTTATAATGTCAGTCCGTCCCCTTCATAATTTCTACATTTTTTGAGGTAGAAGGTTGAAATTCGGAATGTAGTGTACTATGGGCATGTCCGTCTGCACTATTCAGTTTGGTTTTGAGTGATGCACTTGGGTCGGAATTAGGGTGATGGGATTCAGAGAGGGCAATATATCTATGTGCTATTTAGGTACATAAAGGCGTAAAATTCAGTATCCAGATTCCTTTAGGTAAGATCTACATTACTATGAAGTTTAGGCTCAATTGTTCGAGTGGGGTCGGATTTACGGGGGTGGCAGTCACTTGGTCTTTAGAAATATGACAACTGCGGTATATGATATATAATACGTTCGGAAATTATGAGAAAGGAAAGAAGATGCGAGGATTTTTACATTTTCTACATATTACATTCGAGAAAATCAATTTACTGATTAAAAAACTTGGGGAGAGGTAAAAAGTGCAGATAAAGGGTTAAAAATAGTGCCTTAACCGACTCGGGAGGCGGGGTGGGGGGATTGATTCTTTTTAATAAATGTATAAATGTATTTCTGCTTCACTGCTAAAGCTCCCTCTTGGAATGTTTACAAGATTTTATTATAAATATCCATTTTTAGCCAACAAAGTGTCTATCTTTCGGTTTTGGTACTAATACCCAAGTCTGATTCTCTGTTAAACTCTCAAACTCTTTTTGCATAGCTTATTGCCATTCATCTTTTAAAGTAGAATTCATTGCTTGCTTATATGTAACCGGAATCTGCAAATCTGCCAAGAACCCATAATAATCGGGTCTCATTAATACCCTGCCTGACCTCGTTACGCTTACTTGACGTGTAGAAATCTTCGAATCACATTCACTGTCATTTTCATTATCAATATCAAGATCCATATTATTTTTCACATCTTCATTATGAGTAATATTTTCATTATCATTAGTACAATTATCATCCATTACGCCATCAAGAATTTCCTGTGCATTGCTGCCTTGGCAGTTTGCGGAATCGGTTTATCATCAACAGTTAAACTCGGGTATGGATCATCAAAAGAAATCGAAGACCGAGTTACATCAATTGTCTCCGATTCAAAATTTTGGGCATTATTTTCTATGTTGGTTAAGGTAGAATTATTAAAATGAGAAATTTCATAATCTAAATCATTAAATTTTACATGGTGAGCACGAACAATTTTGCGAAAATTTTTACCGAGTCATAAAGCCGAAAAAGCTTTCCCTCCTAACATAAATAAATACAAGTTTTGGCATGTGATGAAAATTTATTGATGCAATTGTTTTGAAATAAATGCATATGCCTTACAGCCAAAGACATGCCAGTATGATAAATTTGCAAGGCTTTTCCTTCGCCAAAACGAATTTGGTGCACGATTATTACTTGCGGTAGGAATAAGGTTACAAATACAGTTGGCATGGCGAGCGGCTTCTGCCCAAAAACAATCAGGGGCTCTTGACTCTAACGTCAAACGACGTGCTTTATCTAGCAGAGTTCTATTCAGGCGTTAAGCTACCCCGTTCATCTGGGTGTATAGGGGAAAGAAAATTGTTGTACAATTCCTAATTGATTACATAACCATGTCATGGAATCATTTTTGAATTCAGTACCATTATCACAATGAATATTTACTTTCCGTTCACTTGATAAAATAAATTGATTTAGTTGGAGCCTCAGATTTACTTTTTAGGAAATATACCCAGCTCTTACGAGAATTATCGTCAATACATTCCAAAAAATATTTATTGCCTCCAAGAGAACTTTTAAAGGGTCCTGCCAAATCAACATGAATTAATACAAGTATTCTAGAAGTGGTCCTTCCTAGTGTATGAAAGCTAGTATTGCACATTTTCCCCTTAATGAAAACCTCACAATTCATTAATGAAGGGATTAAGCCCGTAATCAAGCATTGCTTTTGAGCACTAGGATGTCCTATTAACAGGTGCCATAGATTTCGAGAAGTATTACGCAAAGTTTATAATTTTTCCACATTGTTAATAAAGCAAAAGTATTAGGAACCACAGGTAACTCAAATAAACCTTTTCCTATTGGAATTTTATAATGGAAATTATTGTTGGAAAGAACACAACCATCTTTTGATAAATTAATTCTATAACCCATTTCAATTAACTTAATAGCTGAAATTAAATTTGTGCGAATATAAGGCACATAATAAACATTTTCTAATTGTATAATTCCATCTCCAACTCGTAACTCTACAGTTCCTATTTTCTGTACATTTCCAACATTCTTATCTGCTAATAACACTACAGTATCAGAAACATCTACACAAGAAATAAAAATGTCATTTTTAGTAATGTGAACTGTTGCTCCGAAATCTATAACACAACCGTCTCTAACTTCTACATTGGAAACGTCACCGCTTACTTGCAGCTGATTGGTAGTCGCTGGTATAGCTGGCTGTGGATTGTTAGGTATAAACACTCTTCAATTTTTCTTCATATGACCCAATTTTCCACAATGAAGACATCGGAGGACGCGGTTGCTAGTAGACACTCGAGATGAAGTGGTCTGTTGTTAATTAGGACACTGCCGACGTCCTTGACAACACGAGCATTTGCAGTTGCAGACCGGAGAATTTGATTTAGTTGACATGGTGATGCAGACTTCTTCATCACTTGGTGTCTGACGAACACTGCGACGTAATGTTTCTTGTACAAAAGCTGTTCTAACGTTTTCTACAGTCAAGTCACTGTCAAGACGGAAACTACCCGCTAAGTGATCCCAAGTAGCAGTAGTTGAATGGCTAAACTATTCTCGTCTATTGGGTGACCTGCAAGCTGAAGCAACTTGGCAATATTTGAAATTTCTTCGACATACTTTTTTGGTTCTTCACCGTCAGGGAGATGAAATCGTCCTAATTGCCTTTGAAGTTGCATACACTGTAGAATTGTTTTATCAACATACAGTTTTTCAAAATGCTCCCATAGCTGTTTAGCTGTTACATTTGCATCAATGCTATTTAGACACGCTATTGATAAATGAAGAATAATTTCACTTCTTGCCTCTTCATTTAAAGCCACATCAATGGTTGTTCCCATAGACTCAGAGTCGTAGTGTCATCATGCTGTTCTGCAATCCGATGTGTAGAAATTGTTTTAGTTGAAGGTAGCAGACGAATTGCTTTCCATAATCCTTTTGAAATTAGCAATGCTTTCATTCAAAGTTGCCATACGACAAATCCCTTTTTTACTTGACTCATTATCTTTTATGCTCTGCTACCAATTTTAAGGGGCGATTTAAAAGCACTACAGTTCCATAAACAGAAAGTTATAAAAACTTTAATGTTCAGCTATTCCAGTGGGAAAAATTACAACACCAGCCCAGAAGGCTGTATATAATTTTACATCAAGTCAGTTACGCTCATCTCCAAGCCAACAAGAAAAGATTCTTAAACAAGTAACAATGAATGAACGTGAAGCATGAAAACAAATTACAGCAATGCAGAAAAAAAACATCTATAAAACTACTTTTTAATTCACTCCAATATTAACATTAATAACGTTTAATAAAATAATTATCCAACAGTTAATATATTAGTTTTATCAATCATCCAATCGTTCCTTTCTCCTTTGTTTAAGTTTCTTCCGTTAAGATCGTTGAAAAGAAGCGGCATCGAAAGCTTAAAAAAAATCATTGCCATGCAATGATCAAAGGAGAGGATGGGCTCTCACTAACGATCTTACAAAATGAAAGCACGCCTTTTCTTAGCACTTCAAGGCGGAGGAGAAACGGTGGGACGACGATTGGCGTATTTATTCTTCCACGCTGTTTTCAATTGAATATAAAAGGGGGGTTGAACAGTGCCGACTAACACACAATCTCTTCACTCTTTGAATTTCTCTGAAAAAACACATTAGATCTATCCAGATCATCAAAGCTAAAGCCTCCACTGATCGCACGCTTCGATTCTTCTTTGGCCCACTGTCCCCTTTGTAAAGCACTGCTCGCCGATACATTTTGACTCTCGCGCACAGAGGCAAAAATGCTCAAACGTGGGGAGTGGAAGGCCGTCAAACGCAGGGACATCGGCAGAGCAAGAGAGAAGTAACGCGAGTCAGCGTGGGAGGGAACGAAGAACTCAACACCGAATATCAGACATGAACAGACAATGATCTTGGTCAGCGGTGTATATTTGTGATCCATGGGTAAACGCAGTGGGAACTAACTGCGACTGGAAGCAGTGGCCATAGTGGGAATCAGCGACCATCATTTGGCGGATGGTGATCTGAGAACTTTTGGCTGGCAACTTTGCAGCACGAGACTCCAACGGCAACGACAACATCATCAGTCATCATCATCTACATGTGCACGCTTAAGCTTTGCAACAACAGCTGCAAGTGTGATCTATCTAATAAGAATCGGATAAGTTACAATTTGCTTTCAACTCAAACAAATAAAAATACAGAAAGAACTATTAGAGAGGGGACTTGGCACAAGCGCATTTGATCGATTAATAAAAGGGAAAAAGTAAATAAATAAATATAGACTGGAGAGGACCTCCAAACATTACCGAAAAATGGAAAGATAAACTCTGCAACCTGGATTCGAAACAAGAACCTCGATCATCATAGCCGAGGCCTCTACCAGTTGGGCTGTCGCAGACACCCGGACAGCTAGGCTGTCACAAGGTGTCTTAAAGACAACCAAGTTGTCAAAGGTTGAAAACCCAATGGGAGGCGGGCATCGGCTCACAGATCGAGAATTTCTCCTATCCAAACCATCAGAAAGTTTGATGAAGTCACAAGTAAATAAATAAATATAGACTGGAGATGACTTCCAAACATGATGTATTAATTTTTCTATCGAAAAATGAAAGGAAAAATTCTGCGACCTGGATTCGAAACATGAACCTCAACTATCATGGCCGGTGCCTCAACTATCATGATAGTCGAGGTTCCTGGTTCGAATCCAGTCGCAGAATTTTTCCTTCCATTTGTCGATAGAAAAATTAATATAACAGGGGAAACTTTTGATTCAACGAACCATATTCGTTCATGAAGTTTTAAGATCAATCTAGTCATTTTAATGAATTACTTCTCTCAACCATTTGTACCCTACTAACACACTAATTAATTTTATCAATTTGAATAAAAATCTTCAATTTCAATTTAATTAAATGCATATTTATTACAATCATTAATTCACTTGCTTCACAAGTAAATTGTTATAGTAATTTATTTTAACGAAAATAAAAGAGAAAATAATAAATGAATTTTCTTAAAGATTACAATTAATTATGCATGTTAAGAAGGGAACTATATCTGGGTAATTAAAGATTATTGCGGGCACAATTGAATAAAAGAAATTCTCAAAAATTAAGAGGGAAAGTCTCTTAGAAAATAAATAACATTGCGGGCACAACTCAATGAAAGAAATTATTTTAGAATAAGCGGTATATAGCGTATTTAGTAAACCTTCTCTTGGAAGGGGAGGGGGTCCTCAACCTGCGAGGACTGGCTTTTTTGTGACATGGTAAGTAATCACTATACTGAAATTAAATATCTTACTATCTGTCAACAAGTTGAATACTGATGGTGGGCTTTAATTTATTTTATGAGGAGATTCATAAGAAAATTACGTAACGGAACTGAGAGGAAAATACCTTTCCACACTCCCACCACAATATTTTCTTCCGACCATCGACATTCCTATTGTAACGTTCTAGTGAATGTTAGTTACGTTTGTCCGACGAGAGGGGGGGGGGGATAATAAGTCTTTTATTTCGTAATTTTATCTGTGTAATCGTCACGAGTCTCAAAGCGCCGATGCACCTTTTTTTAGCGTTATTTTGCATTGTTATAATAAAAATTTGCTTGTTATAATTAGAAAATATGTCCCTTGCTGAGTTTTTTGTTTTGAGCGTGTTGGTATGTAATGGGTTTGTTGTCGTTATCAGCGACTGTTGAGATCGTTCGTGAAAGCGCGTTTTGATTTTTAGCAATGAATTGTTGAGATATCGTCGTGGTAAAAGTATTGTTTAGTAATGTTCGGTGTTTGTTTTGTTTGTTAGAGAAAGGTTTTTGTATATACATGTATATGTGTTGTTGTTTTTTTTTGTTTTTTTTCCTTCGATTTTCTTGAGGCAAGCGGACGTGTCTTTCGCAGCGGGATGTTGACCGCCATGTTCGAACGCTACGTTCGCGGAGCCGAAAATGTTTATCGATTTCAGTCTTATATAAGTATAAGACAAAGAGAAGTATGTTTTATTTTGCCAGTTTGGCCCTTTAATTTTTGAATTTTGTCTATGATTGCTCATGTTACGTTGGAACCATGTCGGGCGCTGAGATAGAACGTATGCGACTTTCTTCAAAGTTGACCCGAGATGACGCCTAGTTGGAATGAAGAATTTGTAATTACCCGACTTTTGGCCCATGAGAGGTTGTTGAATAAGCACAGTCGTCCGCAATTGATGATGACAACATAATTTTGGTGAGTGACTGATTTTTCTTAATTTATTCCGCCCGAACGCGCAAAGACACTCGGAGAAGAGTTTGATATCGGCGCGCCGCCGAACCTCCCGCCGATGGCACTGATTCAAAGCGAGACTCATGTTTTATTGTAGTGCTGCGCTCCGTGCAGGTTTAAGAAACACTCATTAACTGTTTAACATCATCGTAAACGTTGTGTTTAAATGCGTTTAGACGTTATGCTAAGCTCTGTAAACTCTTGCTTTTAGATTTTAAGAGTATGAGCGCATTCGTACAGGCGTGGGCAGTTTGCTCGAGGGAGCAACGCACTGGCAAGTAGAGGGAGTCGAGCGCCAAGGTCTCCACTATACTTCGTCCAACAAGAGAAAAACAGGGCGTGTTTCCGGTCTGATATCGACTACTCACTCATCCGCAATGCTTTGTGGGATCTCTCCTTCAGCGGCTACACAAGTCAATTTGTAATGGCGACGCCCGTGCAACAACTCTTCAGCCAAACAAGGAAAAACTATTCACAGCCAGGCTAGGGAGATTGTGTGGAACGTATTTTGCTACTTTAAAGGAAAACAGTGTTTTAAAAGCTCATCTGCTTTGATAGAAGAAACTTCCAAGGCAACGCAAGTTTCTTTTTCTTGCGTTCGAACAATTGTTCAAGAAGGAAACGAAGCGTCTTCATGCGAAGCTACCACCCCCTCTCCTCGCTTTTCGACTCCTGGAAAGAAAAGGCCCAGGGAATCTCGAACAACGATATATATTAAATTGAGTTAAAAGACAATTTTATGAAGTGTACAATATTTTTAATTATAATTAAAGCAAAGCAACTGAATAATATTAAAGCTTCTACTGCAATATTATAAAGCGCTTCTTCAATGAGACATGAGACAGAAGTGATTAAGCGCATGAGGCCCCCTTTCTCTGATTGGCTAATCTGAAACTTCCTGCGACACACCCTGTTTTTCTCTTGTTGGATGAACTATAGTCACAGCTCGATTGCCTGTTTACGCACGGAGCGTTGTGTGAGGGAGTCGGCTGCTCGCCAGAGGACGCTGGGAATAAGGTCACTGTGCCGCCAAGAGGGGTCACAGCACCTCCCCCCCTAGCTGATCATAAAGGAGGTGCAGTGCGCGAGTTGAGCGTACACATTTGGAGCACATTCGGGGCACAGTGTCTTATATGCAGATTAACGTCTCTGGTTACATGTACCTCTCCAGCCATGCTTGAGCTGAAACCCTCTGTTGCATTTATGGCTTTCACTCCTGTACAATGCTAGCTCGAGGTCTGAGACGAGCAACGCCTCAATTTGATGCATGGTTTTAGGAAAGTAGTTTATGAAGGAGCCCCGGATTTTGTTAGTACATAGCTTATGTTGAGTATTTTTGGAATTGGTGTAAAGGAATATGATAAATAAAGTCATTGTAACGAAGTTCTACCACGGTGTCAGGTCACACATCAATTAATTTGGTTCCGAACCCTAGCACCACGCCCCCTCAACGCAATTTTTGCAATTAGTTGTATTATTATCAGACACTGCGGGGGCGGGGCCGCTACACTATCTATTGAAAATGAACTAAGCTCGTTGCCGAACTTTGAGTTCATTCTTGTGGTGAAAATAATATATAGGGCGATTATAAAATAACGTGAGCTATCTAGAGCCCTATAGCGAATAATGTATTTGACGAAACATAACTAAGATTTGATCGACCATGGGATTTCGATTTCTAAAAAAATAAAAATTAGTACCAAAAATCACCACCAATAAAATTTTGGCGCTGCAAAAGTGTATTAGTGTGAATACTGAATGATTAAATGCCAAACGACACAGCACACATCAATTTTATTAACAAAAATGAAAAATGAGGTTCAATATGACCACCATCGTGATGTTCCAAGAATTATATTGGCGGTTTTAGTGGCCTATAGGCCTCGTGCAACTGGCGCCTGAGAAACCTAGCGGCAAAATATGTAAATAAATCGAGGAAAACTTGAGCGGTTGACTGAAGTTTGGTTCAATCAACGAAACCGTTAATCGGAACTATTAAAGCTATGAACTTGAAATTTTTAAGGATTATAGGGAACATTAGCTTTTATAGGGCGACAAAATTTGGTTCAATTCAGCCGAGTAGTTTCCGAGTTATTTGCTGAATGGTGTGTCACTACGCTGTAGCGAGTTTTTAGAATAGAGAACCATCTGGGCGTCTTTTGAATGGAAAAACAACGTCTGAACAAACCCAAAATATAATACACTATGGTTTAAAATTCTTAACTTTATTTGATCTTCTGTAATTGTTTTTTTTTGTACACTGATGGAACTGTGGCATATAAGATGAGTGATTCTTCAGTCTGAAATATGTCTTTGCTAAGAAATGGTCAGGGCCATGGCGTGCTATGATGCAGAGAGGCAGCCGCATCAGGAGACACCGTTCGGGGGCGGCATAGGCAAAAGGAGGGCGTTCTTTGGCGGCATTTGCATAGACTTGCATCATATTGAGACAATCTACCGCTCGCCCCTGGTTGTTGCATATTCTTGTGTTAATTTTGAGAGTTCATAGTGTTTTATTATCCTTGCTGAAAAAATAGCAGATTGAACTTTGGGAGATAAGGATGAATGATTGATAAAGTTAGAAAGCTGGAAAGCAATAAATCCATACCCAAAAGCGTAACCAGAATTTATGTTGGAAGGGGCGGGGGGGAGTTAAATATACATGATATACATGTGAGAAAATTATGTGGACTAGTATACCAAATATTAGCTTCATCTTTGCTGAATAAAGCCAATACCGATACTTCAAAGTTTGGCCCTGTAATCTTATTTTCGGCAAAAATTAAGTATTTGTATGCAAGTTAATTTGATTTAGGGGAGAGGGCAAATGCCCCCCCCCCCCCCTCTTGGCAACTCCCATGTCCACACGAGGAGTAAATGACTTAATGACCCTCTTGTCCGTATTGGTCATAATGTAAATTTGCAAATGTTTTCTTCGATTAATTTAGCTTTAACGACAAAAGAAGTCGCGTCAGTCGTTTTTGCACGATCTCTATAGATGGCAGCACCAACAAATCAAAATGGCGGTACACGTTTTGAAGTAGCTAAGCATAAAGTTAGGTTATCTGCGATATTGGGCTGTGTTGGACATGAAAATTTCGATTGCCCACAGACGGATACTAGGAAGAGATGTCTTGATGAAGGTGAGGCAGTATTAGAGGGCAAACACGTGCTATGTTGTGGTGAAACGAAGAAGGAGGACGAATAAGGTAAAGTGGTCCACTATGTTTACCAACATCTTACCCGCAAGATCGTCCCCACGAAATTACGATTTAAGTTTTCAGCGATATTACAAATGGGTCACATTTTTCGTGTTTGTGTTCTTGTGTATCTGGAATTTCCAGAAGATGTAAACATTGCATCGCTGTTCTTCATATCAACAGATAAACTCCCCTTTCATTTCTTATCGAATTGTGCTCCATATGACAATTTTAATACATAATTTTAATACATTTTAATTTTGCTAATACCTAACAAATTGAACGAATATCAAAACATAACATATGGAATTATTCTTTTGTAAATTTATTGCTTTCATTAAAAATTGAATTTGAATAAATCTGCATCCATATTTGGTTTCTTTTTCTCCATGATGAGAGCAAAACTTTTCCGATGCCAATTTTTATTTTGTTTTTATTTATTTATTTACAAAATTTACACAATCTACCAAAATTGAATGAGCAATTTTGCTCGGGAGATTTTGGTTTAAAATATAAATCATATTCAATATAATATAGATATAAATATAAATAATAAATAAATATATAAAATTAAAATAAATAATAAATAACTATATAAAAATAAAATAAATAATCAGACTTAAAAATCGCTATATTTTAAAATACAAACGGACAGATTATAAATATAAAAATAAAATAAATACAAAATTAATAATTTCAGCAATAAAATCAAGTCTAAAACAGTATTCAAAATTCAAAAGATTTTATGAAATATAAATTTAAAAATCCAATATAATATATACAAATTAAAATCTAGCACCATATATAACTTTGCTTAATATTAGATACAGTTCTGTTCTTTTCAGCCCATTTGGGTTGAGAAAGCAAATCCAAATCCACTTATAATTTCAGAAAAACTTGTCAGAGTAGTTTACTCACTAGTATCATTTTGAAAATTACCAGATTTTCAAAAATCTTTAATAATTTTATACGTTTGAGGTTCGTTTGAAAGGCTTCAGTAAAGAAGCAATACCCATCTCGGACGCCATTAATTAGTTCTAGCTGATGCTGCATGATGTCACCCACTTCTACTACAAGTGCCAATACGATGCACGATATTTTCCATGGCGTCTCGGGACATGTCCTTGATAATAACACCTTTAAGAATTCCCCACAACCAAAAGTCACGAGGATTGAGATCGGGTGACCTCAGTGCCCATACCGTAGGAAATGCACGACTAAGTACTCAGCTATCAGAGAAATGTTGCCGCAATACACACTGTACCTTACGTCCAATATGGGGTGGTGCACCATCCTGCATGAATGTGGTCGAATTGAGGCATCTTCATTGCTGCAGTTGTGGAACCAAGACGTTCTGTAGCATATCGGCATACCTGTCAGCAGTAATAGTACAGGTCACTTGTCCACTTGCACGATGTTCTTCGTAAAATTAAGGACCGATGATAAAAGATACTGTAAAGCCACACCCGTCTGTATTTGGCGAGTGGAGAGGCTTCTCCACAGAGGATAAAGCCAGGTTGGAAAAGCAAGGGTACTCTACACTGCAAAGTGCGATGAATGCGATGAAAGGCAAAACAAAAAGTAAAGATAATGCGACGAGAAGAGATCCAAAAGGTAGAAAGAAGGAGAAGAAGCGGAACCAAGGTATGGAGTAAAAGGAAAAAAGTGGTAATCAGAGTGTTAATGCAACAGAATCACTGTGTGAATTATCTGATAATATAACCGCCAAGATCATAGCGGGATACAGGACAGACGCTTTGGCTCAAAATGTAAGCAAGCATTTTAGGCCACCCTGGTTTAAAGAGAACGGCCTAACTTATAAAAATTTAAAAAGTGGGCCGCGATTGTTAATTCCGCACAAACCGGACATTACAGAGAAAATAATTAAGGCGTGTCGTGATGACATTACATCAGGCCATTTAGGAACCAGAAAGACAATTAAGAAGATAACAGGTCAATACGTGTGGAGCCAACGTGAGAAGGTACGTTGCGTCATGCGAAGCCTGTCAAAAAATAAGGTGCCGCGAGTGGCGCCGTATGGTGACCTCCAACCTTTAGAAATTCCGCCAAAAAAGTGGCATACCATAACGTTAGACCTCGCCTTACCCCTTCCGTCTTCTGCCCGAGGAAATAAGGCCTTACTCACAGTTACGGACAAACTGTCAGAGAGGGTAAGACTATTTCCGTGCCGGGACACAATTACAGCAGAGGAAACTGCCCGATTGCTGGCAAAGCAGGTGTTCACCGTCCATGGATTCCCGGAGGCAATTATTTCGGACCAAGACGTCCGATTCACCTCGACGATGTGGAGGGAGATATTTCGGCTACTGGGATCAACATTACAATTCGCCAGTACCTATCACCCTCAATCGGACGGACAGTCCGAAAGAACGAATCAGACGGTGATCAAAATTCTACGCAACTATGTGGCCGAGGACAAAAGTGATTGGGAGGACCGCCTGTTTTCGACTGAAATTGCTATCAATTCAGCGGTGGCGGATGCAATAGGGATGACGCTGTATTTTTGCGATTTTGGGCAGTATTTTTACGCTGTATTTTTCACAAATCCCTCCGTCCGTGAACAAATTCAACGACAATAGTGGTAAAAATTCCCCCTTCCTACAGGAGTTACAACTACGTTAAAGATGGCCCAAAAGCGTATTAAACAGGTAAACAAAAGCTATAAAAAGGCCTACGATCGAAAACACACGAAGTTTAAAATGAAAGTGGGAGATCTGGTGTTAGTCAAGGCAACTAGAATCAAATGGCTAAAAGGTGTCGTATAAAAGAAACTGTACGGAAAATTCGTTGTACCATTTAGAGTTAAGAGAATCATAAACCAAGTTACAGCCCAACTGCAGATCCCTAGACGAAGGAAATGCCGAAACAGCATCTTTCATTGTTCGTTTCTGCATAAGTTTATACCTCGCAAGTGGCGACAAGAACGTAAGCCTAGACCGACCAAGGACCCACAATTTAAAGATGTGTACAAGGTAGAGCGCCTATTGAATGTTAAGGGCAAGCAACCCCAACTTCAGTTTTTAGTAAAGTGGGTAGGCTACAGGCAGCCGATTTGGGAGCCGGCGGAGAACTTGCACCATTGTAAAGGGCTGATTGCCGAGTTCTTTAGACACCAGCGTAAAGGAGTAAACGAAGATCCGCCTATTGACGTAATCCAGGACAGATTTCGGGTGACCTAGCAGCCAGCGAGGAAGTCACGTGGATTTCGTCAGAGAGCGCGATCAGCGAAACCGAAAGAGGCTGATGACGTGGCAACGTTGCGTGATCATCAAAGAGCCACTCCGAAAGCAACACGTGTGGAGAAGGAAAAAAAGGAGACAGAGAGAATTTTGGTAGCAACACGGAAGGTCGAGGAATCGAGACGGACTCGACGTTGTGGAAAAATTCGAACCTGACGTGCGAGCGTACAAGCGGAGTCGCCGTCGTAGGAGAGACGGAGAGCGGGATTCGATGGTAGAGTCGGCAGCGACGGAAGCTTCGCCCGGAGTATGTCACGACAGCGAACAGGTGATAGCTGCCAGCAAGGGAGAGGATTTCCAGTCTCGCGACACAGAAAGCGAACAAGGACCTGTGTTCACTTCAGGTTTAAACGACGCGGAATGGCAGCATCGACTAACGATGGCCATTGACCGGATTCTGACGGAGCTGTGCAGCGTGACAAGCCCCGACGCCACTCGAAGAGAGAGCGAGGGAAGTTCGCCACCTTCTTGTTCACCGCCGACGCCTAATGGATGGTCCCCGTCAGAGGTAAGCAAAACCAGCGTTCTTCACAACGTATTCTCCAGTACGAACGGACTTTAATTGTTCATGAACTCAATTATTTAAGCTACGAGCGAGTATCATTAAATGTCACTGTACTCCACATGAACATCTTAGATTCGCAATTGGTGTTATATCAGAGAGCCTTTACTGACAACGCCATTGGACTGAACGTCGGAGATATAGTTCTCGGGATTTATCCCTTTTCCCTCGGAGCCTATTTTCTAAGGGGGATTTATCCTAAAGCCTTGAAATTCGGCCCCATGCTCCAAACACGAACTTATCTGCCTGTATGTCAATTACGGTATTGGAACTCTAAGAATCGTCGAACTTTCCACATCACGTGAGCGAGTCGTTGCTTTGGGCGTATTTGTGTTTTTGTTCCAAGGCTTTCAAAAGCCGGTAGAGGCGTAATTCGGAGATAAGGATATGTCAAATTGTTACGTCACCAGTTTGCTATAATGTCCTTTCTGATCTGATGAACTAAAGCTGGGATCGTAATTTCCAGCTTCAGGGGAAAATCCACTGATTACGCATCTGCAGCACAGTTCTTCATAAAAGAGGAAGGCCACAACCCGACTGTGCGTTTTGTGTCGTGGTTCTTTGTGGTGGTTATCTCGACATTTATAATTAGTGCATCTGCAGGATCGGATTGACGATATCCGGGGCATTTATATGAAAGTGCATGATATGCATGTCGGCAAATGTAATGAATGAGCAATTCTGATGTGGTTAGTGTTTTTACCTCTACCAATATTATTGTGTCACAATGTGTGGCCTACGGAGCATTAAATGTCAGTGTGCCATAACCGTGTAGTGGTACTATATTGTGTTATAATTACTCAGCTACAAAAAGCGTAGCGTGGCAGTGCTTATATTGTGTTAAAGTGTTTCTGTTGTGTTCTGCTCCCTACAATTTCTAAATCCAGTGCGGTGCTCATCAAATTTCGTCTAGCGACGCATGCTGCACGTTTGAGTTTATTCACGCCTAATCACGTTCGTGGGAGCGTTTCAACATGCCCATCAGAGCCTACTACAAGCTTCGTCCAGTTCTACACTAGTTTTCCACTTCGTCTCGGCGAGTTAACTTCTGCCTCGTCATTTGGCTGGCATTCTGCTTAATGGTGTCATCTAGTCCGACTAGTGTGATGTCATCATCTTCTGGCATACACCAACTACAATAGTTTTCCAGTTCGTCTGAGGAAGTTAACTTCTGCCTCGTCATTCGTCTGGGACCTCTTCACAACGCCGTCCTCGTACGCTGCTACAGCCTTCTCAGCAGCTCCTCGCATCCCTACTTTTCGTCTTAAACCCAGTGTCTCAACGAGCTACCTTCAGCCTCATCATTCATCGGACATTTTCCGCCAGCTCCACAGATAAGGAACTGACGAAAGACTTTGTTGGCATCTGCTCGACACGCCTCGACCTTGCAACTTGAGCTTTAATTGAGCCTAAATATTTTCGCTCGGGACGACCAACCGAACTTTTGAACTTTTGTTTATTTGCCTACATTACCTTCCTACTTCCACTGCTTATTTATTTGACTTTGCATTTAACGAAATGTTTTTGCATCGTTTGTGGCAGCGCCACCTATTTTGATTTCGTTAATTTCTGATAAATAAAGTATTGATTTATAAACTTTTTTCACGTTCCTACCCTCTTGTTTTTACTGTGCAAAATCCACTTGACAAGAATGAATGAGTCGTTACCCTGAAAAGCTAATAAACTCGACTGGGCTTTTCCCCCCAGGAAAAACATTATGAAATTTGAAAAATGTACATGGGAAATGGGAAATGTAAAAAATGTAAAATGTGAAATGAACAACGGATGTAGAGGTGTTCATACGGAGAAGCATTCCTCAGTTTACAGTCTTTGTAAACGTCATTGGGAAATTGTAAAATGAAAAACGAAAGTTTGGCCCATCTACCTTGATGGGAAATCAAATAAAAAATTTTTTTTAACAAAATGTTCAATGTGGCCGCCATCGACCACAATGCATGTCTGCTGACGCTGCATGTGCTTATCTTTGCATAAACGCAACATTGCAGGGGTAACAGAGCGGACTGCGCGAATGATTCGGTTTTGCTAATCCATCAGATCAGGAGGGTCAGTGGCGTAAACCTGAGCCTTCAAGTATCCCCACAGGAAAAAACCTAGGGGTGTCAAATCTGGTGACCGTGCTGCCCATGCTATTGGACCATTGGTCCCTATCCACTGGTCAGGAAACGTGTTTTGAATTAAATCCTGTTGAGCATTTTTATGAGCTCATTTATGATCAGGGGCACCATCCTGTTGGAACCACATGTTAGGTACCGCAGCTAGTGGTAAATTGTCAAGCTCTTCAAACACGTGCTCCCATAACAGGTTACAGTAGCGGTCTGTGTTCAAGGTACCACCAATAAATACAGGTCCAATAATTCGGTCGCCTAGTATTCCGCACCATACATTTACCGACCAACGTACTTGGTGGTGATGAGGTCGCACCAAATGTGGATTTACATCCGAACAGTGGTGGACATTCTGACGGTTGACAACTCTGTTATGAGTGAACATTGCTTCGTTGGTCCACAATACACGTTTTAAGAAATCGGGATCCTCATCTATCTTCAGAAGCATGGCATTTGCGAAATCGACCCGCTTTTCTGCATCACCTAGGTGCTGACCTTGCAGAAGGAAGTATCTGTACGGAAGGAAATGGTGCTTGAGAAGAATTCGATAAATTGTTACCATTGATAGGTAGCAGTCCAAGTTTGCAGTTTGCAAACTTAAACTCGGATTAGTGGCTACACAGGCTAATACGTCTATCTCGACATCAGCAGTTAGGTAGCGAGTTGGAGATTGGAATTTTGCACTTCTTACTAACCTTCCAGTGGTACTTGCACTTTTTAATAGATGCAGAACGGTGTTTTTATTAACTCTAGGCGCCTGAGGAAAATGGCGGTTAAACTCCCGGGCAGTTGCAGTAGCATTTCGACCACATTCGCCGTAAATTATTAGTAACTCGCTGTAGTGCTCGGAAGTGTACGCATTGGCCGTACTGTACAGTAGACAGTAAATACAGGTCACATCAGTAACTGATGAAACTGGTAAACCTTGTGAATAAAAACAGCAACGCGAGCAACCTATCCTCCACACGCAGCAGAACAAAAAAAAATTTAAAAATAAAAGACTGAAGATCGTTCTGTCTACTGTACAAGGAGCATTGACAACTGAAGACAAAGGATATTCCCTGAGATGCCACTCATTCTTCGACTGCTCGTGTGAGCAAATTTGCATATGAGTGGGGTCAAGACCATTAACTTTTCAGGGTAACGACTCATTCATTCTCATTCATTTTCAAATGTACTGTTTGCTAATAAGTAATAAAGTTCTAATATGTTTCTAATGAGTTTTTCTGTTTTTGTCTAAATTAGCTAGCCATACCTTTCACTTTACCCACTCGATAAAGGGCAGGAAATGAGATTTTTTTCACCGGGTTTTTTGCTAAACCCACATTTTACATGATGCTCTACAACTTTCTATATAACACTTGGGGTCTAACCCCTGCCCTACAAAATTAAAATTTTCAAAATTTACCCCTTCACCCCCAGGGACGCGAAATGTTTTTATTCTGAATTAGGGGACATTAAAACTAAATAATCAGTATTCATTTTCCCCCAATCTGTTCCCCTTGAGTCATTATTTGGACCTAAAGACAGGACACCAATTATGAAACACCCTGTATAGAAAATTTTAGCTAGAGCAAGATCTTGGTTAATTTACACCTCAACAAAATAAATATATATAAATAAATAAATTTTAAAATGTATATATAAATATGAAAATACATTGCATGTAGGTATTTTTTTTTTGTAAAATTTTTTATCAAAATGTTATTTTTCCAAATTAAAATATTTTAAATTTTCTGTCAAATTTATTTTATAGTTTTTTTTTTACCTTTTACATTTTATCAAATTATAATTTAATTACTTTTTATCAAATTATAATTATCAAATTAAGTTTTATATTTATATCAAAAATTTCAATTTAACAATTCCTATTTTATTAAATTATATTTTCATTTATTTTTATAATTATTATAATTGTAATTTGATAATTTTTATAATTTAATAAAAATAAAATAAATGATTAAATTGAAGTTTTAATATAAATCTGAAAATTAATTTGATAAAACTCTATTAAAATTATGTTTTGAACAAAATTTATAAAATTATATTTTGATAAAAAAAAAACTTTACAAAATATTTGAACATGCAAATGCATTTTAAACTTTATTAAGGACATGAAGCGAACCCACCCAATTGTATAATCGGGAAATAACCCATTGTTAGATTTTTTCTTTGTTGCGACATTGTTCACTGTCGCTGATTTTATAAACAGGGTCTTTATAATTAAAGTTACATTTTGACATGGCCATAAAAAAAACTACTCGACCAAAAGCTATAATACTTGTTAATATTATACTAGAGGGCATGGGAAGTTCATACCATGGATGAAGAAAAGATGGATGGGACACTCCATTGCCGTCCTCAGTGAGTTTGATTTTGGGGCGACATCTGGAGCTTTGCGTAGTACTAAATATAATCATCTGCTTAGATTGATTAATAAAAATTAAAAATAGACTAAAAACAATAAAATAAAAAATATAAAAAAACTTGCTAAGCACACTTTTATCTTAAAAAGCCACTTAATATATGAATTTCTTTTTTAAAAAATTTCTAGTACTACACAAATCGAAACGATGGTGGTGAAGTTTCGTTTTACTACTACGCAAAGCAGAAACTGAAACTATTTTTCTTTATTTCCCAGACAGATTTGGTTTAGTACTACGCAAATCCACAGAGAGCGCCACTGAAAAAAAACTCACGCTCGACGCATAGGAGTGTCCCATCCATCTTTTATTCATCCATGTTCATACCCACCAAAAAAAATTTAGTTCAAAAGGTCACCACCAGCATGGAATGGTGCTCTATGCAATATTCGTA
>JAHWFO010038280.1:339485-449086 GCA_023313115.1 Rhysida immarginata | reverse complement strand
ATGTTATTTTTAATTTTAAAATGGACATTTTTTTAATATTGTTTTTTACTGTTTTGAGAAATATTTAATTTATTATCTTACTGGGAAACATTTTAAATTTTATATTTCATGTTTTACTGCCAATTATTGACTGCTTATTAAAATTCTGCATGGTTAATAAATTATTAAAAATTTATACTCTTAAAATTTTATATATTTATTTATTTATATATTATTTTTTTATTGTTTATTAATTTTAATAAATAATGCATATTAACACAAAATAGTAACACTATTTATTATAATAATACGATGTAAAATAAAAGAAAACGAAAGCATCTCTTTCACTTTTCGCGAATGTACATAATCTTTTGATCAGGTTTTGAAGTTACGCAACTGGAACTACTTAATCCTCTAGTATTATCGCTGCAAAGTGGTTATTGCCTGAGGGTAACCAGACGAAAGGTAGAGATGAAAAAGAGTATAGAAGCGAACCCACCCGTTTGTATAATCAGGAAATAACCCATTGTTAGATTTTTTCGTTGTTGTGACAACGTCCACCATCGCTGATTTTATATAAATGATTATTATTTTGAGATTAATTAAACCAAAAATTTAATGTAGTTACCATTAAATAACCTCGACCTTATTATTTATAAATAGAAAATTTTAAGTGAAAACAAAATTTAAAAAAAAATCAATAATTACAAAATTTATTGATTGCCAATTATATTTCCAGATGATAAGAATGAGAAAATTAAAAAAAATTGCATTTCAGCCAGTATTTTAGAGGAAGCGTAACTCGAGTGATAACGCCGACTGAGTCAACAATGGCGGATTCTATAGCAGACGACAGAGTCTGGCGTACTGAGCAGCTTTACCCAGAGGGAATTTTATGGGAATCGATCCTGATCGAGTTAGATGCATGCAAACGCAAGGCACTTTTGGATTAGCTCAAGTCGATCCGGATCGAAACGTGCTTGTAAACGCAATGACTAAGCAATCAAAATTTAAGACCAAATAAAAATAAGTCTAATGAAATTACCCTGCACTCGCAGTCAAAGAGACAGTTGACACCAAGATGGAGAGGTCAAACACGACGGTGGCAAACCTTTGCCCAATTGGGGACGAAGAGTTGATGAGAAACTGTCCTGATGGATATTGAACTGCGAAGGCCGAGGAGGTTAGAACATCTTTGGGAAGAAGCGAGCTTAACCTCCTGAGGTAAAACCATGTCCAGCCTGTACAGAGCAATAAAGGACGATAATACCGATTGCTTAAAAGACGAACCAAGGGAACGAACGTTTAGTGATATGACCTTCACTGTGAAGTTATGCAGCTGGAAGTTGACCTGTATCCGAAAGAGACTTAAGAAGAAGGGCTGCAGCGTTGGCTCGCGCAGCTGTCTCACTCGCAGGAAGAAGACGCAGGAATCCCGTCAATTCTGCTACGATGGCTTCTTCTTTCAAGGGCTTTTAGGTGTCACAAGATGGTCCCACTAAACAGGCATTGATGCCTTGGAAGTCTCATCTGATGATGATATCTTAAGCAGTGAGGACACACGGAGGATCTGCTGGGGCTGCGAAACTGGTGAAAGCGCTGGTGGAGGAAGGACTGGGAAGTCTTCCACCGCAAACACCGATCCAGAGCATAACGAGTCATCTGCGATGTTTTCAGCAGAGAAACTACTCAATCACCACATCGTCACACGATGGGTGAGGAGGAGGAACCATTTCTTGGACCACTGGAGGCAGAGGAGGGGGAGTTGGCATTTCCCTTCCCAGCATCCTAGGAAGTGGCGACGGTGGTAGAGTCGCTTTAATCCTCCTAGGTGATGGACAAGGCGTGGTCACTCTGCTGGGCACCAATGGCTTAGCTGGTGATGTCATCATCGCTGGCTGCTGGGACAACATTCCTCTAGGCGGTGGCATTGCGGCCGCTGGTGGTGCATGTGATCTCTCCGGGCACTGATGATATTTGCCGACAATGCGAGAGCAAAATTCACATTTTTTTAGGAGAAGGCAGTCCTTCCGGAGTGGGAGGACTTCTTGCAATACCAGCAGAAGTAAAACACGAAGACATGTTCTCCGTGCTTCACAAGGGAATAAGCAATGTACTTTTGAAGTCTCATGTCTAACAGAATGTCGCCATTCCTCTGCAGGGAAGAGTCAGAGTGCTCAAAGTAGGACACTCTCAACACCTCAGCAGACATGTAGTCCTTCAGGTAAGATTCCGCCATCAGCGGTGAAGAACGACATGGACGGAGAGATGCCCAGGTTCTGCATGAAACAGACGGATAGTAGTCTAGCCAATCTTGATGTGGTCAAACGACACTATCCGATCTGCAACATTTCGTTTCCTGCAAAGCATCCTCGACTCGGTAGAGGATAACTTTTGCAGGATCGAAACAACAGGGAAACCCGATGATAACACAGGGGATATGCCAGTCTTGGCATAGAGCCCCTTCATGATGCATCAACGGCAAACAAGCTGTCGGCAATCATCTTAACCATGTTTTCCATGGTGATGATGAAAAGTCAATGTTCGAAAAGGGGGATGGAAACCTGCCACGGGAGACACCAAGGGGAGGGACACCCACAAAAGCATTACGCACTTATGGAAACAATTTCAAAATAGCTACTGAATGTTGCTGCCCCATGGCTGGAGTGGTTATAAGATGATGTTTCAGCTAGGCAGGTTTTTAATGCATTGGGGAAAGTTTTGTCACTTACTTATAAAGAAAAAGCTAATAATCCCAGAGTATCATGTCTGGCTCGTGAAAACAAAGGGAGTGATAAAACATGCTACATGAACCTTAATTCTTGCAACAAACGACATCACTTAATCTCAATTGTTGGAGTTTAAATAATATCTTATTTGTTAAAAAAATAGAACTAGCTAGTTAAATAGACTTAGATATTTAATTACAAACTCCTAATGTTTTAAGGCCTTAATAAATATATAAATCGTACATTTCTTGAAAAACATGTGATGTGGAAAATAGGAAATAAAATTCAAGTTTTATAGTCTATAAATACATCTCAGTGTATTAAGCTTTGACCAGGAAAAAGCTTTTGATAAGGTTAACCACGTGTTCCTTTTCGATATGTTTCATCATCTTCGTCTTTGCACCTTTGCTACGATTATTTCCGTATGGTATTCTTTGGCCACATCATGTTTGGCAATTAATGGTTTCATGTCGTCCACCTTCAAACTCTTGAAGGGTGTCAGGCTAGGGTGCCCTTTATTCTCCCTCTTGAACATCCTTTACTTGGAACTATTACTACAACATCTTATTCGCCACCCAGATGTTCGAGGATATGATCTCCCAGCTGCATCGATTAACATCAGGATGCAGACGACGTAGTGCTTTTTGCGTGGGATTCATATACCATGAATAAATTTAAAGAAACTTTCAACCACTTCCATGCCTCGACGGGGAGTTCCATCAACCTTGTTGCCAGCCAGGTGACTGAGAGGCCTAGGGGATTTGTAGGTTTACTAGTTCTCAAGTCCACTTGGCCGTGGGTTCGAATCCCGCCGTGGGCATGGATGTTTGTGTTTGTCCCAGGCTGCGTACAGATATAACTTGTGTGAAAGGCGCAAAATGACCTTAATAGTCGAGGCCAAAAATTCTAATAAACCAACCAACCATCAACTTCGTCAAGTCCAAAGGTATTGCCACACGAATTGGACTATTGACTATCTTAAAGCATTCCCAAAAATATGGTCTGGTCATATAACAGTGTTAGGTTATGTTTTCTCTTTCCTAACCAATATGGACCCTCTTCACTGGCAAGAAGTGACACACAAGTGCGTACCTGCATTGAAAGGTACATCGATGCTTGTCAAGGTGCTTGTTTAAACCCACATTTTGCCATTTTTGATTCCAAATGCCTATTCACCTTACCTTCAAGCAAAGATCTTCAAAGAGTGCACAGTGCAATAGTAAATTGTGTGTGAGGAATCTCTGTTGGGCGTCATCTGCACCAGGCAGATTTTCGCTTTGGTTCCTTTGATGGGGGAGGTTGTGTTTGCCTGACATCCAACGCTACCTCATAGCAGCCAGACTGGCTGCAATGATTCGAGTCTTTCTGGTCCCTCACTTATAGGCGAACCTTGTGTTTTTGTATCTGCGCTTCTTTTACCAAAGTGAATAGGCTTCCATTAACTCCTTCATTGCAAGTGATCATGAATTTAGGTTAACTGTAAATATACCATCATTTCCAACTAGAGTTAGAGACAATTTTACCCGCAATACGCCAAAGGGACCCACAAATCTGGGGGTCTTCGACGTCTTTTGTGGTTCTTGCAGCAATCCGACCTGGGGTGACTACTGATACCTTTCGTCTTCACCCTGGCCAGCTATTTTAAAGGTAATTATAAGAATTGCCTTTGAAAGAACTGTTTTTAACTTCCAATGGCTGCTGCAGCAACACGGATTCACACGTTATACTCTTAGTCGTTTCATTTCACGTTTCCTAAAGATTTTGCTGACCCACCGGTGGATAAACGACCCTCCTTCATCGCTTTTGACCACGGAGACCATCAACATATCGTCTTCGTCTCAAAACTCGGAAGAGGCAACACAGCCACAAGAACAAGGGAACGAATCATTAGTGATGTGTTTGTGAATATCTGGTTCTTCTTCAAAGTGAATAGGCTGCCATTACCTCCACCATTGCCTCTTAACATCTCTTCTCGTCAGCTGAAATTTTATAAGAACATATTAGTGGACTTGACTCCCTATATTCCCGCTCTAAGCAGTGTAGACAAAGAATGTAAAAGGAAAAGGAAAGCTCTGCTTGTTGTAGTGTAAGTTCTTAGACCCTGGCGCCGCCAGAGCCTGTGGGAAAGTGGTATGCAGAGAAGCTCTCGCTCACGTCAAAGTGGGCAGCAAATGCTTTGCTATACCTGGTGGATACCTGTTGCAACAGGGTAGACTTGCTATAATAATTTTAACTAAATTGGCAGATGTAAAACTGCATTCATTGAAATTTTTAAGTTTGAAAATGCTAAATTAAATTATTGTTCATTCATTTTTTCATTTATTTACTGAAACGGTTTATAATATTGAAAGTATAATTACTTTATTCCATAATATTATTTTATAATGAAATCTTATAATGTTTTTAATTGTGTCAATATAATTTACCAAGAAAATAAACGTTTATTTAATATGACTTTTATTCACTTACTTTGTAAAAGTATTTAAAAGCAGACACCACAAAATATTAGACAGTGAAAAAGATGTTGAATATAATTTTTTTTTAAAAAATCAATTGCATTAATTATAGACAAATTGGAGTGTTTCTTCAGTCATTATCTTATACTTGTGCATTAAATATGGTTATAAAATCTTTAACCATTGGAAAATTTGAATCTGATAAACTTTTATCACCAACTAAAATGTTTTTACAGTCACTGCATTCATTTTTTTTAAGAATATTTTTGGCTAAAGCCTGCAAAGTATGCAGCCCAATTTGTTTCAAATAAATTTGGGTCATGGTTAAGAAGTGAGACGAAGAGCATCCAAACAACATGGTGCTCATGGTGACGAATGAGAGAATTCATACTGCATCCAGTGTGGCGCAGGTTAAAGTTACCCGCATTCGGCAGTTAATAAGAGGCTCTCGTTCGAAAAATAGTAGACAGTCTCCCAGCTGTTATCTCGGGCGCAATGCCTACGAGAAGCCCCACCAGTGCACTGGATATGCGCTTGGAGAAACGGTCGGGAGCAGCGCATGCTTTTACCTAGAAGAAACGGGTAAAGCGACAACTGGATCGAGTGATGTCACTTGGAAAGTATTCTCCATGACAGGAAAGGAATCCGAGTTAGTGGAGGAAGACAAACGATATCGACTGGATATCTTAGGTATTGCCTCTACGTAACGTCCGGGTTCTGGAACCGTGAACTTAGAAGGAGGGTGGAAGCTCTTCTACTCAGGTATCGACCCTAACATAACTGCCCAGGCGGGAGTGGGGATACTCACAAGTCCCCCGGCTGGCAGATTATGTTGCAGATTGGATCCCATTAGGCAAGGCGCGCACTGAGGTGGTGTGGGAATGGCGTGGCAGTGGCGTGGTTAATAAGTGGTGCGTGGCGTGGGAGTGGAATGGTGGCGAAATGGTGTCGAAGTGGTTTAACGCGCACTGAAGTGGCAAGTGCCACCGACTTGCCACTTGGTATGTCGTCCTCAGAAAATGCTTTGTTATTTGTGCAACTTCTTTATCTTAATAATACGCAAAATCAACGCAGGAAAAAGCGCCCGTGGATTCACCCTCTTTGGCAAAAGAACAAAAAATATGGAATATATAACATATATAGACATGATTTAAATTTTGACAACGAAAAATTCAAACTTTTTTACCGAATGAAGAAAGTAACAGTTTGCAAATAAATACTTTTGAAATACTATGTCCTGTACTTCAAAAGAAAGACAAATTTCTCATAACAACACCGCTGTTTCGCATTCTGCGTACTCGAATGTGTACTAGCAAGTGGCAGCGAAGTGGCATGCCACTCGAAAATTAAACATGTCAGAGGCGAGTGGCACCAGACTGGCGCCACGCCACTTCCACTCCACCTTGATGTGCGCGCTCGCATTTGTTTACATAGGTTTAAAAATTCCACTTGCCACTCCACTCCCACTCCACTTGCTTACCACCTCAATGCGCGCCTGGCCTTAGGTGGAAGACCGTGTCTCTTGAGGCTTCAGATACGAAAACGGTCTCTCTCTCTATTCATTGCAATTGCTCCGAATGCAGTCACAGATTACCCAGTCTTTCTAGATGAAGTTGATGCTGCTCTTAGCAGGAGAGGGAGTGCAGATTCTGTCATCCTGGCGGGCGACTTCAATGTACACGTAGGGGTTGATGACCAAAAGTGGAAAAGCGTGACTGGGAGGAATGGTGATCTCTATTTAAATGCGAATGGGAGGTGCTCGTTGGATCTCTGTTGGAACAATGGACTTGCCATCACGAAGACCTTCTTCCACAGGTATAATTGGTACAGGGATGCAATAAACCAGAAATCACTTATTGATTTTCTAATCGTAGCAGCTGACTTATTCCGATCAGTGTTGGATACTCGTATGAGGAGAGGGGAAGAACTATCAACCGTTTCCCACCTTGTTGTTCCCACTTTGCCGTTCTCTGAATCCATGCCAGCAAAATGAAATACTCGCTCCAGACAGATTTGGCGCAAATGGGAGGCATCGGATGATACAGCTGTGAGGAAGACTTTTGCAGATAACATATCTTCAAGCTTAGAAGAACAACCCAGTGATCATGGTACTGTTGAAGAGGAGTGTCAGTTGATTAAAACTGCTGTGATTACTTCGGCTGCATTGTGCTGTGGTCATAAGCGGCTGAGTGTGGCGCACAGCAGTGAGAAAAGGATTTACATGGTGGAACGGTGAAGTCCAAGAAGCTGTCAAGGCAAAGAAGAAGGAAGCCTATTTGCTATGGCTTGCAAATAGGTCACCTTCGAGTCGAGTGCGGTACCCTGAGGCGCGAAAAGCAGCAGCAAAGACAGAACTAACAGCTAAAGCCAAGTCCTGGGAGAAGTCTAACAGCTAAAGCCAAGTCCTGTATTCTGCCAAACCGTGCGCCGCCTCGGTGGAAAGAAGTCTCTTTCATCACAATCTATTAAGTGTTCTGATGGGAGGCTTCTGAAAACGGAGGAGAGCGTACTGCATAGATGGAAAAAATACTTTGCATCTCTTCTTAAGCTGCTGAGAGCAACAACTGAGGCACACCTTAGAGCGGAGAATTGTCACAGTAGTACCACCGAAGCAGATGTCAAATGGGCAATGAAGACCCTGAAGACTGGCAAACCCGCAGGTGATGATGAAATCCAGTCCGAGATGTTAAAAAACTTAAATCAGGATGGTATCCTGTCGCTGATGCGGGTGTGTCAGGTTGCTTGTATATCTGGCCAGGCTCCTCAGCAATAGCAAACAGGAATTGTGATCCTTATCTTCAAAAAGGGAGATCAGAAGGATTGCAACAACTATAGAGGCATCTCTGCTCAGCATTCCTGGGAAAGTGTACGCTTAGTGTCTAGAGAAGAGAAGTTGGGAAATAGTCGACTCCAAACTGTCCGGACAGCAGTGTGGTTTCTGACCTGGCCAAAGCACGAAAGATCACATCTTTGCTCTAAGGCAAATCTTTGAGAAATCCTGGGAGTATGCAAAAGATGTCTACGCTTGCTTCATAGACCTTAAAAAAGCATATGACAGAGTTCCTCGGGAGAAGTTCTGGCATTTGTTTCAAGAGTATGGAGTGGATGGGCAATTACTGGTTGCTATCATATCTCTGTAGGAAAACTCAGAGATGTGTGTCCAGATAAATGGCATTAAGTCAAAATGGTTTACCCTGGGTGTTGGACTCGCCAAGGCTGCGTATTGTCGCCCCTCTTGTTCATTATCTTTATGAACTGGATAGACAGGAGCATCTGAAGTGATGAGCGTGTTTGTGTGGGCGACTGCTCGGTGGAGAGGTTGCTTTTTGCTGACGACCTTGTGCTCCTTGGGTTTTCGAGCACTAACCTTCACCATGCACTAGACCAGTTTTCAGCCAAATGGGAAGAGGCTGGGATGACGATCTGTGTGGTGTAATGGATAAACCAGTCGTGGTGTATACGTCCGTCACAATATATCGACGCAGAAGATCTACTTTTGAATAATAAAGGTTTTGATGGGAACATCCTTAGGGGTTAAACTGCGTGTTGTTCTGCTGCGAATACAAACAAATAAACCATTAGACAAAATTGGTTGCACCCTCCTCTTGGGGAAGGTCGTCTAAGAGAAATCTCCTCTTCATTTATCGCAAGGTATAATCATAACATGAAACACCTTTCCCCTAACATATTTCTAGGGGCAATTCAAAAGAAAAAAAAAGTTTATTAGTATAACGAAGTAACAAAAAATTGAAGTTTGAGGCCTGCAGACCTAATAAGCAATAAGAGAATTAAAACGCAGTAAAGGAATGAAATGAATCATTAAAAGTTCAGTCATAAGTTTATCCTCCCTTAATTTATTTAGATGTAAGTCTATCTTCAATACGACTTTGTTGGGATTACGTTTCACTATCAAACTAATTCTTCGTTATTAGTGGGTTTAGACAAAATACAATCTTTCCATTATTTCCTTAGGACAAATAGACGGTGAATTCATTAAACAAAAGAGCCATAACAGGTAAGTCTAAATCTTACTCTAGGGAGTACGGGAGATGAGGGAAGTTAAGTTATAGAGGCAAGTTCGTTTAATCAGGGTAACATTACTAATTGTGGCAGTTCTCTTTATAAATAATATTTGTTTTTTTTCTTATTTTTTTTCCAGGGGTTGATTACAACGAGGCGTCTATCGCAGCACAGGAATGTACGAGCAAAAGGTGGGTAAGGGCGGGCGAAGACCATTGTGGACCAGTGGGGGGGGGGGGGGAGGACTGGCAATCGGTCACATTCATGCGGGTTTGGGTATTGGAGTAAAGTTAGTAAAGGGAACCCACCCGGGATGCAGGACGGCTAACTAACACCCACAAGCTGCTCAGGTGACCAGACAACATCGACGGGACGGCAATCCTTGGCTTTTTTTCTCCTTACATAAAGGGTGTCTGAAGGACAATCAACTAGTTTCACAGGTAAGAGAGGCTTTCCAACACTATCTTTAACTACGAAACTGCGATAAGTTATGTTTTCACTAAACATCGGGTGAAAGAGTGTACTTGGGAGTTGTTAAAATTTACTTTTCTTTTCTGGAAAGAATGGGCCCCCAAAACGAATGGACAAAATATTCCTGCTTTTGGTGCAGTTTGGCTGGTTCATCGCCAATTTACAGTAACAACGACGGGTGCCAATTGCAAAGGTAGGCAGAGACTTCTTTCGTTTAGAATTCCGAGTTCATCGGAATTTTGCATTCGAACACTGGGGAGGATCGGCATTTGTGGAAAGAACTCGTCCCTTTCCACAAATAAATATAACATCAAACAGTCAATTACACTAATCACTCCAACGAGAAAGGTCAATCAATGAGGGGTAATTCTTGGCAAAATACAGGGTCGGGACACATTAATATGACCATCTGTTATTATCCGGAATATTCACCTTTGGCGGCTAACAGCAGCTAGTCGACGTGGCAGAGAGTCAATAAGTCCTCAGAAGGTGGGTGCAGGTATCTGGGACCATTCGGCGATCAGTGCATCCCGTAATTCCATCATCGTGCATGGTGGAGGGTCCAAAAGAAGATAGTCATTGGCTACCGAGCCAAGGGGGGGCCGCATTTCAGAAACGGCTACCTTTGTGAACTGCTCTAGGGCTGCAGTTGTGAAAGTGTATCGCGACTGGACGAACCAGACAGTTTCCAGCAGCCGAAGAGGTAACTGTGGGGCCCCAGGGGCCAACGATCCTAGGGGCGAGCGTCGGTTACGACGCCTGGCCAATACCAATCAGCATGCCACTGTTGAGCAACTGACGCATCAAATAAACAATGGGGCCACTAGGCATGTCAGCACCAAGACAGTGCAACGATCCCTCTTGAGGTTGGGGCTCCGGAGCAGGCATATGGTAATAGCACCAATGTTGACGCCTGTGCATCGACGAAAACTCCTCCAATTCGCAATGGACTATCGCCATTGGACCTCGGCCGAGTGGCAAAGGGTTGCTTCCTCTGACGAGTTGCGATTTCTGGTGAACAGAGTGGACGGACGATGGAGAATTCGCCAGGAAGCATCTGAGAACAGGCATCCTGACACCATCGCTGGTAGACGACAGGCTGGTGGTTGAAGTGTGACTGTTTGGGGGATGTTTTCGTGGTATGGTCTGATTCCACTGATACCGCTGGAGGGTACACTGAATGCTGTTCGTTACCTGACGATCGGCGCAGACCAGGTACACCTCTTCATGTCGCCAGTGTTTCCTCAGTGTGATGGCACCGTTCAACAGGACAATGCTCCCTGCCATACTGCCAAAATTGTCCGCGATTGGTTCGAGGAGCATGAGGATGAATTCAAGCTACTCCCATGGCCACCAAACTCCCCGGACTTCAACCCATTGAACATTTGTGGGGCCATCTCGATCGCCATGTCCGCAAGCTGGGCCCTCCACTATGCACAGTGATGGAATTACGGGATGCACTGATCGTCGAATGGTCCCAGACACCTGCAACCACCTTCCGAGGACTTATTGACTCTGCCACGTCGACTAGCTGCTGTGCTTGCCCCCAAAGGTGGATATTCCGGATACTAGCAGGTGGTCATATTAATGTGTCCCGATCCTGTATAAGGATAAGAAGTAAAAGTTGTATTTATATCACGAGATAAAAGCGTGCTCGATCATCGAACTGGGGCTTCTTAGCAACACACATGTCCTACCAGACACGGTTCGTGCTCCTTACATCTAAGCAAGCCTTTATTTCGTGTAGACACGGAAGGATTCGGACTCTTGCAACAGAAAGGCTTCTTCGCCCAGCAGACTTGGACGTGATGACAACCATCCTTCGTCTACAACCACACTATCAGTGGACAGCGATCATGAAGGCGCTTAAGACCATAGTCTTCGACACTGGTGCCTTTAATACCCATTGACGGCTGCTGCATCACAGCTTCCACTTCCTAGTGCGCCTGCTTTAGTGGAATTTAGTTGAGTCGGTTGGTTGTCTGGTGTGCTGGATAGACGAAACAATTCCTCAAATCTTTTACCAATGTCCATTCGCCCAGTTCACCTGGGATTAGTTCAGGCAGCACTTCAGCCTGGCGAGCCATTCAAACCATTCTGGGTGCTGCCTGTTCAACGACTCCACTGGCGAACCATTCAAGCTAGACCTAGTCATTTCCATAGCATCCATCTATAAGGAATTGTGGGCGGCGCGATGTGCCAGACTTAATGGAGACGTCATCGTGCCATCTTTCGCCTGGAGAAAGGCGGCACCCCATTTGAAATACTTCCTTCTTCTAGAATGGAACAGACTGGATCCGTCAACGTTTAGGCGCCGCTATTCAACATCAAAGCAGGTTTGTACTGTTATTAGAGGGAACAATGCCTTCCATCTCACCTTCCCTTTAGAAGTATGATGGTTCACTGGATTGCGAATAACACTCCATCCAGGGCGTTTATATAGATGTAGCAGTCCCTTAGGATTACACAAACCATCTAGAACATGTGCGTCTGACCGCCTAGTTAAGTTCTTTTGAAGCGTCTGCTGAGGCCATTTCATCTGCCTCAGGTCCAACAGCTCTCCTAGCAGCAAACGAGGATGCCAGACCTTTACTTTACTTCAGGACAATGACATACCTCTATCCACTACTTGGTTATTGGGCATTGAAACATAATTTTAGCCTAAACCAACAAATACAACATAGCCAATTTTGCAATGTCTTAAAATTTACTTAGTCGTTAAAATTGACGTATTTTAGTTTCCAGTCAATCCTTTCTATGTTCTTCTGGCATAAGACATTATGAATTAAGAAGGGTTTTCATCAGTAATGATGAATTTGTTTTTAATCAAAACATGTGGACATAGCTTTTGTTAGAATATTATTAGGTCGGATTCCTTTCCGACGGTAAAGTAACTATGGGACATAAAGCATTTGAATGTGTTTTAACTGAAACTTACTTTTACATACTGTTGTTCGTAGGACAGCAGAAACTTAGTTGTTTTCATGGGTTTTTTTTAGTCCGGCTAACCTGTAAATTTGCGAAATGTTCCTTCAAAATATTCAATTATTACTTCTATTCGGCTAATGAAATTTAAAAATAATCTTTTGCTTGTTGCTGCTAGGAAATTTTGTTTCTGCTGGAAAAAAAAACTTTAAAGATACGTTCCTGTCGTAAATTTTGAAATCTGGCCAATTCGGATGGCTGTGTAGTCATTATTTGAGAAATTCTAAACTTTTAAAATTTTCGATTAAATATTTATTATTCATTTCTTTAATATTAAAGAAGGCGGAACTTTGTAGTTACAGAATTAATTAGAATTTCAAAATATAAACAAAATATGATACTTTGAGAAATCTTCCTGCAGTTGCAAAATGTATAACAGAGAAAGGTTAGATTTTGTCCAATTTAAATAGATTTACGAATTCATTTAAAAATATATAAGCGGTTAACCTTTCAGATTAACTCTGATGAACTTTCTATTTTAAGTAATGTAGCATAGTAAATTCTACTCGGAAAATTTAATTTCTTTTGCAAAAAATACTGCCTTCAAAATTCCTTGTGCTTTTTTTAATTTGAAGCTTTCTTAAGCAGTTTTCCATTAACAGTTTCTTTTTTTGTACGATTATATTAATTGCTTTCATTTCTTGCTAAATTTTAAAATAATTTATTATTTAGACCCTAACACAGTCTTGAATTGAATAAATATAAATGTTATCTCCTGATAACTGTTTTGTAATTCTGACTCATGAAAGGGAAACGTTCTTAATGTTTAAAAGATTTTATAGGGTATTACTGGGTTATCGCGGAACACTAATGGCTATTTAGACAAATATTAAATTTGAAACTTACACTTTAAGCCGACTTAAATCTAGGATCACCACAACCATTTCCCGGCTTCTCATCTTCAGACACGTCTAGGTACAATAGCACGTCCTCTAAAGGGACTATTATGATACACCCTAAAAAATTTCCAATGACCACATATGGCATGTGACATATCTAACAACTCATAACGACGTATAATTAACGAATATAACGAATACTTAATGATGGCCGAAATTAGTTTAAAAGTACATGTTCTAATGATACCATATGTCACTTTTAGAAATTTCAAAGCTAAGATATGCAGTCCTTTTCTCTCTGCTTTGTGTTACACTCAACAACGACCACAGCCAACACCACCTAGACAGAAGGCCTGCGCACAGAAATATCATACATTGTTACATCATCATCAAACGGCCAAATTTAGGGCTTATTATTGGAAGAAATGCGATAACAATAGCTGCTTTTGTGTGATGTAACAAAGTATGACGTTTCTGTGCGCAGGCCTTCTTTCTAGGTGGTGTTGCCACAGCACAGTGCAGCCGAAGCAATCACAGCTGTTTTCAACACGTGGGCTACGGTTCAACAATGACACAATCACCGGATAATTCCTTAAACCTTGAAGACATGTTATCTGCAACGGTCTTCCTCACAGCTCTATCCTCCAATACCTCCTATTTAATACGCCAAATCTATCTGGACCTAATAGTATTTCGCTTGGTTGGTATGGATTCGGAGAACCGCAAAATGCAGGCAATAAGGTGGTGATCAGTTGAGAGTTCTGCCCTTCTCACGCGAGTACCCAACACTGATTGGAATAAGTCAGCTGACACGATTACAAAATCAATGAGTGGATTTTGCCCATTGCATCCCCATTCCAAGTACAATTATAAACATTCGTGTGCTGGAAGAAGTGTTCGTAATGGAAAGTCCTTTGTTACAAACTTCTCCCATTCACATTTAAAACAGGGTCACCATTTCTCCCAATAACTTCTTTCCAAGTTTGGTGATCAGGCCTACGTGTGCATTGAAATCGCCCTCAAGGATAACAGAATCTACACTCCCTCTCTTGTTGAGAGCAGCATAAAATTTATCAATAAACAAGCCAATGCACGGTAAATACTTGAAGGACATAAAGGGAAAATCCAATTAAAATCTTATATGGAGCTGGTTAAGATCAAGATGTTGAAGAAAGAAACTGAGGAATTCATTTTAGAAGCTCAAGAACAAGCTGTATCGACAAACTACAAGAAAGCAAAAATTCAGCTTATAACCAGTAAATGCTGATTTTGCAATAAGAAGGATGAAAAAGTAGACCATTCTAATCACCAGATCAGCAAAATTTCAGAGAAGGACTACTTGCTCAGCCTTAACAGAGTTGAAAAATTACCCATTCGAAACTCTGCAAGAAATTTGAATTGAATGTAGCAAAAATCACTGGGAACATCAAATCAAGAATAATCTGAAAAATGAGGTTAAGATTTTGTGGGACTTTAGAATCCAAATACAGACATCCGATCCACAATACGCCTGACATAGCAGTTGTTGAGAAAAAGAAAGTGTGGCTCTTTGATTTCGCTATAACAGGCGATACACGGACTGAAAACAGGAAGCGAGAGATCACAAAGTAAAGTGGCTTACAAATAGAAATTAAACTCTCTGTCGAATAAGATTACTGTAGCCAGTCCAATTGTTCTAGGAGCCCTTGGGGCAATACCGTAGGGGCTAGCTAGATAACTAAAACGTTTGACTTGCTTGATTTAAGCACTCTCAACTTGCAAAACACCACCCTTTTCGGAATTGCTTATATGCACAGGCACTATCTTAATAATAAATGGCAAAAGTCTAAAGGACACTGTGGATACTTACTCTGAAGAAGATAAAAGAAACACAAGCTACTTGTTCACAATAAAACTTTTTCAGTCATACATGTATACATTTCGGTTGCAATGCAACCTTCATTCAGTATGGGTCAGATTACAGAGTCTACATCGAATATAAAGGGTGAGTCAAAAGTCTGTACACCCCCCCCCCCATATAATTTCAAAACGAGTCGAGATTCAACTAAATTTGTTGCAGGCAACATATAGGAATTAGGTAGGGGCTAAACAATAGTGGTGGGTGTCAAATTTGACCTCTGACCTGGAATTTTGCACCCTGCAACTTTGTAACCATTACAGGTACAGAAAAATTTCCAATTGTACAGTTGCAGAGCTCAAAACGCTTATTTTAACAAAAAGTAAATAAAAGAGACAGAGATTAAAAATAAGCGTAAAAATAAACCCACTAAAACAAAACGAAATTTCTATGCTCAAGCTGTTGTGTAGACAATGGAATGGCATCTTAGTGGGGCCTGTTTTCTACAACGGTTGCCTTACAGGAGTCAGAAATGATTCCAAAATTTCATTTTGTTATAGTGGGTTTATTTTACGCTTCTTTTTAATCTCTTTTTTTTCTTATTTTTCTCTTAAAATCAGCATTTTGAACCCTACAACTGTACAATTGGAAATTCTTCTCTACTTGTAATGGTTACAAAGTTGCAAGGTGCAACATTCGAGGTCAAGGTTCAAATTTGACACCACCATTGTTAACCCCCTACCTAGCTTTCTACCGTGTGTCTCAAAAGTCGGTGCCATATGAAAAGTTTATTAATGTTGGCTTTATGTTCAAATGGTTTCGCAAGCTTATCGTTCAAGTTGAAAATGTGCACCATGAACTCGAAGACAATGTCTCACACGATCGAAATTTTCTTCTGTCACGCGCGAAAGTGTAGTTGGAATGCTACAAAGGTAGGGTATTGGTGATTCTTTCCTTTAAGTCATCCAGATTTTCGGGCTGTGTCAAAGATGTTCTGTGTTGAACTCCACCAAGAAGTTTCAGCTCTACACGTTGTTCCGGTGTTAGCATTATTCCTCTACTTCACTATTTCACCTACAAAATCAAAGTAACCAATTAATCCATTTGGCACTGGACTTTTGAGACACACGATATATGTTGCCTGCAAGAGATTTGTTGAATTTCAACTCGTTTTGAAATCGTTTGGGGGTGGGGGGGAGTTCAGGCTTTTGACTCACCTTGTACAGGGTGGTTATAAAATACATGTACGTTCGCTTACTCAGAGCCCTCTAAAGCCCAATTTAATGAACCGATTGTGGTGCAAATTGAAACGTAGGCTTTTAAGATCATAGAGGAGAGAATTCCAGAAAGAAGAAAATTTGTGCAAATTTTCACCATCAGATGAAAATGTGGCGCTGTGGGATGACAAATGGAGATTTTAAAATTAAGATATACTGTTTTAAACAAGCAGACAACGTTTTTGTTTGAATACCGCATATGTTCAATCTGTCCGCCCCCTGCGTCAATGACTGTTGGAAGCGTAGCACATCATGATCAATCGTTGCATGAAGTGTTTCCCGGGGAATGTCTGAGACATGTCGTCCAATGCTGGCTTTCAGCTCAGGCACAGTCCCTACGCTTTGTTGATAGACCCGATTTTTCAAATATCCCCAGAGTCAAAAACTTGCTGGGGTTCAAATCCCGAGAACGTGGAGGCCACGCATCTGGAAAACTTCTAGAGATCACGTGATCATTTCCAAAGTTGGCATGAGGCAGTTCCCTTCACTTGTCGACCAATATGAGGAGGTGCTCCATGTTGCATGAAGACAGTGGTTTCCAAGCATCGTCGTTCTCGCAAGGCAGGAATCACATGCTGTGCAAAAAGTTTACAATACCGAGCAAGAAGTTCACTTGCACAGAACATATTACAGGACCTCGTTATGTCACTTCCTCAAAGAAAAAGGGGCCTAGAATAAAATCAGCGGTGAATCCACACCATCCTGTCACGTATTCTAAATGCAATGGCCTTTCATGCACGACATGGGGAGCGAGGCACCCCCTATGCGACAGTTCTGCGTGTTCACTCCTTCTTCTAGGGTGAAATGTGTTTTGTTTGACCATAAAATGTTCCACGGCCACAGGTCATCAACAATTATCCTCGCCAGAAAGCGATAAGCAAAGTCAGCGCGTTGAGTGGGATCTTGAGGTTTTAGCTGTTGTGCCAGATGAATCTTGTGTGGGTACCAATGCAGAATGGACCGCAAGCCCTTTCGCACCATGGACCATGGGATAGACAATTCGCGTGCTGTTGCTCGAGCACTTATTGCAGAATGTTGTCCACCACTGCAACAGCCAGGTCCTGAAAAATTTCGTCTGCAATCTTGCGCCGTCCTCTTCCTGATGTGACAGCCAAATCGCCAGTTGATTCAAATTTCTTTACCATTTTTCGCAACCCAGTATCTGACATGGGCCCTTCTTGCAGTCCTTTTAGACGAAGATATACTCGTAATAGAGCTGGACTGCTGCTATTATTCTGTTAAGACAACTTTACCAACAGCGCGCGTTCTTTCTTGCTTGACACCATGATCTTCCGAGAAAGGGTTTCAGTAAACATAATAAAATGAATGGATCAATCCATTTCATTTTGGGTATGACTTTCTAATTTGAATAAATTTTCTTCTGATAAGGCCGATATTGAGAACGAACATATGCTCTAGTCAAATAAAAACCTTGCCTGCTTGTTTAAAGCAATAAAACTAGTTATTAAATCTACATTTGTCATTCCACAGCGCCACATTTTCATCTGGTAGTGAAAATTTGCAATAATTTTTTCTTTCCGGAATTCTCTGGTCTGAATAGCCTAATTTCAATTTGCATCACAATCGGTTCATTAGATTGGGCTTGGAGGGCTCTAAGTAGGCGAGCTTATTTTATAACCACGCTGTATATAGAGGAAGGGAATCATAGGGGGAGATGTCCCCAAATGCTGATTGGTTATTTAAGGAATTTTAATACATTGTCCGTTTCTGATAGGTCCAGAGGACCTTTGTCTAATCTGTCTGTTCGATTTTTTGAGATCTCCAGGGATTCAAGAATATTTAGATATTTATATTAATCGACAAAACGTACTATTTTGAACTTGTGAAAATGACATTCCATATGAAATGGTTGTTAGAAGCTTTCTGAAGACTACAATAGCAAATAAACTAGATGCGATCAGAAGATAACTATCCTTGATTACAGGAAGATGAGCAGGAGGACAGTGATACTTTACATTGGCACAATGAAAATGCACTTACAGAAGAGACATCGAATGAACTTTTTGGTGACAGGCAGGATGAGAGTTTTGATAGCTTTGTTTTGTTTGATAAATTGAGCGGCCAAAAGTCACGGGAAGGGTTGTCCCATTTGAAGATTTGCTGTGTATGACTCCCGAATGTTTGCGGCCAGATGCACCGTATAGCGCAAGAGTTATCACGATATCTGAGTAGTCTGTTACAAACAAGTGAGTAGTGAACAAGTCAGCACGTCGCGAGTGATAATCGGTGCAAGACTGACGGTTCATAACATATTGGAGATTAAGGTGGATCTTCAATATCGAAAAGACAATGCTTCCACTAAGTAAGCCGCCTCACAGTGGGACCACAAGTGTTAGACGAACGGACGTCACATCACCTCAGCAGAGACTTACGGGGGAATCGACGGGCTACTGCGAGTCAGATCACCGCTGTTTAAAATGTGGGGCGTCAGGAACTCATTTCTATCAGGATTGTACGAAGACAAATGCACCGCCAGGCTTCAGCAGTCGACGACCCACTCGTGTCCCTTTGCCGACACCGCGAACATCATCACTGGAACAGCGGCGCCGTGTAGCATGGTCAGATGAATCCCGGCTTCACTTGTATCGAGATGATGGGCGCATTGTTTGCCGCATGAAGCTATAAGGTTGTGTCAGGCAAGAGCGTGGCGTACATATGGTCAGTTATGGGCTGTGTTCAGTTACGTATGCGTGGATCAATATCTCTCCAGAACGATTCCAATATCTCATAGAGTAAACACCTCGACGTGATACTGCAATTTTAAAGGCTCCCGGAGGAGCGACTAGCTATTAATATTACATTCATTACCTTCCCATGACTTCTGGCCACTCAGTTTATGTAAATAAACTTATTTCAAGATGACATTTATTTTGTTTGTTGTGATCTTTATGTGACGTAATTAACATCATAACGTAATTAACATCATAAACCATCTGGTTTGAATTTTAAAAGAGGAAAAACTTGTACCAAAATTTAATTAAAATTTGGGGTGTGACACCTATATTTACATGCAACCTTTGTCCAAGAATATACATCTCATAGTAAAAACTCACAGCTCTGAGCAAGTATTCAAACTGGTGCCCACCAGTCTCATTACGTAATTGCATTATATGGCGCATTTAAATTTTGTCGCAATCTGTCAAATATCTCTGGTGTCTGTTATACAACGAGACAGGCATCTTGGGCTCTAGCAAACAGTATCACACAAGATTCCACTGAGGTTTCAACGATGCGCATTGTTAGGACAAAATCCAGAGGAATGAGATCGATGAATCCACTGGCCATGAGACCTTCCCTTCCAATGCGAAATGAATCAGCCTGTCCAAGTGCTCGCGGACATCGAAATGAGCAGCACACGTATTCTTTTGCAGACAGAAGTGCGGAGCAAAATGTTGACGTATTGCCAAATGTCCGTACATTTCGTCCATTCCTTGTCTTTTCGTCTGTATATTTCGCATTTTCCACCCACGCTCGAATTCTGGAAAAAAAAAAAAAGTTGTCATGACTTATGCCCCAACTCTCGCAGTTCAAGTCTTGTATGTTCAATACACAGTCACTCGGAAGTTCCTATCCATGTCGAGAAACATCTTCCAATTCGGATGACGCCTGTTGGGAAATATTTGGCTTTAAGGGGAACAGGTTGGGGGGAAATGAATATTGATTATTTGGTTTTGATATCCACTAATTCCGAATAAGAACATTTCGCGTCCCTGGAGGTTAAGGGGTAAATTTTGAAAATTTTTATTTTGTAGGGGTAGGAGTTAGATCTTATGTGTTATTTAGAAACCTGTAGAGCATCATGTAAAATGTGGGTTTAGCAAAAAACCCGGTGAAAAAATCTCATGCCCTGCCCCCCTTTATCGAGTGGGTAAAGTGAAAGGTATGGCTAGCCGATGTGGACAAAAAAAGTACTTATTAGAAAACAGTAGGTCCTACATTTGGAAAATTAATGAGAATGAATGAGTCGTTACCCTTAAAAGCTAATAAACTCGACCAGGCTTTTCCCCCCAGGAAAAACATTATGAAATTTGAAAACTGTACATGGGAAATGGGAAATGAGTTTTTCTGTTTTTGTCTCCATTAGCTAGCCATACCTTTCACTTTACCCACTCGATAAAGGGCAGGGGATGAGATTTTTTCACCGAGTTTTTTGCTAAACCCACATTTTACATGGTGCTCTACAACTTTCTAAATAACACATGGGGTCTAACCCCTACCCCGACAAAATTAAAATTTTCAAAATTTACCCCTTCACCCCCAAGGACGCGAAATGTTTTTATTCTGAATTAGGGGACATTAAAACCAAATAATCAATATTCATTTTCCCCCAATTTGTTCCCCTTGAGTCGTTATTTGGACCTAAAGACGGGACACCAATTATGAAACACCCTGTATTTTGCTGCACCATACATGCTGAATAACGCTCCAGCTTCCAACAACAAGGCATAAATTGTAAACAGAAGCATGTCGACGTGGAAGCATAACAAGCGACTGTGTATTGTTTTGCAAACTAGCGCGACCAAACGTCGACGCAGCAGGCAGTTGTTTGCTGTGAAAACGAAAGCAGCTTATATAGGGTGTCCAAAAATTAATGGTAAATATTCATACACGTGAGAGAACATGTATAAAGAAGCATTGTTATTCCTATGAACATGGTGTCGCAAGCCAAGCCCCACAGAGATACAAGGGGATTAAAGTATGTTGCGCTACCTGATTGTTGGCGTCCCGAGAGAGACTAGGCAATGTGGTGCAGCCCACATTGGAGCCTACAGAGCTGTTCGAAGGTGTTGATGAAGTCTGGTTAACATCCGTGAATCAGGACACAAGCGGTGTGGGAAGCGCTATTGATAGAGCCATCGAGCCTCGGTAGCACTTCCATCAGCTGCACCATATGCCATATGCATGTCTACAAGTTTAGCGTTCGTAAAATGCTGCATGTCCGCGTATGAAGAGAGTGTTGCCTCGCCTGCTACCTTCAGTACTCACGGGCTCTTAATAACTGCATCAACGATCCCATTTGTGAGGGTTCAGGTAGTAAGCTTATTTGTGAAATGGTCCTGATTGTGTAAATGTATGCAAATCAATACTTGTGCCACGACCTCCAGTGACATTTAAGGTATTAAAGGTTTGTGGAGTGACCTGACAGGGGCAGCCATTCGAGCATACATTGATGTCAAATCCTTGGAGGGGAGGAGAAGCGAAAAAGAAGAACTCCGAAGATTTTACACGAGAAAAAAGAAAGAAAAGATAAGCTGTTACCCCGAGCCGGAATAGACCCGCCAGAAAGAGAAAGAAGCAGTAGAAGAAAGACTATTGGTGGATTCTATGCGCAGAATCAGCCCAGAATCCACCAAAGGGAAATAAATGGCGGGACTCGAGAGAAGAGAGACAGAGAGGAAGTGCAACATACTTTAATCCCCCCTGTATCTCTGTGGGGGTTGGCTTGCGACACCATGTTCATAGGAATAAAAATGCTTCTTTATGCATGTTCTCTCACGTGTATGAATATTTATCATTTATTTCCGGACACCCTGTAAAAACGTTCCTCACACGTATTACTCATTCATAGGGTGACCAGACGTCCGGATTGTGCAGGACAGTCCCGATTTTAGTGTACTGTCCCGCAATAAGTAAACGTCCTTTTTTGGAGCGGAGCTCCTTTTCAGTCACCATTGTAACATCATCACATCAAAACCGCTAAAGCAATAGTAGCCAAATCTCGCACACAGTTTGTGTGGTGCCTGAAGGTGGTTTATATTAAAAAACCGGACATATGCGATGTCGTTAAAGAATAATAAACGTACGGGTCGAGCTCCGTGATGTCCGTGCTATGTGGTGAAGTCGAATGCGAATTTCAATTGTCAATGTAGTCAGTAAAGCTAATTGTTGTTGACGAAATCTCAATGCTTGCTGGGCAAAATAGACAACCGACTTCGTCAAGCAAATCCAAAAAAACAACATGAAATTCTTGGCGGATATGCATTGCTGCTTTCGGGCGACTTTAATCAGTTGCTTCCTGCTGGTGATCGAATCTATCGTGTACTTTTGCTGTTCATGGAAAATTGGCCTACCAACAACTGAAAAAATAATTATGAAAAAAGAATTATTTCATTTAACAACAATTATGCGTCAAGTAGGTGAAAACCAGGCACCTTTTCGTGAACTACTCAATCGTCTGGCAATTGGTGAAGTGTGTGAAAGTGACTTTCTTCTAAGAGAAGAAAGGAGCCGGACACTGCGGACGAACTTCAATAAAGATAACATGAAGCCACTGATCCACATAAAACTTTTAATCGGACGTATGCGCATTATCTGCAGTATCTGAAAAGACTTTTCTGTTCTGATCAAAATCCTTGTGTACGCTGAAAATAGCAGCATGGCTGCCGAAATGAGCTTAAGTCCGATTAAAAGTTGTATGTGGATCAGTGGTTTCCTGTTATCTTTATTGACTTTCTTCTGTTAAAATCTAGATTTGTCAGTTACAATCTTAACGAGAAAGCCCATTTTTCTAACGCCATTACATTGATGTCTCACAATAAGGAAATTTCGGAACACAACGAATCATGCCTTCGTAACTTAGGTGTACCTGTTACATTTATTGCTGCTGAATCAATAACAACGCTGCTCGGGAGGCATCATCTGACGAAGCACACGGACTCCCTTCTTATCTGCAGTAGGCAAAAGGTTGCAAGGTAATGCTCCGTCAAAACCTATGGACGTTAAAAGGATTGTGCAACGGAACGTCAAAAGGATTGGTGAAGTGACCAAATTAAAATGGTTGAATATATTGAATTATTTATTTATTTATTCTATTATAGACAGTAAACAACTCCGAACGGGGCCAGCATGGCCGGAAGGCCGACATGATTGGTCCCCGGACGGAGGGTAATGAAGCAATAGTAAATAACAATCAAATTACAAATAAACAAATAAAAAGAAAATAATAACAAAAAGGGTAGTTAGTTGAGGGAAAGAAAAAAAAAGGGCTAGAAAGTGTCAGTATTTAAATGGTTGGTAAAAAGGAACAATTTGGAGCTTCTTTTGAAAATTGCAATAGACGGGGAAAGGCGAATGGTCTCCGGAAAAAGGGACCACCATCTGATTCCGATGTAGGAAATACTACGACGCTGATAATTGCTTTATAACTAACGGGAGTCTTATAGAATTGGCGGCACGCGTAGAGTAGGAGTGTAGTGTATTTTGATATAGAATAGAAAGAGGTGATGTCATAATCAGATGGTGGTTAACAACTTTGTAGACAAACAAAACCAGTTGTAATATATAAATCTCATATACGGATGCAATACCTAAATGATTGAAATATTGGGAGACTGATGAAGGCTTTCGTAGTTTTAATAAAATTCTCACAAACCATTTTTGAATTCTGTATAGACGGAGAAGGTTAGAATTGGTGGTCGACTCCCAAAAAACAATTCCATAGCAAAGCGACGAATGTATTAACGAGTAGTACAAAAGCAACAGTATGGATGGCGGAAAAAAAATGAAGGCGAGAAATCAAACCCAATTTTTTACTAAGAGCATTTATCAATGCATTAATATGTAAATCCAAGTTAGGTCAGGGGAAAGAAAAATGCCTAAATATTTGAAGGAAGAAGCGCTAGATAAAAGATTTGGGTCATAATAGATTCGCAATTCATTGAGAGCGAGTTTTTTGTTACGCTGGTGAAAAATCAAATATTTAGTTTTATTTAAATTTAAAGTTAATTGATTGACAAGGTTCCAAGAACGTAAACTTGAGAGTGTCTGATTAATTGTATTTGATAGACTAGAGCTCGAGGGATCAGCGAAAAAGAGAGTAACATCATCAGCATATAGAATGGGAAAAGAAGACGACAGAGCAAACGGCAAATCATTTATAAATAAATTGAATAATAACGGGGACAATATTGAACCTTGCGGAACTCCTAAATTACGAATTAAAGGAGAAGAGGACAAATTAAAAAGATCCAAATAATAGTTCCGATCCAAATTTATTAAGTGAAAAATCCAAGTTAAATTAGTTTAAAGCCTGAACTCCGCTCCAACTTGCCAGCAAATGAAATTGATGGCTTCCTAGTTAATAAAAAGGATAAATATATATTAATTGGATACTGATAGATTTAACTGTCAAAGATAACGTTGTTTTGGATTTGTCTCGGAGTGGCGTCATCCAAAGTTCTTCTCGTCATGCCTGAAATTTGCATTTCGGATTGTTGTTTTCTTTTCTCAAATATTCAGTTAACAGTCCTCTACCATCATTTGAATTTGGACTCTAAAGTTTGAGGCATTCTGTATACCGCACTTACCTGACTATAAGATGACTCGATTAGAAGACGACCCCACTTTTTTGAGGTAAATTTTTGGAAAAAAAAGTTTTTTAAATGAACATGAAACAAAAATACTTATTCAAAAATTAAAATGTATTGTAAAAGCTATCGTAAAATTTCATGTCATCTTATTATGATCGAGAATGCCAGTAAATTGCAGCGCCACTGCAGTCGAGGTGGAGGATTTTAGCTTGCAAAAGTCTCATATTTGCGTAATTTGTGATTTTAAGATTACCCCCCTTTTACTGGCCCTTTAATTTGGGGCAAAAACCTCGTCTTATAGTTGAGTAAATTCGATATATTTATCTTACTAAATGACGGTATAAATAGAGAATCACCATTTTCCACTAAAAGCGAAATGATAAATTTAAAAATGTTTGTAAGCGATCCCATCTATTTGGCTAGTTTAATTAAAAGGCAAGTCAAATCACTCTTGATTCCAGACACAAATTTCTGCATGAATTTTATTAACATAAGACGCAAATTTACTATGATAAAGATAAAAAAATTAAATAATTTATTTATATAAAATATATAATAGGGAAAAGAAAGGATATCGAAAAATATCGTATATGAAAATAAAAAATATTTACAATGAAATTTTTTCGATTAAGTTTGTGTCTTTTACATTCAATTCTTCTTTTCTTCTCAATTTTCTTATTTTCATTGCAGCTGCAGACAATGATGGAAGAATGTGAAACACCTGAGGAGTTACCTGAAAGAATAAAGGAAAGTTTATGAAAGCTTAGCACAGGAGAATCTTTTCACATGAGAAAAAGCAAATTTAACAAAAAAAAAAAAAGGTGCAAAAAAATGTAAAACACTTCAGCAAACGTAAAGCCTGCAATATAAACAGGTCGAGTCAAAAGTCGTTGGACACCTTCCGATCTAGGATACTAATGTAGTTAGGCAAATTCCAATTCAGGGAATGAAAAGGAACTTGAAGGTGCTCTACTTGATGGAGCATTTTTCATCATCTGAAATAAGCAAATTAGGACACACCAAAGTTCTATCTCGACAACCTTTAGAGATACACAAAAAATTCCAATTGCACATTTGTTCAACAGCAAATTCCAAACAAAACAAAAATTTCAGCAAAATCCTGCAGATCACCCACAATCCTCATTGCACGCTCTGAAATTATTTGATGCATCATTCTCATCCTGTTCTAGAAACTTCCCAATTTTCTAGAAAAAATTTGGCCAAAGGTTGAAGCTGAGAAAAAATCAGGCCAAAGCAAGATGATCAACCTGGTCCTCTGCTTTGGTGAGGGGAGGCAAAATTATCATTCAACAACCAAGCTTCAATGAAATGTTGTGCGGAAATATGCTGATACAAGTGAACAACACATTGAACACTATCTGGATTGATGGAAAGACTTACTTTGTATCAGATGACTGTTTGTAAGCAACAAACAGTTAGAAGAGCCAATTGTCCTGTTGCAGAGCATGCAATGAGGATTGTGGATGATCCGCTCATCGGATTTTAGTGAACTTTCTTTTTGTTTTGTTTGGAATTTGCTGTTGAACAAATTTGCAATTGGAATTTTTTGTGTATCTCTTACGGTTTTCGAGATAAAATTTGGATGTGTCCTAATTTGCATATCTGAGATGATAAAAGGCTCCATCACATAAAGCACTCTCAAGTTCCTATTTATTCCCTGTACTCGAATTTGAGCAACTACACTAGTATCCAAGATAGGAAGGTGTCCAACGACTTTTGACTCACCCTGTATTATCAACAAACAGAGATTGAGGAATGAAATCAAGGAATGAATATAAATAGTCTCTAAATTCTACAATTACAAGAGGTATTCAAAGTGGCTACCATAAGAAGCCACATATATCTGATTACATCGAACTTTTGCTGTTATCCACTGTCGAATTTCAAAAAGGAATTTCCTGAGTTCAGAACACTCATAAGAAAAATGACCAATGTTATACCTGTTATGATGCTCGAAAAGTCCCTATCCTCAAATAACTAGATAAGTATCGTGGAATTTAAAAAAAATCTGTTAATGCCAACAAATACAGTAGAAATCGTTGATAACGGCACTGGTTACAGACACCTCCCAGAAACACTCACATGCCAAAAGTCATGGGAGAACATCTAATAACGTGTGGGACCTACTCTAACCCATAGAGCGACGTGGCATTGATTCCACAAGTCGGTGGAAGACATCTGAAGACACTGCCAACTACAATTTTACATCACGGAGCCACCACCGGCTTGCACAGTGCAGGCTTGACAACTTGGGTTTATGGCCTCATTGGGTCTGCGCCACACTCGCACCCTACCATCAGCTCGTTTCAGCTAGAATAGAGACTCATCAGACCAGGTCACACGTTTCCAGTTGTCAAGTGTCCAGTCGATGTGTTCATGGGCCCAGGAGAGACGTTGCTGACGACGTCTTGTTGTTAGCAAGGGCACCCTCGTGGGTCTTCTGCTTCCATATCCCATGGACACTAGATTTCGTTGCACAGTTCGCATCGATACAGCTCTTGTATCACCCTGGTTAAAATCTGATGTACCGAGGAATAGCACAGTTCCCCTTACAGAACATGGAAAAAAATTTTTTTTCCTTAAACATATTAATAATTTTTAGAAACATTAGTATAATTCAGTAACTATAAATATATTAACTATAAATTGTTAAAAAATTTTAATTCTTTAAATAATTATTTTGTTTAATGGTAATAACATTATAACAGTTTTATAGCATTGATTAAATTTATTATCAATTTTTATTTACATTCTATTTTTTGAGGTTTTTTGAGGAAATACTCCTTTACATAGTTTATAATGATAGTAAGTAAATAAACTTTAAAAATACATCTGGTTAAGAATTCACCAAATGGTTGAAATATGAGACGTAGACAGCTTAGGTGGCGAAGAGTCGCTGGATCGCGTGTTCGAGTCCCGCCTGAGGGATGGGCATTTATATTTTTCCGTTATTAATAAAATCTTACTTTCTTTATCCATTTATCAGTCACACGATTAAATTCGTTAAGGCTGAAAAGAAGGAGAAGAAATATGAGATGTTGACCAGTTATGATATGAATTGAAGATCTACAAATGAAGATCAACCTTTCGTCTAATAACTGGATAACATCTCATATATCAACCATTATTTATAATAAAATTTGTGAACGCTATCATCAAACGTATTTTACATTAAATTCATTTGATTTAATTTCAATCATTACACGTTATGTAAAGCAGAATTACTTAAGAGCCTACTGAAGCAAGGTCTATAAAAGACCTTTTATAGACCTTGTACTGAAGAATCGTAGCTAAAGCAATCTGGCGGACGATATTGACAATAAAACTTTAACCTAGAGAACAATAGCCGTGCACAGACCAGAGGATAGAAAGACTATGACCATAGCCTCTAACACGTACAACAACTCTGCTCCGGAGCCTTTGATGTTGCTGTTGCCCGTAAACGTCTTCAAAACGTCATCACGACGGTGGCGGCCTCCTGCGATCGGGTATCTCCTGCGTATTTTTTAACATTGGGGATACTGGAGGAAGGGAGTGCCGCCAAACAAATTATTGCTAATAACTAAGGTTTTAATGAAGTTGATGGGGGGCCTTGCGAGCGGGAAAGAAATCGCACACAATTCAGACCGGTTTCGCCTTTTACTCCCTGCTTTACCAAGGATACATCTGAAAAAGCCAGGAATAAAAGGCGAAACCCGTCGGAATTCTGTGCGATTTCCTTCCCGCTATGTACGTCAAGGCTTCCATCAACTTCATCAAGAAGCACAGTACAGAGAACACTCCATTTCATAACATCAACATTTTAGAGGAATACGTTTAATATTCATGCGGATCAAATCGTCCAATTCAATTACAAGTGTAAATGATTTTAAATTATTTTGAAAAAAGTTTTGATAATCGCGAGAACGTGCGGCAGTCTCCATTCTGTCTTGAATAGGTAGATTGATAAAATTTAATCTTCAATTTTAATTTTATATTTCTAAAATATAAGAAATAAACCATTAAAAAATGACATAACCAAGTACCAAAGGATTAAACTAAACCATTCGCGGAACAATATTTTTAACCGTTCTATGTTAACATTGTAAGTTTCTAGTGGACCATAATGATACCATTAAACCACGTACCTTAGAATGAATTTGGATTATCATTAATTTGACGTTACATTCATTCATGGCACATCATTCCAGGTTCTTTGATAACTTACATGCCATATTTTAGCATTGAAAGTTCCTATGAACCACAATGGTTCCACTAAACCAGGTTCCTTGGAACCAATTTCGACTATCATTAATTTTACATTATATTCATTCATGACACATCATTCCAAGATGTTTCACATACAATATGCCATATTTTAGCATTGGAAGTTCTAATGAATCATAATTGCTCCACTAAACCAGGTGCCTTTTAACCAATTTCGACTATCAGTAATTTTACCTTATAATCATTCATGACACATCATTTCAAGTTTGATATATGAGGCGTTGAGCGCAAAAGTGGCCCAAGCCGAAAAAAATATGTTCTGAGAAAATCCACAGAATTCTTCCCTATTATGTATGCAAAATGGAATTTAGCGATCTCTGTTGGTACGCACACCAAACTATGGATGGGCCACAATGGCACTGTAAAAAGCAATCTATCAGCAAGTTATTTCCACATGTTACTCTTTTTCAACATTATTGTTGGTTGGGCCACTATTGCGCTCAACGCCTCATATTACATGCGAGATTTTAGCATTGAAAGTCCCAATGAACCATAATGATTCCACTAAACCAGGTGCCTTTGAACCAATTTCGGCTATCAATAATTTTACGTTATATTCATTCATGATACAGCATGCCAATTTGTTTGATATATTACATGTCATATCTTATCATTGATAATTTTTGAGGGCGTCATAAAGGTACCATTAGAGCACGTGCCATTGTTTCGATTACAACCATTTCCAAAATGGTTCATTCGCGAACCATATTTAGATTACAATCATATTTATCAATGGGCGAAAATAGTAATTTATATCCGCTTTTACCTCGTCATTACGATTTGTTTGATATACAGGGTGTAAATTTTAAGTTGACAAAGCAGAATAACTCGAAAAATAAGCTTCACACGAAAAAATGCGTAGAATCCAAAGTTGATTATTTTCGAGGGGGCATCTGCTGGTGCTAAAATTAGCCCACCCCCCCCGGCCCCTGGGGGTGGGGCGGGGGGCAACTTTAAAATTTCAAATGGGAACCCCTATTTTTTATTGCAGATTCAGGTCCTACATAAAAAACTACGTACATTTTGTCTGAAACATTTTTTTTTATTTTTGGTAGATGGCGCTGTAATTCAAGAAAATCCATTTTCTCATTTTTGCGTGGAAATGGTTACGGAGAAATAAAAAATACTTATTTACTTCGTAAATTTTGCCGCAAAGTTATTATTTTATTATTTTTTGCCGCGGATTAGGATAATTTTGTTTTGTTTCGTGGTCATGAGGCCACACAACTTTATAATTATCAAACAAATCAACTGATTAGCTAACTAACTAACCGAACATCCTACGTACTAACGAGTGAACTCATTAACTAACAGAGTAAAAAAGTAAAAGACTGTGTAAAGATGAAGTTATTCCCGTTTAAGATTTGGTGGTCCTTAAAAGGACCGATTGTTTTCGTTTTATTTTTTCTTATTTGCAAATACTTGCAAGTAAATGAATTTCGGGGTGCTTGTATTTCCAGTGAGTCCCCTCGCCTCTCACTTTCGGCCTGCTTGTTGTCCTTAAATCCCTTGCATCTCGCCGTTTTATGAAATTAAATGTTCAAATTGATGACCTCCAACTTCGATGCATTTATTGACTCGTTTTGTAAATTCCTGAACACATCTTGATAACATGTCTGGTGTAATTGCAGCGCAAGCATCTCTTATTCTTTGAATCATGTTTTCGCGAGTGGTTGGCGTTTCCTTATAAACGATATCTTTGAGGTAACCCCATAAGAAAAAATCTGGCGATGTAAGGTCAGGCGATCTGGCTGGCCAATTCACAGGACCTTCCCTGCCGATCCAGCGACCATGGTAAAGTCGATGTAGTACTTCGCGCGCTACTAATGAATAATGCGCTGGACAACCATCATGTTGAAACCACATGTGTTGTCGAAGTTCAATACTCAGGTCTTCAAGTAGATCTGGTAGTTCATTTTCAAGTAGGTTACGATATTTGTTGCCATTCAAATTACCGTCTATAAAATATGGACCGATAAGTTTATCGCCAATTATCCCACACCAAACATTAATTGACCAAGGTCGCTGATGGTTGACTTCTCGAATCCAGTGTGGGTTCTGTTCACTCCAGTAATGCATGTTATGTCGATTAACTTCCCCGTGGTTTGTGAATGTTGACTCATCGGAGAAAAGAACTCGTGCAAAAAAATGTTGGTTTGTTTGCATCTGCTGAAGTGCCCAGTGACAAAACGTTAGACGGTTTTGGTGGTCATTGCCATGTAGTTCCTGATGCATAGATACATGATATGGATGAAATTTGTGGAGCTTCAGCATTTTCCAAACACTCATATGTGAAATTCCTGATTGCCTTGATATTTCTCTTGTGCTCGCATGTGGATTATGAGCCACAGCAGCTAGGACTGACACTTGATTGTTTTCTCCACAAACAGTAGCTGCACGGGTTCTTTTTTTCTGGTTCACACTACCTTCCGCAGTAAATTGTTTAATAACTCGAACAAAAGAAGACCGTGATCGCGTTTGGCCAGGAAAACGCTGAGCATAAAGCGCGACTGCATTATCAAAATTTCTCCCACTTTCTCCATAAATGTACACCATCTCAATTTTTTCTTCCACAGAAAGATAATTCATAATGTAAATTCAAAAGCAATACGGCGTTGTACACTCACAAAAACAGTTGAAAAATTACAATCTTTTCTTCTAAAGATCAGAATTTAAAATGTAAACATTCTGAAAAAAATGCCAATGTTTACGTTATTTGTTTGTTGACGAAATGTCTTCAAATTACATTGTAGTTAAAACAATGTAGGAATCGAAATGAATAATAAATTAGTTATTTCCACGCAAAAATGAGAAAATGGATTTTCTTGAATTACAGCGCCATCTACCAAAAATAAAAAAAATGTTTCAGACAAAATGTACGTAGTTTTTTATGTAGGACCTGAATCTGCAATAAAAAATAGGGGTTCCCATTTGAAATTTTAAAGTTGCCCCCCGCCCCACCCCCAGGGGCCGGGGGGGGTGGGCTAATTTTAGCACCAGCAGATGCCCCCTCGAAAATAATCAACTTTGGATTCTACGCATTTTTTCGTGTGAAGCTTATTTTTCGAGTTATTCTGCTTTGTCAACTTAAAATTTACACCCTGTATTACGGATAATTATAAGAAAAAAGGACGAGACACAAAAACCCTGGAATACAGTAAATAATAGTTATTAAATAAAAATTAAAAAAAATAATAATTGACAAAATAATTAATAAATAATAAATAAAATCAAAATAAAACTAGAAATATAATATAAAATAAAAAAATGACGTTTCGGATAGAGACTATCCTTTATCAAAGCAAAAAGGATAATTTTCTAAAAGCAATTAGAATATTAGAGGATTATCCTGAAGTTATGAAAAGAGTACAATCGACAATCGAATAGTGAAGTGTACATTCGTTAGGATGGGACGAAAGCAGCGCTTCCACAAAGCTCATCTAACCAGAATAAACTCCAAAGGAAATACACTGAGGTAGTCAAGAAGCCTAACCAACCCAAGCGGTCTTCCTTATTATACAAAAAAGAAAGTAAGATTGACGATTGTCAGAAACGAAATACAAACGAAATAAAAAATACAAGGAGAAAGAAGATTATCACATCTTCCAGTAGTCTGGGAAAGAGACGTTGCTAATATCTTCAAAATTGATGTCAAGAACGTGCCTCGGTTTACGATACTTCGTATGCCAGCTCATATTCATTGAGTTCTCCAGTATCCCTTTCACAAGCTTATTGTCGTGAGTCTTCATCTTCTGTATCATAATCAAAAGGAGATCCTGTATAAACTTACCGATATGGGCCATGTTTAAATCGAGGTGGATGGATTGGTTTTTCACCGTCCTTCTGTCCAGCTGGGCAATGGTCCTCAGGGTAACATTCTGGAATGACTGTAGTTCACTCCATCTGCTTTTACAGATAGTCGCCCACGCAAGCATTCCATAGAGGAGTATGGTCCGGATAATCGATTTGTACAGAAGTAGCTTGTTGTCAATGCTGAGGGCGCTGTTGCGACCCATGAGAGCTATGATACTGTACCTAGCCCTCTTCGCTTTGTTCAGAGCATAGGACATATGCTGGTTCCATGAGAGTCTTGAGTCAATGATAACTCCCAGGTACTTGTAGTTGTCCACCCACTCCAGTTTCTTATTAAACAGAACAAGAGAATCTGGGGGATGCTTGAGCTTCCTATTGAGGTACAAAGCCTTGCACTTTCCGACGTTAAGGTTCAACTTCCAGCAGTTAAACCAGTCTTCGAACTGCTTCAAGGCGCACTGCAGCCGAGTGATAACGTGAGCCGGCTGGTGTGCCCATGTCATAATGGCAGTGTCATCCGCATAAAAATACAGATTACAATTATCGGGTTTTGGGAAATCATGTACAAAGTAATTAAATAGCATAGGCCCGAGGGCAGAACCCTGAGGGACACCGGCCTTTACAACACGGGGTGTGGAAAGACTTTCTCCAACCTTGGCTTGATAGGATCTGCCGTCAAGAAAGGATTTCACCATCAAGATCAAATCGGCAGGGAACCCGTCTCTGATCATTTTGTAGACAAGGCCCTCATGCCACACTTGGTCAAAAGCTTTACTGACATCGAGAAATACCACCCCACAGTACCTGGATAGGTTCAGGGGGGTGCTCAGGTCTTCAACGAGCCTCCATATCTGCATCGGACAAGAGTGGGCAGCACGAAAGCCAAACTGCTCTTCCCGTAAAAGGTCATTTGCTAGACAGTGATCTTGGAATCTGACAAGGATCGTTCTCTCCAACACCTTGGACATCGAGGGTAGCAAGCTAATAGGTCGGTAGCTCGCGGGAATTGCAGGATTTTGTCCCTGCTTTGGGATACTCAACACAATAGATTTTTTCCAAGCCACAGGGAAGTAAGAAAATTTCCAGCAGTCGCTAATGATATTGGTGAGAAATTCAATAAAGTTCTTTGGGAAATTCATAAGGGCGTTATTATTCACCTTGTCTTTTCCTGGAGCCTTCTTCTTTTTCAGTTTATTTGTGATGTTGGCGATCTCACCAGCCTCGATGTTGTACTTCGTAAAATGCTTCGGGACTTCATCAAAGTTGTAAATACCTTCTTCCACACGCCGAGACATGATTTGGCTCTCGGGCTTATCGTTGGTAGGAGTAACAAACTGCAGTTCCAGTGAATCTGCAATGACTTGGGCCTTGTCCTGATCAGTTTGCACATAGTTACCTTGTGGTGTACGGAGTGGAGGAAGCATAACATTCTTCTTCTTCTGTAAAGCTCTAACCATACTCCAAATGGAATTGTCGCGAGCCGACAAGCTTTTGAGTTTTTCATTCCATCTAGCGTCGCGAAGCTCTTTTATCTCCTCTTGAACTCTTCGCACTAACCTGTTGTACTTGGTTTTGAGCCAAGGTTCACGATAGCGTTGCCAAAGTCTACGGGTCCTGTTTCTTTCAGCAATTAGGCGTTGGATTCCAGGAGAGAGTTGGATTCGATGAGAAGGTTTTTTCTCTGATGGATACTTACTGACTTCTATGGCACTGTTAATACATCTGGTGATGTCATCAACAAGTTGATCGATGTCCTCTGTACAGTAAGCAACGTCGGGATGGTAGCCATAGTCCTTAAGAATATCTTTGTAGAACCTCCAGTCTTGATGATGTACGAGTTCCTCTCGGAAATTTATATCAACATTGTCAAAGTACAACGCCACAGGCTTGTGGTCAGAAGAAAGGTCATCAATCGTGAAGATATTGTACGGTTTGAAGAAACCCTTCAAGAGCGAGATGTCCAAAACGTCACTACTAGGGGAGTGGTCGCAGTAGTAGGTGTCCTCCACAGGTCCAGCAGCGATGATATCATCTCTACCTTGTATGTACCTATAGAGAATCATGCCGTTGTAATTCTGCGTTCTGGAGTTCCAGCTTGGATGCTTGGCATTTAGGTCACCAGCCAGGACGACTGGAGTGTCACCACTGAAGAGTTCATCAAGCTCGCAAATGTCAAGATAATGTTTAGGTGAATTGTAGAGCGCTACGAACTTCACTTCACCACAGGAGACGTCATTGATAATGATGGACGCTGATTCCATACCTGCATAAGACTTGGATACTAATTCTTGGTGTTGAATTCCCCTCTTAATGATGATCGCAGCGCCCCCAGACGCACATCTTGCAGCATTTGAAGCCATTCGATCCTTACAGTACACACAATAGCCAGGTAGCTTGAAGTCTTGGCTTGGTTTGAGGTGAGTTTCACAGAGGAAAGCCACGTCAATTTCGTGATTTATCAGAAAGTTGTGAAACTCGATACGCTTTCGGGGAATGCCCCTAGCGTTCCATATCACGCACCAAAGTTCACCTTTGTTGATTACAGTATAACGTTGTGCAGCCATACTAAAATTAGTTGGTCGTAAGGAGCCCACTCAACTGTGGGTAACTTTTGCCTAGATTAGAAAACAGATTAAAGATACGTCCTAATTGCTTATACATACCTGGTAGGTCGTTGATGTTGAGGCCTTTATCTTCCGGCGTAGACACAGCGGCAGCATAGGATTTGCCTGCTGTCACTTTAGAACTAGACATCCTTTGAACCTGGGGGTACTTTGGACATTTCGTGTAGCTTGATGTGTGCTGTCCACCACATCTGATGCACTTTGGGGGGTCTTGTCCTTTGATCTTAGGGCAATCTCTTGACTGGTGCCCCTCAGCACATTTATTACAACGAGGATCTTCCGTGCAGCCCATGGATACGTGTCTCAAGCGCAGGCAGTTGTAACACTGTAGTGGCTTCATGTTCCCTCGAAAGGCCTCCACTGAAACTGCCAGCGGCCCAATACGTGTTACGTTTTTCAATGATTGGTTGTGTTCGGTGTTCGGGAGTAGAACCAAAACCATTGGCATATCAATGGATCCTTTGGCTTTCCTCAATCGAATAACTTTTTCCGGGAAGTAGTTGGTTCTTTTTAGGTTTTCTTGGAAGTCATCGAGGTCATACGTAACATCCACATTACGAATTACGTATTTCAAGACCTTCTCCGACTTCAGTTGATGATGCTGAATTTTTAAAATATTATCAGATTTAATGCCAGAGACTAACCTGTTGTGTGTTTCTTCATCTTCACATTTAACCTTGATGGTTTCAGCTCTGCCCGTATGAACGGCGATCTTTTCGACTGGAACATGCTTCTCGAGCTCAGTTAAAATCGTCTTAAACGGGACGCCATGAGTCCGCACGAGAATTGGCGGTACATACCTCTTCGTGATCCTATGGTCTTTATTAGCCGAGCGACCTTGTACATACTTCGGATTCCTCATTCTAGTCGCGCTGACGACTTCTTCATTTATACTGGAGACGGTCTTTAGGTTATCGATCCTCGTGCCTTTTCTGAATTTTTTATTAGTGACACCAATCCAGGGACTGTCGTCCACTTCTTCATCAGTTCCGTCAGAGTGACTTCTCTTACAGCCACCGTTTGTCGAACAGTCACTATTTTCTATGATATCCATAGACTCCATACTATTAGAAGAGGAAATAGTTTTTAAGACATTACTTACCTTGCTGCTATCAACTGGATTATCTTTCGTGGAGTTACTTGCCTTCGGAGTCCCGGAGCATTTCCCAAAGGCTTCTTTAAGTTCGCTTATCTTGTCAATAACATCTCTACGAGAGTCCTTAATTTCCTTATTGATACCTTCGAACTTCTCCTCAAAACTTTTGTGTAGGGATTCGACTTTTTCCTCCAGCGCACTATACTTAGCGTTTATTTCATCCCGGAGGGCTTCTAACATTTCGTTGAACACTAGGTCAAAAGCAGCAAACCTAGCATCCAAGCAGGCATCCCGGTAGGCCTTTTCGCAGGACACAGTTTTACCATCTGCCACTAGCAAATGCTCTTTAGCCGACTTCAGCTTGGTTAATTTAGACGAAGCCATCATATATAAATGTATAGAACCAGGGGGGGGGGGGAGTAACCTCGTAGCTAGGTGTGTGCTAAAGAAGCCGTCCTAAGAAGGACGCACCTAGCTCTAAGAAAAAAGAACAAGTCAGGTTTGCGAGAAAATTAATTCTACGCCAGGGACCCGCTCGTGAATGATTAGAATAATAATAGATGATATGAGAAAATGTCCTTAGTTAGGTTTGCGAGGAAATTAATCCCAACGCCAGGGACCCAGAAGGATAATGAGCGTCTTGATGTACTGGTTTACGGGAATATTAATTCCAACGCCAGGGACCAGCACATAAGACGTAACAGAAGGTGAATATCGCCCTGAAAAGGGCGCACCGAGAAATGAAAATAATGAAATGATACCTGAAAAGAGAGTAGAGTGATACCTTGAAGAGCTAGTCCGTTTTGATCGTCCTGATCGTCCTCCATTCATTCATAACGATGAAAAGAGTACTAAAGGACGCCTTTATATATAGTTGGCATAGAGAACAGTAAGACGGTATTGGTTTGAAAAAGTAGAAGAGTACCAATGGGAGGAATCTGAAGACGTGTTGGGATAGGGCAGGAAGGAAAACAAATATGAGGTAATAAGAGGGCGGCGGAAAAATATGCAATAAGATAACACATCCAAATAAAAATTATAAAAAAGTTTAGGAATGATAGGGTGTCTAGCAAAACGATTTCGTAAAATTCCCTGACTGTTACCCGGTTACACAATTTTTTTGACAATTCCCAGTCGCTAGTCACCCTGTAAAATAGTATCGCATAAAAAGGTCACTAACATAAAAAAATACAGGGACGGACACAAAATGAACACAGAAGTAGAAAAATATGAGAGAATAAATAAGAAATAAGAATAAATAATAATAAAAAAGAATAAACAACTAATAAAAGAAAAAGAAAAGGGCCCAGAGAACCTACGACAAATTAGGGAATAGCTGAAGTTGAAGAGGGATATGGGAAAGGTAATGAGGGAATGGTGCCTTTGCTAAGGTTAATGCAATTAGGGATGATGGAATTAAATTTCCAAATAAGAAAAGACTCGAATTGCTTTCTTTCTTTTTTGTTATGGAAGTTACTACGAAGAATATAAAGACTGATGGCCTGTAAAGAGTGGCCAGGGGAATTAAATTGTTTAGCGACAAGGGTGTCAGCATTGCTAAGGATGTCGAACTTATGCCCGGCGAATCTGGAGCGTATGGTATTGCCCGTCTCTACAACGTACTGTTTCTGGCATAATTTGCAATGTAACAGGTAAATTAAGATGTGAGAAGTGCAGGTCAGGTTCTGGTTAATCTTGAAAGTAAAGGAGGAAGCACTGCTGGAAATGGAGGTAGTAGGGCTAAGAAAATGGCAAACGCCACAACGCTTTGCATTGCAAGGAGAACATCCCTTACTGGAAGTGCGTGGTTTGGTAATAGCAGCGTGGATCAGAATATCTTTAAAATTAAAAGTCCGTTTAAAAGAAACTTTTGGTGGTTCTGGTAGAATGGAGTGGAGAAGAGGAGAGTTGTCAATAATATGTTGATGTTTCCATAGGACATTTTTAATACTATTGAGGGTTGGATAAGGAAGAACTAATGCAGGTGTTGTCATGGCTGGAGAAGGTTTGGGATTGTTGTTAGAACGGGAATTACGATGTTTATAGATAGAAGCGCGTATGACAGATTTGGGGTAGCCTCTTGCTTTTAGGGAGTGGGTAAGGGCGTTAGCATGGAAGTCCTTGTCAGACTGATTAGTGCATATTCTATGGATACGAGTTAACTGACCTAATGGGATGTTATCCTTGTAATGGCGCGGATGGCAGCTGTCAAAGTGTAAGTACTTGTGTTGGTCAGTGGGCTTCTTATAGAGATTAGTAGACAATTTATTGTTAGTGATAGAGATAGAGACATCCAAAAAAGAAACTGCAGTGATAGAATAATTGTGAGAAAACTTGATAGATTTCCAAGATTGACGGGTGGGGTAGTTATGATTATTAAAAACATAAGTCAGAGTAATCGGGGAAGCATTATCTAATAGGGCATTAAGAACCTTATAAATATAAGTACACCTTTGCAACTTATAAAGTTGCACGTTCGTAAGAACGCCAGCAGAAATAAAGTGGTGACAATCAGAAGTATTCCGGGGGATAGCAAACAAGACCCGGAGAAACCAGTTTTGTAGCTTTAAAATTCTGGTCAAATTAGAAGCAGAAGTAGCGCCAAAAAAGTTACACTGTAACAAAGGGTTAACTGAATCAGTTTATAGTAAAGTAATTTTAAAATATAAGATGGCAGATAATAAACTCTAGAAATAATCCCCATATTAGGATTTAACTTATTCATGAGGGAATCAATATGTCGATCCCAAGGTAAGTCACGTTGAAGTGTCAATCCTAAATATTTAATGGAATCAACTAACCCTATGGGAACTCCATCAATATATACTGTGAAAGTATCGGGGACCCTACTTTTATTATGTTGAATAAAATAACATACTTTTCATCTTGTCAGTGTTGATCTTAACCCTATTACAGTGGCATGATATTAATAATTTCATGATATTAATTTTTAAATTAGGTATCCGTGCACAATATGCGAAAATATGCCGACATCACAAGGGAACATATTCTGTCGTGATTATGCCGAGGTCGATCAGCATATGCCCGTGCATCACCGAAAAATCCGTGATATCAAAAATCTGTCTGGATTACGATGTACCAACCATCGCATATAAAAGCGACTAGCTTGGACATACACAAATTACAGACAATTTATCCACTGAATTTGGGTGCACAAGCGAAGAAATAAAAGAAAAGTTCTTCTCCGTTGTGACAGCCATTCAAAAAATTTTCTCTTCTCAAGAATAGAGAGTTTTTGCAACCTCAAACGATATGCGAAATACGAAAGGTGAAATGCGATAGGTGGCATTTTGGTCATGTGACTGCCATGTACCGTTTGGTCATGCCAGCTTTGGTCGAACGAAATACGAAAATTCTAAAAAATTTCGTTGCCACCTTTGGTAACCAAATGTGTCGTCGCGCATGCGCGCTGCGCCCAACCTCCACGCTCTGACAGCAAGTTCCTCACGTTAACCAACATGGCGTCGGACGGGAAACTGCTTCGCATTGTTTAACACAATGTTAAATCCCACCACGAGTTATAGCTTTAAACTTTAATAGTACTTACTTCTCCTTGCTGCCATGATGCTGAGAATCAGATATCAGAGTGAGCTCAGGGAAGAATTACAATTCCTTACAGTTCTTCCTCTTCCCTGGTGAGCTGAGCAGTGTAGAAGTAAAACCTGATATTGGCAGTATCGAAACTCTGGAATTTCTCTTTTTCGCATTTCTTATTTCGCGGGTGCAAAAACTCTCAAAACGAAATACGAAAGGAGAAAGACGAAATGTCACTGAGAGAGACTGTAAATAACTTAATATTGTTATTGATTTGTCACACTTTCGTTGAGTCAGCACATACTCCAGGGTTTAAAAGAAAAAATAAATGTAATAAGAGATAAAGCCTAATTTTTGGCCTTCCTTTAATAACTGCTATAAATTTCATTGTCTAGGTGGGAGCGACGTTGCCTAGGTAATGACCTTCGCGGGGCCAGTTCTCAGAAACGAACCCCATTAACCAACCAAAAATAAGGTCATGAGAGAGAGAAAGACAATGAAAGAAGAAAGAGTGAAGGGAAAAAATTTTCAGACAGAAAGAGACAGTTGCGACGAAGTTTAGAAGCGTAAACATCAGAGAGTTTTGGAGAGAGGGTCCGACTACGAGACTTGTGATTTTGTGAAAGAAAGCAAAGAAAAAAAGAGAGTGAGAGATCGAAAACGGAGGCTAAGGAAAAAAGTTCTGACAAGCAGCTCTAACACCCATGACAAGTTTTGGAACGTGGATCTGAGACAATATTCGACTGACACCTGGCAAAAAGAGAGGCATCGGCTAGCCCATGCAGCGGGCGAAAGAGGAAGGAGGCAGCCGTGGCAACACCACCTAGACAAAAGGCCTGCACACAGAAACTGTATACATTGTTACATCATTGTCAAACGGCCAAAATGACGGCTTATTATTGGTAGAAATACGATTAACAATAGCCGCTTCTGTGTGATGTAACAATGTATGACGTTTCTGTGCACAGGCCTTCTGTCTAGGTGGTGTTGGCAACGGACAGTAAGTGGCACGGTTTAGCAGCAGGCGACCGGGTTTCGTGCGGCACACAGTGCCAAGCAAAAACGGGAATCCTTAGCGCTGGGGCATTAGGCGGCACGAAACCAACCTGTGTTATTTTTCACAGTGCGGACCCCTACAGCCGGGCTGCAGGAGTGAGGGCGTGCGGGAATAACGAGCTAAGCCGGGCCACAAGCCATAGCGCACTGGCCATCATAACAGCAGCGGAACAGAAGGAGCCAAGCGAGACAAACACGTCAACACGCAGCCAGAGCCACGAGATGCAGAACCTAGAGTAGCGAGAGCGTTGAGTCCAGGTCGTCAGTAACCAGGGGGTCTAGGCTGAACTCATCGACAAGCTGTCGATCTCGACAAAATCTAACCGTTGATAAGTGGCATATTACACATTTATACACAAATTTACACACGTATGGCTAGATGATAACACACATTTACACATAATTTTAAACATTTATCCATGTATACACATAAATACATACATAAACACATAACTGTAGACACACTATATTATCATTTTCACAGTTCAAGTTTCGTAGCACAAGAGAGTACTTCATGTATGTAAATATTTTTAAACAAGTTTTTGTTAATATTTTTAGAAAATGTGTATTCTTGAGCTGTGTGTATTTAGCCTGCAGGCCGGAAACGAAGGAAAAAAGATTTTAATAAGAAATCTGTTGCGAAATTCTGAAATAACGATCGTCAAGTGCATAGTCGACTGCTCTTGAATTGTAGACAAGAATGGCAGAATTGTAGGCAGTTGTCGATGGTCAAAGTCTACACTCGAAAATCGACGGTGTAGAGTCTGTACACTGTAAACTCTGTAGACAAGTAGACAAGTGTACACTGTAGACAAGTCGTGTTCATGCTAGCTCGAATCGACAAATGCGTCATTAACCACGTGACCATCGACACTTATCGACAGTCGACTGCTTGTCGATGAGCTCAGCCTAGACCCCCAGCGGACCCACAGCAATAAGACAATCGGCAGTGTGTCTAATGTGCATATGATAAGTATCAATATAAATTAAGTTGCATAGTGTATTATAAAGTGGAAGATTAGTGCAATGAGGAGACTTAAGTGAACGCATATGTGCAAAGAAAGACAATAATAGCGAACTTAGAATAATTTTAATACCTTAGAGAGAGAGAGACTGAAGAAAGACTTTTAGTTCTTAGCAATGAAATGTTCTTTTGACAATTTAGCAAGTATTCTGTAAATTATTTGTTCATAGAATAGCACAGTATTTGACTTAAGAATTATTTGCCAATTATCCTCTTATTTTGTTTTGTTTGTTCTTAATAAAAGTTGCAATAAAGCTTAGATGATTAAATTGCTTGTCAGTCAGGGTTTTATCATTACATTTAATATAAAAAAGGGATAGTCCTGTGGGGTTATAGTATCGGCAAAGTCAAAGGTAGAGGAGAAAGCTGTTGAGTACAGAGAATTGGTTTAATTATAAGTTAGCCACTATACGATCACAAAAAGAGAGGGAAGAAAAGGTTAAGAGACTTCTAAGTGCGGACCAGGGTGCGCAATGCGTTACAGAGGGTACAAGAACAAGCAAATGCACAAAGATCCGTCACAAGAGCATCGCTAAACAAAAATCTCACAACACTTCACTCTTCTTGCTTGGTGCACTATTGCTGCTATCTTGTTAAATTGTTTCCCAGGTTCCTGTGCATGCTGCAGGCAAGCTAGGCCCTATTTGTTGGTATCTCAAGATTACCATGCTTGCATTACCTATCTTTCATATAGGCCAACAAAGTTTTTAATAAAACTTTTCTAGAATAATACAATGAAGACCATTACATTTATTTCCATATTCATCAAACACTTGGTATTTATGCAAATTATGATGTCAATTAAAATTAAATAACCAGATTTCTCAATGAATGCCTCTTCCACTATGATGTAGAAAAAAAATTTATTATTCTACAGTAAGTATCACATATTCCTTAATAAAGGAGTTAAAGACGGTAAGATGGCGGACGAGGTCACAAGCAGTTAGTTTGCTCTCTCAGAATTGAAATGGATTCCTATTTTATTGATATGATGATCTAATTGTTCTCATCTCCCCTTTTATCTGGAAGTATTTCTGGTCGGTTCTGTGCTCTATTGTATGTTTTTTTGTAATTAATTCAAGAATGTCGAAGGAAGATAAAAATGTTTCGTCTCTTCAGAAACCTTCAACCCGGCACAACCCTGTCAACTCTCCCGGGAAGACTTTATCGGATGAGTCCATTGAGTCAGCCAATGAGCGAGGATTCGCAAAATGTTTTGATAATGTCTCCACTTTGGATACTCTAGTTGATTTAATGCTCTCAAAATTTAGAGAGAAACTCGACTCTGCTTTACTGGATCTTGCTGCTCGTATTTCTGCTACTGAATCTCGTTTAAAGGACATTGATTCTTATTTGTCATCGCTCGATTTGCCCCTGGACCTGCTCTCTCAACCTAATGCGCTTGATAATCCTATCATCCCTGTTCTCTCTACCTATACTGAGTCGCTTAAAGCACAGGTCTAATATTCGTCCTTTTAATCTACCAGAAGAACAGTCTGAAAATCTAACGGACAAATGCCGTGAGTTATTTGCATCTAAACTAGAAGTCCTACTCAATGTCTCCGATTTCTTGGCCATACATAGGCTGGGCTACCGTTCTTCACAGAAGGCCCGTGCGGCTATCATATAGTTTGCATCTCCAGTGCTGAAAGACCTTATTCTAAAAAATGCCAGAAGCTGCAAGGCTCTGCATTTGTTATCGTTGAAGCCCTTACTTTTTCTCAGTTTCCTCTTCTAAATGCGGTCAAATCTAAGTTCAGTTACAGGAATATCCCTTATTTTTGTGCTCTATAAATATTCGCAGCATCAAAGCAATTTTTCCATCTTTTCATACCTCTCTTTCTTTGCCGCCTATTATCGCTCTGACTGAAACTTGGACACGTTCTTCTGCTGACATTCCCCCTTTGGATGGTTACTCCTCAGCTGCAATCCATCGGACGTCTAAGAGGGGTGATGGTCTTGCCCTTTTTATGTTTAAGTCTCTTCATTTTTCTATTTGTTCACAGTATACATTGATTACGGTGGATTTTGAGATACTAACCATTCTTGTTAATAATAAGTTGTTTTTTTTATTACTATTAATCGCCCTCCTTCCAGTGAACTTTCTGGGGTTTTTTTTGGATTTTCTATCCTCTCTACTTTTGGATCTTATTCTAACTAACAAGTCAATAAATTTTATGGGCGAGTATAATTTCGACTTTTCGAAATCTTCTGTTTACTCTGATAAATTTCGGGACCTAATGTCTTGTGCTGGCCTGTCTCAACCCGTTTTTTTTCTTTTACTCATTTTTCCTCGGTTTATAATTCATATTCTTGTTTAGATAAATGTTTTGCTGCTCACACTGATAATTGTTTTAGTGGTTCTTTGGATATGCCTATTTCTGACCACTTCCCTTTTTTTTTTATTTTCAAACCTCTTTATCTTTCCTTGTATACCAACCAAACATAGAATAGTTACTTTTCCAAGATTGGCCATTTTTTACTCTTCTCTAGACATAACGGATTGGCTTGACATTTTGGGCACCACTGAGGATGTTGATGCTCTAATGGAGAGGTTCTTATCCCATATCTTCATTGGTTACGATCGTTATTTTCCTTTTATATTACCTTCTCCTTGTAATATTAGTCGTCCTTTCAAAGACCTCTCCAAGACGTCCGGGTTCTGAAACTGTGAACTTAGGAGGGTAGAAGCTCTTCTACTCAGGTGTCAATGCTAACATGACTGCCCAGGCGGAAGTGGGGATACTCGCAAGTCCCCGGCTGGCAGATTATGTTGCAGACTTGACCCCCTTAGGTTGAAGACTGTTTCTCCTAAGGCTTCAAACAGGGAAACGGTTTGTCTCTTTATTTGTTGCATATGCTCCGAATGCAGTCACAGTGTACTCTTTCTAGACGAAGTTGATGCTGCTCTTAGCAGAAGAGGGAATGCAGATTCTCTTATCCTGGTGGGTGACTTCAATGCACATGTAGGGGCTGATGACCAAACGTGGAAAGGCGTGATTGGGAGGAATGGTAATCCCGATTTAAATGCGAATGGGAGGTGCTTGTTGGATCTGTTGTAACAATGGACTTTCCATTACAAACACCTTCTTCCAGCACAGGGATGTCCATAAGTATACAGGGATGCAATGGACCAGAAGTCACTGATTGATTTTGTAATCGTATCAGATGACTTATTCCGATCAGTGTTGGATACTCGTGTGAGGAGAGGGGCAGAATATCAACTGCTCACCACCTTGTTGTCTGCACTTTGCGGTTCTCTGAATCCATGCCAAATAAGCAAAATACTAGGTCCAGACAGATCGGTGCATCAAATGGGAGGCATTGGAGGATAGAGCTGTGAGGAAGACCTTTGCAGACAACACAACTTCAAGTTTCAAAGAACTACCCAGTGATCATGGTACTGTTGAAGAGGAGTGGTATTGTTTAAAACTGCTGTGATTACTTCAGCTGCATTGGGCAGTAGTCGTAAGTGGCTGTGTGTGGCCCAAGGTAGTGAAAAAAAGAGTGCATGGCGGAACAGTGAACTCCAAGAAGCTGTCAAGGCAAAGAAGAAGGAAGCCTATTTGCTATTGCTTGCAAATAGGTCACCTTCGAGTCGAGTGCGGTACCCTGAGGCACGAAAAGCAGCAGCAAAGACAGTATTAACAGCTAAAGCCAAGGCCTGGGAGACGTTCGGGGAGAAATTGGAGGCAGACTATGGTTCGGCAAACAAGGTATTCTGGCAGACCGTGTGCCGCCTCCGTGGAAAGAAGTCTCTTTCACAAACTATTAAGAGTTCAGATAGGAGGCTTCTGAAATCGAAGGAGAGCCTATTGCATAGGTGGAAGGAATACTTTGCATCTCTTCTTAATCCGGTGACAGCAACAACTGAGGTATATGAGGTGCACCTTGGAGCGGAGAATAGTCACGGTAGTATCACTGAAGCAGAAGTCAGATGGGCAATTAATTCCCTGCAGACTGGCACAGCTGCAGGTGATGATGAAATCTAGTCCGAGAGGTTAAAGGCCTTAAATCAGGATGGTATCCTCTGGCTGACTCGAGTGTGTCAGGTTGCTGGATATCTGGACAGGCCCCTAAGCTATGGTAGACAGGAATTGTGATCCCTTTCTTCAAAAAGGGAGATCAGAGAGATTGCAACAACTATCGAGGCATCTCTTTGCTCAGCATTCGTGGGAAAGTGTACGCTAAGTGTCTGGAGAAGAGAAGTCGGGAAATAGTAGACTCCAAACTGTCGGGGGAGCAGTGTGGTTTCCGACCTGGCCGAAGCACGACAGATCACATCTTTGCTTTCAAGGCCAATCTTTGAGAAATCCTGGGAATATACTAAAGATGTCTACGCTTGCTTTGTGGACCTTGAAAAAGCATATGACCGAATTCCTCGGGAGAAGCTCTGGCAAGTGTTGCAAGAGTATGGAGTGGATGGGTAATTACTGTTTGCTATCATGTCTCTGTACAAAAGCTCTCAGGTGTGTGTCCGGATAAATGGCATTAAGTCAAGACCGTTCACGACAGGTGCTGGACTCAGCCAAGGGTGCGTACTCTCACCCCTGTTGTTCATTATTTTTATGGACTGAATAGACAGGGGCTGCAGAGGCAATGAGCGTGTTTGTGTGGGTGACTGCTTGGAGGAGAGGCTGCTCTTTGCTGACGACCTTGTCCTCGTTGGGTCTTCTCGCACTAACCTTCAGCACGCACTAGACCGGTTTGCAGCCAAATGTGAAGAAGGTGGGTTGAAGATCAGTGCGGCTATGACTGAGGTTCTGGTCCTTTCAAGACAGTTTGCTCAGTGCGTTATCGATTTTAGGGGATCCCCATTGAGACAGGTGGAGAAGTTCAAGTATCTCGGGATTGCATTCACGAGTGATGGGCGGATTGGTGCAGCAAGCTGTGTCAGATGTGAACTGCGGTAATGAAACGCGAGCTAAGAAACAAAGGCAAGCTCTCAGTCTTCAAATCTATCTTTGTCCCCATTCCCACCTATGGTCATGAGTTTTGGGTAATGACCGAAAGATTGTGATAGCGGGTACAAGCGGCTGAAATGAGATTTCTGAGAAGTGTGGCAGGTGTTACCCTACTAGATAGAGTGCACAGCAGCACAATAAGGGAATCTTTAAGTATTGAGCCGTTACTTCTCCGCATTGAGAGATCTCATTTGCGTTGGTATGGCCACGTGATATGGATGCCGCTAACTGGTCATCCTAGGCAGTTGTTACTTTCCAAGCCAGGGGTGAGAGACCAAGGGGTCGGCCTAGAACCAGGTAGCTAGACTACATGGAGAATCTGGGTTCGAGTCGTTTGGGTATTACCTGATGGTTAAAGATGACGATCGCTGGAAATCCACCATAGGGCAGCTGCCCCCGAGACCCTAATGGATAAGCGGGTTTGAAAAGTAAGTAACTAAGTATAAGAATGCTTTGTATTTGAGATTCTGCCGTAACCCCTGTAAGCGAACCAAAACCAATTTTCAATCCTTCTCCATTTTTGCCTGTAGCATTATTAAGTCCACTAAACACTCTTATTACTTACAATTCTTCAAAAACATCTTGAATAATAGAGCTAAATGGCATTTAATTAAAATTTGAGTAATGGCTCTTCCTCTGTTACATCCCCATTTGCGGATCCTCGTAATCTAAATTCTTCTCTCTTGTCTGAGTTCCTTAAGACGTTGTTACCTTCGTCTTCTGAGAGTTCTGTCCTTTCTCAAACCTATCCTTTTGAGGTCCCTTCTAACTCCTTTTCTTTATTTTTGTTCCCTGCCTCTCTGGAAGAGACAGCCAAGGTCATTCTTCAGTTAAAATCCTCGTCTTCTCCTTACCCTCTTGGCTGATGTGCCAATAGTATTATTTTCGTTTCATGTAGCTTAACCTGTCTTGTAACTCTCACTTTTAATGTTTCTATTTCCCAAGGTGCCTTTCCTAGGTGTCTCCGTCAAGCTAAAATTATACCTATCTTTAACAATGGTGATTCTAAAGATTTTGGCAATTATCGGCTCACTTCCATTGTACGTCTATTTTCAAAAATTTTTGAAAAGCTTTTTTATTTGCGTTTATCTCACTACGTATTTAGTAATAATCTGGTTTCCTCTATGCAACATGGTTTATTTCCTAATCGCGGAATTGACACCGTTTGTTATGAATTGTTAGAATATGTTTCGTCTAACAAGTGTAATAATAATCTTCTTGTTTCTTTATTTCTTGACTACTCTAAGGCCTATTATTCTATTCCTATTCATCTCTTGATATACAAGCTTTCTCGTTTTTATAACATTCGTGGTCCCCCGTCAAATTGGTTAATTGATTTTTTATCTGATCCTCTTTATACATTATCTATAATTAATAAATCTTCTTTGCCTCTTACATTCTTACATGTAATCGTGGTTCCCCAGGGTTCCGTTTTATCTCCGCTTCTTTTCAATCTTTTTATTAACGATTTATCTTATGCCCTTTCTCCCTCCTTTGCAATATTTTATGCTGATGATGTTACTCTCTCTTTTGCTGATGCTTTTCTGTCTTGAATTTACAAACTACTATTAACCATTCTCTCTCTATTCTAAGTAAATGGAATTCCACCAATCACTTATTGTTAAATCTTAATAAAACCAAGTACATGGTCTTTCATCAACATAAGAAGCGTTAGGTTCCTATTGAATTACCTGTTTATTATAATTCTAAGCCTCTCTATCCTACTAGCTCCTTTAAGTATTTGGGTATTTATTTATCCCCTGACTTGTCTTGGAATATGCATACTAATGAGCTAGTTAAGTCACTTCCTAGAAGATTGGGTTTAATCTCGCGTCTTCACTACCTTCCTCCATGATTCTATTATTATTGTACCATGCGCTGATTCATTCAATGCTTTGTTATGGCATTCAGTTTTTGGGTTCAAACTCTAACTTCATTCTATCTCAGCTTACCGAATCCAAGAATGGTTTCTTAAGAGTTTTACTAAAACTCCATAAATCTACGCCTGTTTCACACCATTTTTCTTCTCTTGAGGTCTTTACCATTTATCAAATTAATATTTTACAATCAGTAGCCTTCATTTATAAGGTAATTAATGGTCACTTAAAGCTCTCGGTGCCTTTTCGATCCAGTATCATTTGGATTTTCATTCCTATGCTACTCGGTCTGTGAACACGATCTGCCTTCCATTGGCCCGAAGGAATTTTCAACTTCGTTGTATTTCTTATGCTGGCATCAGATGGTGGTCTTTTGCACCTGTCGCTCTTCTTGCTTCCCTGACTCCCGCCTCTTTTAAAAGGTATGCTAAATCATTCCTGTTTGATACTTGTTCTTTTACTAACCCTTGTTAATTTTTTTTCTTGTTTTTTTTATTATTTTATCTTATTTTATTTTTTTGTAATCCTAATATTGATTTTTGGTTGTTTATGGATCATTGCTTAGCATTTATTTTTTTTTTGGCATGTTTGTTTATTATTATTATTGTCATTGTTTGGGGAAGCCAAACTCGGATCAAGTCCGGAAGCCAATCCCAGAGACGGACCCAAAAGAGGGCCAAAGCCCAAGGGACTCAAATGCGAGGGAGGGAAAGTTATCCACTCGTGGGAGTATTGATGTTTGAGTGTAGGAATTTCCTTACTATGTGACATGTGTTTAGAATTGTGGCTTTCTGTAAGGTTTTGTATAAGTGTGGGTTTAAATTTAGTGTTGACAGGCTTTTGTGTAGCGAGTATGGAATAACCCCAGTGGCAGAAAGAATGATAGGAACAATGTGTACTCTGTTAACTCCCCAAAGGCGTTTTATTTCGTGTGCAAGATCCGTATATTTAGTGATTTTGTCAGTGTATGTCTTTTGTAAATTGTGTGTATTGGGGATGGAGATATCAATTATGTAAGTCACTTTGTTTTGCTTATCTACTAGTGTAATGTCTGGTCTGTTATGAGGGATAGTTTTGTCAGTGATTATAGCTCTGTCAAAATATAGTTTGTGTGGTGTTCTCTAAGACAGTGTCGGGGATAAATTTATAGTAAGGAGTGTGAATGTTCCTTAGCTTGTGTATCTTAGCTAGATGTTGATGTATGATGTTGGCTACCTGGTTATGTCTGTGCAAATAATCTGTCTGCGTGAGTATTTTGCAACTGGATATGACGTGTTGGATGGTTTCCTCTGCGATATGGCATTTCCTGCAAGACCTGTCAGTCGATTCTTTAATAATGTTTTCTGTAGCTTTTAGTGTTAATAACCTGGTCTTGTATGGCAATCATGGTTCCTTCAGTTTCCCCAAAGAGACTCCCTTCACTCAACCAAAAGTTCGACGCTTTTTTGTCGACGTGTGGCTGGTTGAGGTCAGAAGGATGTCTACCGTGGAGTTGCTTTCCGAGCCATGATTGAAGTTTTGTGCATGTTGTAGGAATGTTATGGGTGTTCTGCATGCTGTTAAGATTCAGAGGTGTGTATTTTGTATCAGCCATGCAGACTGCTTTGTGTAATGGTGATGTGTGTTGTTTAGAGTGAAGGAATTCTCTGAGTGACTGAGTCTGTTTCTGGTGTAGATCTGTTATGTCAATAAGACCTCTGCCTCCCTCTGAAAGAGGCAAGGTGAGTCTTTCAATAGCTGCGTGTGGATGGTGCTTTCTGTGCTTTGTAAGCAGTTTACGTTGTTTCCTTATTATTATTATTATTTTGAAATTGGTAGAGACTTTGCAATACAAAGTTGACAAAGGAAATGTGTCAGTCATCCTGTATCTCTCGGTCTACATTTCCAAGGTTTGCGATTTCCTCTCTTCTAACAATTTTCATGTCTTGCCTTCTGATCCCACCCCTAAGTATCATAAAACAATTATCTCTGTCATTAACAAATCCACCCACTTTAAGCATCTCCACCATCTTATTCTCCCAACTCTAGTCCACTAACCCTTAATACCGTCATTAAAATCCATAAGCTTGGTATGCCTAAACATCCTGTTGTTAACTACTCCCTCGCCCCTGCCCATGTTGTGGCCAAATCTCTCTCCTCTTTCCTGTTCAACCTTAATTTTTTACCTAATATTTACAATATTCAGAACTCTCTTGCCCTCACAGATAAACTTTCTTCTTTCCATGCTAATGATTTTCATTCCCTTATGTCACTAGACATCACTAACTTATACACCAACGTCCCTGTCCCGGACACCCTTCCCATCCTTGAACGCCTCCTGCTTTCCTCCTCCTTCCGTGCACGTGATTCTGTTGACCTGCTCGATATTCTTTCCGTTAGTTCTACCCAAAATTATTTTTCCTTTAATAATTCCTTCTACTCCCAACCTTCTGGCTTAGGAATGGGGTTCCCATTAAGCAGCTTCCTTTCCGAGGTCTTCCTTCAACACCTTGAACTGACCTTTGCCAAGAAATTTTTAAAGCCACGAACTCTTCGCCAGATATCCTTAACTGTCAAACCGATTTCAACTTATTTCCTATTGTTACTTCTGTATCAGATATACTGTAGTTTTTTTTATTAGTTTGTTTATCATTTACTTTTTGTTTTATACATCAACTTTATGTTTATATATTTTTGTATTATTTTGTTATTTGTTATCCATTATTTATTTATTTATTTATTTATTTATTTATTTGTTTGTTTGTTTTCTTCCAGTTAGTGTGTTTCTATCCTTTTACTGTAGCCATTCTCTGTTCCTTTATTGTAGCTATTCCCTGACCCTTTATTGTTGCCATTCTCTTACCCTGTATATTTTAGCTTCAACCTTTTTCCAATAATTGGACCAAGACTATATTACTTATTGAATTTGTCATGCCATATATTGTATTTTATCCAATCATATTATTTCCCTTGTACGATATTTCTGTATAAAAGGGCGTGAAGCCTCTTTGTATATCTTTGATAATTTCGGGAATAAAAGGCGAAACTAGTCGAAAACTCTGTTCTCCCTTTATTGTATTGCAAAGTCTCTACCAATTTCATTGCTAGAAGCAATACTAAGGACTCACTATTTAATGATCATTATTATTTTTGTTTTCCAATGTTTACTTATTCTATGTAGCTCCATGTTTTTGTACTTTACTTTCCGGAGATTTAACTCGTCGGCCCATGGCCATAGAGGCTCTGGCTAGGTAATTTTTTGGGAGAGGCCAAAGATCAGCACGCGGAAGAGGACACATTGAACACCACTTGTTTTTCGCCAATTCCCTTTGCCCACTTTTTTTTCTCTCCCTCTGTTCAAAAAAGCTACAAATCGCTTCGCCCAAGCGGAAAATTAGTTTTTCAACTCGATTCAACAGTGAAGGCCTGGTGAGCTTTCACTGAAACAATTTCTGTGAACTTAAGCAACATCAGGCACGGCTAGTCACTGGATGGGTGACCATCTTCATGATCTTCACCCCCCCCCCCCCGGCTGCTGTGACCATCATACAGCAGTCATTAATCCAGGTTATCATACTGATGGACGTATTAGATTATCAGTACTAATAAATAAAATAAAATAAATAATAAATAAATAAAATAAAAATAAATAATTAAATAAATAAATAAAGATTTTTCAGGACATTACTCAATACAACTTCCAGAACTGGACCATTACTGCATTTTGGCTTGGTTTGGTTGGTATTAACATCCCTTTCAACTATTATGGTCAAATCAGAACGGCTTTATAGGGGCTGCAAACTGTGCATCGCAAGGATTCTTTAACATGCATCTGACAAAACTCTATACAGAACCAACGGCTTTACTTCCCTTCTGAAGGAAGTGTGTGATCTCAGGATTTGTCCCTGAAAAATACTCGTCGTCCTCTGCCAGGTTCGAATCCGCGTCCTCGGGCATCAGAGGTGATCACACCACCATGGCCAATAGCTGCATTTTGGCATATATTCATGAACTATGTTATATGGCAGAAGTGAGATGGAAAAGAAATAAGATAGGGGAGTGAATCAGAATAATGCAACAGTATGCCACAAGATGTCACTGCAAGTAACGTGATTGTCTCGGAAACAACGCAGAAATGAAAGAAAGAAGACAATGAGAAATATGAAACCAATATAAAAATTTTCTGACTCTAGCTTCTTCAATTTGCATTTTACTTGTGATAATACCAATAAAGTAAGGCATTTCACTTTTGCGTTTTTGTATTCCCCATATAGATATCTGAAATAATACAGGGTGCATAGGATATTTGAAGGCATGATACACATAGTAAAACAAAACATCATATATGCCAAACAACACATTTTATTCAAACAAAAGTAGGTACACATAAGTAGGAAGGGTTGGAAAACACTTATTCGCGATAACCACCATTAGGGACAATGACTGCTTCAATGCATGACCAGAACCATTGACATGCATGAATTAAATAGCCTTTCTGGATGTTGGCCATTACCAGACCAATGACGGCCTTGATGGAACCAATGGTATTGTAGGAAAGTCAATTAGATTCCCATTCAACAACGCTTCACATATAATAGTCTAGATCTGGTGAATTAGGTTGTCACTAATTTGGTCTGATATGATCATGCAGATGGGTTGCCATCCATTCTTGTGTTTTCACAACTATTTGCAGCACTGACTGGAACCAGCAGCATTCACTAGAAGACCCTGTTGAAAGAAATGGAGTGGCATGACGTGTCCTTGGCTAATCACCATCCCTGCACATAATCATCTGTCATTTTGCCAGTTCACCTTTTGGTTTGGTTGAAATATTTTTCATCAGAAAAAAAAAACAGATGCTAGGTTTCTCCGGATGTTTGCCTTGCTTAATAACCGATTGCTGAAAACAGCCACTCTTGTGTTTTTGCCGACATAAACTGCCCTTACCTCAGAACATACAATTTATAATGACAGTTCATATGTACCACAGTACGGATTGTGAATTTGGAAACCTGGATATCTCGAGCGATGGCTCTGATGGACATTCCTGGATTCGCATCGATAATGTTTTGCATCTGTGATACAAATTGTGGTGCTCTTATACAGTTCGAATGCTGTGCGTGCTTTTTGTGCTTAGCCTCAGACAATACATTCCCCCTGAAGCTTCCAACTCCTTCCGAACTTTTTCATAAATGATCTGGTGACTTTCAAAAATGTTGCAATTTCAATTTCATTGTGCGCAATGATCATAGTATGTACTTTCATTTCTTGCGTTAGCTGATGAGTCTGCCATTAATGCTCTAAAGACGAAAATACAGATATTTGTGTACACATAATTGCAGGCACTCAATCACATGTCCTCAAACATCCTATGCACACTGTATAATGAAGATGACTCTGACTAAACAGCATCAGCCATCAATAAAATTTTATCTTAATTTAAGATATTCAATCATTCGAGATAGATATTTATGGACTAATTTCACATAGTCTTTTAAGAAAAGTGATGGAAATAACTTTATTTACTCTCATAAAATCAGATGCATAGGCCACTGGTTTATTCAGCACCATTTCTATGGATTCAGATGCTCGTGCTCTTTTGCTGAAGTGAGTCAATAAAGTCAATCCTGCATTCATTTTGTGGCCAACTTCTACTGCCTCACCAAATGTACTAAAGAAAAAAAAAAACAAACAAAAAAAGGAATCTTTAGAAAGGAAGAAAAATTTTTTATATGATTTATTCTCATGTGTTAATTAGTTAAGAGTGAAAGCTCCAAAAAAGTCCTGATAATAAAGAAAGACAATGGGTACATCCATGTCCATTTCAATCCCCCCCCCTTCCCTTCCCACAAAAATTGCTAAAGATAGTGGTAATTTTTCCATTAACTTACCAGTGCTTTGATTCCACAGCTAACTCATGCAATTCATCAGGAAGTGTTGCTTCATGGATTAAAAGATTACAATCTTTACCTTCAATTAACAACAATAAATTAGTAAATCTTAAAAACAATTAAAAGCAAAGAACTATATATTCAACTCACCTGCTTCTATCAATTCTTGGCAAGGTCTTGTGTCACCTGAGTATACAAGCTTAAAACCATTCTTTAATGTGATAGTCAGACCATATGCTTCTAAGCAATGAATAACAGGAACAACTTGAAGCTATAACATAGCAAACACATAATTAGCCTATTTGAATCATAATTTTTCTAAAATGTAATTGTGCTTATGTTACCAGTTAAAATTTATCAAAATGTGATATCATTAATCAGCACAAGGTTACAACAAAGCCTAAAGTTAGCTCTGATCACCCAATGGTATCATGGCAGAATTTGAATGAATTGTACAATTGAGAATTCAGTTTTTATTGCAGGAAAGCTAGCATTTAGAAAATTTCAATAATTGTGCTAAAGTTGTAATCGAGAAAAATCTTGAAATGATTAACTGAGAATCAAACAAGGCCAAGGTCAGAGTTATGGGTTGATGCAAGTACTGTACTCACAATTTTTTTTTTTATGAAATTTTCTCTTAACCTTTAACTTTACCTTTAAGAATAATGCAGTGACATATTTGTGACACTAAATTGTAGTGTGGTCTTTACAGACCACTCTCAATTAGGATGGAGTATCTTTAATATGTTTAATATTTCTATTAATAATTCTATTGGCTATTAAAGTGGTGACAATACAGAAAACAAAAAAGAAAAAAAAAAAGAAAAATAGAAATAATAAAAAAATTGCATGTACTAAATTAAAATTTCATTATTTATTATCAATATTCCATCAAAAGAGACCTTCAAAAATTTACATCAAACTCTAACCCATAATATTTATGGGCATGTTATATGATAATAAGAGCAAGACTAAACTATGTAGTGCTTTTTTTCTTTTCTTAATAAACCAATAAATAAAATCTGAACAAAGAGAAAAGGGTTTCAAGTGAGTTCAAAAGAAATGGCCATCAAAGTTACAGGTTTATACAATAGTTTTTGCAAACCTCTGAGAAACATTACATGAGATCAATTTCATGCAGGACAACACAAAAATGATTAGTCTTTGTTTATTGTTTACCAAATAAATTTTTACAACTTTTCCTGCTATTAGGACCCACAAAGCCTAGAAATCCCAGAAACTGTATTAGCAGAAAAACTTACACAAATTATGTGGCATGATCAAAATAATCGCGAAGAATTTTTCAGGTTATCTTACACATCGTACAGGAGATATAGAACAATACTTTACACCTCAGTGGTTATAGTAGAACTTAACTTGAAGCTACTGAGGCACTGAAGCCAAGAATGAGTGGGAAAAGATTAAATTTAAAGAATGCACAAAGTTAATTATAGGTTAATACCCATACTTCAATAAACAACATACTAAGCATACAATGTATTTATATGATCCAATATCATTTCTCTTGTAGACCAGTTCTCTTGCTTCCTTAGGCCTCTAAAGCACTCTGAACATCAAATTATATGGTGCGATATTTGAATATTTTCAAATTCAATACTCTCTGATTCAAATCAGTTTGCCATGGACATCCGAAAAAATAAAAACTGCTGAAATAGATGCAAACGATATAGGTGTGACACATCAACAATCGAAGAAAAAAATAAATGACAACAGAAATTATTAGAAGTACACTGCATTTAAATTAGATAGAAGGGTCTTACTGAAAGTCGTGAGCAACTGATACAGAAAAGATAAATGCATATGTATCACCTTAATCTATAAATTTTTCTTAACTTTTTAACATATCTCTGTATGCATTTTCCCCATCGTTCTGCAAGTTTGAAAATTCCCTTGCATTAGAACTCCATTCCAGCTGATCAAAGACACTGTGTCCTATTTCAAGTTTTGGTGCATACGTATAGAGTGACATGTCTATCTTCGTTAATAATGGCTTCTACTCGTTCCTTGTTGCATTCAATGGAGGCAGTTTCAGGGCGACTGCTTGGATCTCGTGGATGAAGTTTGAGGCAGATCTTGGATGCTCATGTTTCCATCTTTGAAATGTTTCACCCACGGTGGAAAGAAAGCATGGTGCGTGCAATTTGATTCTAAATCACATATCATTCTGTGCATAAGGTCATGTGGATTGCAAAACATGCACAGTAATGTCATCCTAAACATAATACAGGTGAACCCGAATAACTAACTCAGATAAATTCAACTCCTGGTTGAACTAAACTCTTGGTCCCATCCCCCTGATTCATTAATTAATGAAAATTTCACCTGATAACTCGAACTTAAATTTTATTAACACCACTTAAGTTGAACCAAATTTAAACAAAAACTTTTTTGAATAAAATCCATATATAATTCACAATGGTTATCACTCTCGCTCCACTAATTTATTAGACCCCGCCCCCATATAATTCACAATAGATATCATTCTTACTCCACTCGCTCCACTAATTTATTACAGATGCATTTTCTTTACTTGTGTCAAATGGTGGTCTATTCTCCCTGAATCTATTCGTATTATATTTCAAACAATGTATTCAAAAAGATGTTAAAGTTTTTGCTATTTTATAATAACCTTAATACCAACAGTTGTTGTATTTCGTATTTTTTATGTTATTTTCTGTTGTATGCTGATTCCAGCTGGGGACCTAATATGTCGGTCATTGGCCATACAGGCCCCGGTTGGGTCACTATTGTATTTAACTATAAATAAATAAATATTATATTAAATTGGTCATTACTTTTTTTTTTAGCACAGTCGAACCCTCATATAAGAACTCCGGATAAATGAACACTCCGCTTATTATAGCTCTTTTAAGTCTGTTACCGTATATCCTCGTATATAAATCGATCCTCAGTTTTTGACCCCAAAAAGTGAAAAAATTGGAATGACTCGAGCACAAGTCCAGGCAAAGTAAAAATATCATAAATGCTTGAAAGGAAATTTTATACAACACAACTATTACGAGCAGCTTTTATAGTATAACGTGACATAGCTATTACCTCTTGTCACACATTTCTTTCAATCTTTTACACCAGTTCCCATTAGCAGTATTATTCGTCCCTTTGCTTATCCTGTTATATCTCCCCTTGATAACTAATAAAGACTCCTGTCTTCACTCTGCTTACAAACCAGGATACAATCTATTAATAAGTATCAAGGACTTACCTGTTCCTCTATCTGGCCATACTCTACAATGATCGTATAGTGGTACAAAATTTAATAATAGGTGAAACCCCTCTCCCATCTGCCTTATACTATAGTTAAACAACGCACCTACTGAATAAGTTATTCGACGCATTCGAATCATGTTATGACGTGAAAAGCTTTTGCCGGGAGGTTTTTTTTTTTTAGAGCAGTCCGCTCTTTGGTATTTTTGCCTCTTTCCGCACTCTTAGCGTCGCTAAGAGACAATTTATTTTTTGTTTTTGTTCTCTTGGTTGAGGAATTGAAAAAGTTTGGGGAGTTACCGGAAAGTTACAGTGGAGTTCAGACGAAAAATGTGGGCTCCGATCTTTTGTTTATCATTCCTTCACTGATATTCTCGTATGGTTAATGGGTTCCAGCTATGACTAGCTTGACATAGACTGTTTACGCAGTCTTCCTTCGACTATCTGACTTTTCCGGCTGAAATCTTATGTAACCAACTAATTTATCCACCAGCCTTCACTGCCTTAAAAGGAATGAAGAAGAATTCCATTGGTGCAGGACTAGAATGGAAGTTGTGAGTCGCAATGGAGTGGGTTATTTCCCTCATTGTACTTTTCATCGCTTAAGAGTAATATAAGTTGTGTTATTATTTCCGTCAATTGCATCGGATGTTTACCATTTAACGACTGCTGCCATGGACTCCGGTAAGCATCTGCGAGGTTCATTCCTCTGTCAGTTAGTAAATTTGTGGGTAGCCTTTCACCACGATTACCTTAGTGTTGCTTTATGGCTCGAACCTCCTCACAGAGAATCCGGATTTCTTTAATTTTATTTTTTACCGTGCGATTGTTTGTCAACCTGAATCCAGTAACTTGGTGCCCTGTTGTTGTTTATTAATTGTGAAACCATTCTTTTCTCAACCAGTTGCTTTTATTTAACTTACAGACCGAATGTCTTCAACTGAACTGATTGTCTCGAATATCATCTGGGAAAATTTTGCCTCGACCTGGATCTCTTGAAAAAGACTGTGTTGAGCTACTTGCCTACTTATTTTTAATTTTTATTGTGATTTTTTTTTATTATTTATTTATGATTTTCCTTTTGTTCCTGTTTGCCTTCTAGAGCCTTCCCTAAGTAAGTGTATGTTGTCTTTCATTATTAGTTTTGTTATTGTTGTGTGCGTTCGTGCTGTTACCCTGTTAGTTGTTTGTTATCCTTCCCCCGTTTCCTGTTTGTGTTGTAAGGGATAGATTCTTGTTGCCCTTTGCCTTCCCGTTCCCCTGTATTTACGTAAAGCTGCTCTTGATTTTTTTGCCTCAATTTTATTTCATCTTGGTTTTATCAATTAACATTTTTTTTTGTTTATCCCCTTTATCAGTTTTTTTCTTTATAGTACCTCCTTTTTATTTGTGTCAAATTAATTTTAATTCTCCATTTGATTATTTTGCCCTTTCTACTCTGTTTTATTTTTCCTTTTTAATTTTTTTTATTGTTGTTATGGCTACCCTTAGTTGATTTCTCGTTATGGTATCCGGACAACTGCCACCCGGATAACTGGCACCTAGGACAATTGCCACCGAGGACAACTGCCACCCAAAATGCTTCAGACAAGAGCTCTAATTTAATTAGAATGTTTTACTTTTGATTTTGAATGAAGTCCTAAACTGAAAACTTGAAATTTCAAATTACAGTGCAAAATATAAAAAATAAAATTCTTTCACGTAGAGGGTAATAGAGAGATTTAGTGACGAAAATGTTGAGGTAAATATAAATAAAGAAAATATTAATTAAATCAGCATGGGGCAGATTTAATCACAGGGTTAAATTATTCAATTCTACCTTATTCAGTAGCCACCCATCTTTTTTATATTTATATAAAAGTTATTAACAGTTCAAACTAAAACATATACAGGGTATCCCATAATGAGTGAACGAAAATTTGAGGGATAATAGCCGGGGTTATAACTTATAAAAATATGTCATAACCTAAATATTAAAATATGACCTTAGTAAAAACCTCACCGTTCCTGTGATATTAAGAATTTATCATTTTTTCGAAAATGATAAATATCCTAAAAAAAAATGTACTGAATGAAATAAATTTACTAATTTCAAAATGTGCATTTTATGGAGATTCTAAAATGGTTTTTCCACAATAAACAAGACATTGCGAATTTACCTAATTTGAATTTACTGTCATTTCATCACAATTTATCCCTTTCGATTTTAACCAGCAATATCTCGTTTATTGTGGGAAAAACCTTAAATGATACTCCATTTCAGAATCTCCATTAAATACACATTTATTTTCAATTAGTAAATTTATTTCATTCAGTACTATATTCATTAAAATTTACAATTTCACAACTTAAAAGTTTTTTGAAAAGTTTACACAATATGAAGTACAATATGAAAAACAAAAGTAAACTTTTTATTAAGATTTAAAATAAAACAAACTTTCGGGACTGTACTCTACACAAAAATGTATACCAGTATCCGTTTTAAATTAAATTTTATTTTTAAATCTTAATAAAAACAATAAATAAACTTCATCGGTTTTAAATTACCTTTATTTTTCTTATTTCTTTCTTTAAATGTATATAAAAAAATCATTCGTATTACGCTTTTAAGTATTATGCTTACAATATTCGTGCAGCAAATTATCACATATTTTAAGTGTAACTTATTTTTCATTTAATGCAATGTAGATATAACAAGAACTTTAAAAAAAAATAATGAACCGACTTCATGGGCCAAACAGAGAACCTCCTTTTTTGAAGTCTGTAATAATGCATAAATACAAAACAGCATGGTCAATCGCATGACCACTAAATTAGAAAATTTTTAATTTTTCCTTCAAAATAAAAACATTGTCTGCCAGGATTTTTAAGTATACAGGCTTATTAAAATATAATTGTAAGCTATTAGTGAACAAGGCGAATGTAAGCTAAGGAAATAGCTTTAGTCATCAAACTTCGGCCAAAACTAAGTCTTAATTAAGTCGCTAAAAGTCTGCAACTATTAATACGTCGATAGTCGGCAAATTTCAGATTACCCTTTTTATATCCTGGATCCGTCATAGTAATTTTTCTGTTAAGTAAAAAAAAAGTTCGACGATATGAAATGTGAATCCGATTGAATGCGATACTCAAGTCGAGGAAAACCTATCACAAATTTGGAATAATAAATCGTTTAAAAATAGGGAGTGGATTCCGCGTTTTAAAAATCAAATTTAATAAATATCTAGAAGTTAGTAGCGTTTTTGGCCACGTTTTTCATGTTTAGCATGTCCGACTCTATAAAAAACAATTGTTACTTTAAAAAAAAAAAAAAAATCCATGCCTAATTTCAATTGTTGGGTGGCAATTGTCCTTGGAGACAATTGTCCTAGGTCGCAATTATCCTAGGTGGTGATTGTCCTAGGTGGCAGTTATCTGGGTGGCAGTTGTCCAGGGGGCAGTTGTCCTAGAACCTCTCGTTACAGAGTCCTTTTGCACTTATCGGGTCTCGTCGGGATCGTCTGATGTGGCAATTTTTGCTTCCAAGCAGTTGATACGGCCCTAATCAAGGAATGCTGGAACTTATCCTATTTTACACACCCGTCCGGGAACTCTAGTGATTCTTATATATTTAGGACTCCTTAGCCTATTTGATAAGCACCTTATCTTTTTTTTTTTTATCAATTTTTATTTTATTTTCCAATTATACTTAGTACTGTTCTTTGGTGTTGGACTTCCTTCCCTAACTGGTGATCTAGCTATAGTCTCCTTGGGACCAACTGTTCATTCGCACATCTTCGAAACTTCAGCTACTTATCTATGGACAGTGCTTATGAATTACAAACGGCATCACTGCAGTTGTGAGACAGCATCAACGTAGCAGTTGTGAGTACAGTTGTGAAACAGCATCCTTTGGAGCTGTTTGGCATACACCACCAATTTTTTTTGTCTGTGTACCTTTACCATTTCAGTACATGTAATAAAATTATTTTAATTGGACCAACTTTCCCTTATTTGAGTTTTTGGGTTCGTAACTTGTTGCCAAGAAGGGGGATTTTGAACCGAATGTTATTAAATATTGGGGTTGATCTTTTAACGATTCTACCCACTATTCTATATAGTATACAACGAGTTGGCTTTTCGATTAATAGGGTTATGATTAAACTTGGGGTGGGTAAATAAAGCTTAATAATTTCATCAACCATTTAATTTGCTTACTGGGGTTCTTTTTTATAGAGGTTGGGGCAGGAGTCATCTATTACCTCGTCCTGGCTGAACGTGCCGAATTTGAATTTTTTTTTGCACGTTACCGTACAAAATGCACGTTACAAAAGTTTAGATTTTGACAATTGTTACTTCGCGACTTAATTAATGGATAAGGAAAACATTTACCTTTGAGTAGTGGCTAGTTAAGCTGGTGTGAATCACTGATTGCACTGTTCATTTAACATGGAATACGGCCGACTACTCACTAATCGGTTGCTTCGCAACAGCATCGTCCTTTGCCAACAATACCAGCTCAACAATGACTGGTGACACTGTCACGAAAGTTTCTGTGTCTGCAGCTCAACAATCCCCACTTGTTGACTGCCGACACAACATTCCTCCCGTCGCACTAAGGCTGGGGAGAATACCGCTAGGGCAGACGACGTTCGTGCACCGAGCGCCGGGGAGCGACGGGCACTTCTTGGTCATGGTGAGATCGGGCAACTATTAGTGGACGAGCAGGTTCCTCTGCTGGTAACGGAACCGGTGATTCGGGCGGTGTTGGCTCTACCGTATTGCCCTGCTCCTGATATTGTCCGTGCTCGGCTCGCCCTGGCTCATGGACGGCCGGCATTAGGCTTAACGGATGTTGGTTGCTGTCTTCACCACTGAAGCGCACTCGTCGATGAGGACGTTCCTCCTCATTGTTGCGCCGTGGTGCACTTGTCAATTCCAGAGCTCGCGATGCGTGGCTGTCACGTGCTTCCGCCCGACGAAGCGCATTGCGAGCTCTGTTCGAATGCAACAAACGAGGCTTCAACTGGTCGATGTGTCTTTTCGAACATTCCTCGCCCACGGCCACTTCATAGTGCAGGTCGCCTAGTCTGTGTAGCACCACGCCTGGCACCCATTTTTCGCAGGTAGGTCTTTCCGTGTGCACTTAGACTGCCTGTCCCTCTTGCAGGTGTCGGTATTTCGGCATTGCTTGGCTCACTTGCTTCTGCCGCATATGTACGCTTATTTCTTTTGCAAAGGTTGCCAACCAATCACGTCCCATCAGTCCAGTAGAATCGCCTTCTACTACATAAAGGTTGAGATGCTGTGTGGTGTTCCCCACCATCACACGCACATTCGTCTTCTCCAGACAATGAACCTGGTGACTGGTGTAGCTCTTAAAACGCCAATCTGATTTTTCCAGGTGTATCTTCGGTTTTATTTTTCGAAGCCTGGTTATGCCCATAATTCCACATGGTGAACCGGTGTCGACCTCCATCTCGATTGTTTTCCCGTCGATCTTCACCTCGATGACACTTGGATGGTTCACATGGTGCACTGTTTCTTCGTGAATTTTGCTGAGGGACTGTACTCTGTCAACTGGTACATCTCTGGTGGGGGAACGCTTTGTGTTCCTGGCTTTGTTCCTGCAATATTTGGCTAGATGCCCAGTTTTCCGACAGGAGAAGCAAGTTGCTGTCTTGTATCTGCAAGTATCAGCCCAAAGTTGGCCACCACATCTTCCGCATGATTGTCTTGGAAGAGACTTGCTTCTCGTAATGGGGCTATTTTCAGACAGGGACTTGGGTGATCCATAGTTTTTCCGTCGATGGATTTCGTCTCAGGACTCGTCCACGTGGCACTTGTTTTAGGGTGGGTTTTTCATATCCCAAACAATTTGTTGATTCACTGGAGGGCTGGCTAGAGATATTTGTCGCTGCCACTTCTCTGGCTATTGCCCAGGTGGCTTCTAAATTTTGGGCAATCTCAAAGGCAACATCGAATTTTTCCAGTTGCTTGGCAATGATCTCATCCTTAGCACCGACTGACCGCAGTCCATGAAGAAATTGTTCAATTAACATCCTGTCCAGAAATGTGCCGTACTCGCAGTGGGCGGCACCTTTATGCAATCAGAGTGCAAATTGGGCCACTGTCTCCTGTTCATCTTGGACGATTGCGCAGAATTTGACACTCTCGACATATTTATTCGTAGGCCTGTCAAAATGCTGGGTAAGAATCTTCTTAATATCTTTGTATGGGATAGATTATGGCTCCTGTGGGCTGACGAGAATTCTTAGGACCTCGTTTAATTCAGCTCCCATGTGGACACGTGCATAGGCTGCATATTGGTTCTCTGGTACACTGGACAGTTGGAGTGCCCACTCAAATCTTTTGAAGTATTCTGCTACGGTTGTTTCTTCCTCGGGCCGGTAGGCTGGCATTACGAACGGAGGAACTCTGGGGGGAGGGTGGTTCTCCTGCGTCTCTCCTCCGGAAGTCGTCGGCGCAGCTGCCATTTGTGCGACCGCCGTATCTGTTGCTGTGTGGAGAGCTGTTGAGATCATTTTTGACACCTCTAACATAAGTTCTGGCGGGACTACCATGGTGGATCTTTTATGGATTGACTTCTAAGGTACGTTTTCACTTTCTTTTTATATAACTGTTCTCTCCCTTCTTATGGCTATATTGATCTTGATGCTAGCGTTCGTTTTTTTTCAGAACGTTCGTCTTCTGGCTGGTGTTCAATTCCGATTACTCTTGGCAGCATCATTATCGTATCATCGTATCATCCCACTTCTGACACCAAATGTTACTTCGCGACTTAATTAATGGATAAGGAAAATATTTACCTTTGAGTAGTGGCTAGTTAAGCTGGCGTGAATCACTGATTGCACTGTTCATTTAACATGGAATTCTTTTTCCAACAATACTGCTCAACAATGACTGGTGACACTGTGACGAAAGTTTCTGTGTCTGCAGCTCAACAATCCCCACTTGTTGACTGCCGACACAACAACAATTTTTTGATGATAATTAAAAATTATCTCAAGTACTTACTAATAGTTAATCTTATTGTTTACCTTTTATTTTTATTATTTTTTTTTTTTATTTTAGAAGCAAGCACTTCATCATTGATTACAAACCTACTTTTTAAATCTTGGTGTCTGTATTACCTAGGACTAATTTATGTATTCGATTATCCATGGAACATTAAGGACTGGATGTGATATTTAATGATTTTATGCAAATGTTCTTCAGTGAAATTACCAACGAAGTTTTTTCTCCTGATTTGGAATGAACCATTCATATGTTCGTAGGTGCAGCGATGGTGATTTGATTACTGCATTTGGACTTGATACATCTTAGGTTGATTTTAAACTTTTCCACAGCCAATTAAAAATTCATTTATCCCTGTCAGCCAATTATTTGTTTACTAAGCCTCCTCAAACCAGAGCTGCCTCGAATGGAAACCCCTCCAGAAAGTCGGACGAAGTTGCCTCTCCCTCATCTGTGGAGGAATCTGTATCTGCGTTATTTGATGACCCTGTCTTTTGAGACCATATTTACGATAAACTTGTTAGTAAGTTAACAGAACAATTAAATAAAAAATTCTCAGACATAACCCTAAATTTAAATACTGTTACTGCTCGTCTTGAGTCCATTTCTACCCAGTTAGACTCCAACTATAAATTAATGAAATCTCAATTGGAAAAGTGTTAAAATGAAATATTTCATGATAATGGCTCTAGGATTGATGCAGCGTTCCTGAAGATTGGCAACCTGGAGCAGCATTCTCGGCAAACAAATCTTTGAGTCTTTGGCTTAGCAGAACAACCCTCTGAATCACTTGCTGATGTTGTATCGTCAATCTTCAGTAATAACCTTGATGACACGACTAGTCCTACTGACTTTCTTGCAATTCATCGATTGGGACTTCATTCATCTGGCACCCCATGTCCTGTGATAATCAGATTTGCTTCTCAGACTACTAGAGATTTAATCATTAAGAATAGAAGGAAGTTGAAAATTCGAGGCCTGTAGTTAGCTATAGTTGAAGATTTGACCCTAACCCGCTATAGGCTCCTCTAGGAGACTAAATCCCATCTCGGTGTGGCCAATGCTTGGAGCTATAGTGGGAAGGTCTTTATCAAAGACACTCATGAGAAGACAAAATTGATCAACAAGATATCAAACTTAGATTAAACTGCTACAATTGGCCGTCGGATGACTTAAATTTATTTAGACAATGATTAATTCTTAATTTTCTGCTAGCACCTCTCTGGGCTTTAGTCCAGTGTGGATTGCTAGATAACTAGTCTTTACAGTTTACTTGCTTGTTTACTCAGTTCTCTAATGTAACTGCCTACTATCATGCACTAAGTACAGGGTGAGTCAAAAGTCGCAATACACCCTGTTTTTTCGAAAACTTTGCAGGAATTGGGAAACCTGAGTATTCCATTAAAGTATGGGTGAGGTGGTCTATCTTTTACGACATGTACCGAACATGGCCGCCATCTTGAAATCGGCCATCTTGAATCTAAGTCAAGTTTTTTAAATGGAAAGGAGGTCGTGTGATATATCAAATAACATCAGCATTTTCTGTCAATTTCATTCCTGTAAACAGATTTGAATTAGCAGTTTTGGTTCAAAAGTAACACCACATCTTGTTTCATTTTGTAACAGGTAAATGAAGATGGCTTTGACCATGGAGGAGAGAATTGAGGTTAATTTGATGTCTGGAGAACAAAGTTTCCGTGTCATAGCTACAGATTTTAACAATAGGCACCCAGAAAGACCTCCAATTTCACACAACACTCTCAGGTGCTTAAATAAGAAATTCCGAGAAACTGGGACTGTGGTTGAAAAGGCACAGAGTGGCCGTCCAATAAGTGCTACTGACGAGACAACCTCAAAAATGATTATGGCGTCCTTCGTCAAGAGCCCACAACGCAGCACACGACGTTTATCAGCAGAATATGGAATCAGCCAGTCATCGATCGTACGAATCCTTCATGCTAAGCAATGGCATCCATTCAAGATTCATATACTCCAGCACCTAGCAGAGGATGACCCAGACAGACGTATGCAGTTTTGCATGTGGGCCCTAGTGCAACATCGACAAGATCCCTCTTTTGCACAAGGTACCTTGTTCAAGGATGAGGCAAACTTTTATGTCAGTGATGAAGTCAACCGTCACAACCACAGGTATTTGGTGTTGTGTGGTATATGGGGTACCAGTGTAATTGGGACCCATTTTCATTGACCAGAACTTAAATGCTCAATGCTACCTGGAAATGTTGCAAGAAGTAGTGTTTTCCTCACTTCTGAATGAAGATGGCGGTGCTCTCTCTTAATTTCAATAGGACGGGACTCCACCACAGTACGGTACAAATGTTCGTCAGTAGTTAGATGTTCAATTTCCTGGTCATTGGATTGGCAGACGTGATACTATGGAATGGCCACCCAAATCACCTGATCTCACACCACTTGACTTTTATCTGCGGGGTCATTTATAGGAACTTGTATATGCAGAGAAAATCAGAAACAGACACCATCTCCAGCAATGCATTGAAGAAGCGTGTGCCAGCATTTCTGTGAGATCTTTCTGCGAGTGCATGACAATTGGATTCAGCACCTTCAAATGTGCCTTGACCAAGAAGAACACCATGTTGAACACATTAAATGACTGTCCTTTATGGAGAACAGTCCAGCCTGTAATTCCAAACAAAATTTTTTGTAACTTTTGAACCAAAACTAGTACTGCAAATCTGTTTACAGGAATGAAATTGAATGATGGCCATTTATTATCAACAGTTGTTTCGTTTAGATATTTAGGTATCTTGATCTCTCATGACCTTACTTGGGATCAACACATTGATTTGCTGTTGGTTAAATTAAATGGGAAACAAGGGATTATTTCTCTCTTACAATATTTACCTCCTAAAATTAAACTACATTTGTATTACACATGGGTACATTTTACCTTATGTTTCAGTACTGTATAACATTTTGGGGGTCTTCGTCCTCACATAATCTTACACGAATTTTTAAGTTGCAGAAATGGTTCCTCAAAACTTATTTGGGTTTACCAAAAACTATCTCAGTGACATCCTATTTTTTTGAATTGCAATACCAACTGTATACATGTATCAGTTACTTTTTTACATGGATTTGTGCATTTGTGTTTAAGGCTTCGAATTTAATTTTACATGTCTATACTCCTCTAATTTTAGAGTATAACATAAATAATCCATGATTGGGTATCCAACAGGTTCTTCCAGTCGATTGAGGTTACCACTTACCAGACATAATTATCAGCGGCAATGTTTATCATACATTGGTATTAGATGCTGGTCCTTTTTACCCCCTGGGTTGTGTTCTCAAACTGATTAATCGGTTTTCTATAAATTATTAAAACAATTTGCCCTCTGTCTCCCACCTAAAATATGTATTTTATAGTCTATTTATTTTATTGTTTGTATTTATAGTCAAATGTGATTATTATGTTTGTAAAATCTTTGATTTGCTTAATCTAAGGTTAATGATCTTTATTATTGAATTTAGTTTTGTTATTTTCTTTTTTGTTATAACAATTAGATAATTGTTACTTAATTGGTTTGTTATTTTTGTTGATCTAATGCCAGTTTTTTTAGGGTTGGTTCGACCCCCTGGAGAGCCTCCTTGTCGGTCAGATGTTGACCATACTGGCTCTCCGGTGGGTTTTACCTGAAATTTATTTTATAAATAAATAAATAAATAAATAAATAAAGTATTATGAAATCATAATTAATTATACTGAAATATTTATAAGTTTTCTTACATAGTTATTATCTATACATTTAATTGCAAGTTTGATGATTTGTGACTATAATATATTAATATATATTCATGAATTTTAATTTTAGACTGCTATTTAACTGACACTAATCACTATTTATTATTTATTAAATAATTTTTTAATATCTTACTTTATACATATTGTGCAACATCACTTTTGTAATTTGAATCAGGGAGCCCCCTAAGACCTAACTTGTCTGTTTATTACCATACTGGTCTTAGACGGGCTTCGATATATTATACCTATCTAACTAACTAACTAACTAACTAACTAACTAAATAAATAAATAAATAAATAAATAAATAAATAAATAAATAAATAATAAAGCTCTTAAATCCGGAGTAGAAAAGAAAAAAGGAAAAAAAAAACCCCAAGGAAAAGTAAACTAAACTATAATGAAGAAAAAAGAAAAAAAATAAGTGACAAAAAAAAAGTAATAGTAAATAATAATAATTAAACAAACAAAAAGCAAAGAAAGAAGAAGACAGAACAATTCAATAAATCAAACAGAACTGAGTTTGAGATCGGTCCGTTGTCCATATATAATAGCTTTTTAGAATCCCTTTTATAGATTTCTAGACTCTCAAAACTGTCTAATTATTTCTTGAATTGACAGACCTGAGTAACTTAAAATTATCCTACATGAGCTTAATGCTCTTTCCACCAAAATGGGAGATATTCTTGGCAATTGCCCCTCCCTTGTCTACATGTTCTCTAATACTAAGGCTTTATTTTCTTTGGTTGACTTTTGTCTCTCGTTGCTGAAGATGGCGCCTTGGTAGCCAAGATCTGGTATTTCAAATCTCCTTGTGGTTCCCTACCTTTTTGGTTGTCCATTCTACAGTTTTTTGCTTAATTTTTGTTCTTGAGCACATTGTCACCGGAGATGAAAAGTGGGAGTTTCATTACACCCCCGAAATAAGGTGACAGAATATTCTGTGGAAACACAGTCTCCCCCTGCAAAAAAATTCAAGACAACACCTTCTGCAGGAAAGGTCATGGTTACCATTTTCTGGGACAGTCAGAGTGTTCCTCTTGCTGATTTGCTGGCAAAAGGAGAAACAACGAACGCTGCTGTTTATTCTGCCACGTTGGATCGGCTACGAGCTGCTCTTCAATGAAAGCGTTTTCAGGGGGAAATCCTGAGATCACGCACTTCCTTCGGAAGGGAAGTAAAGCCGTTGGTCCCGTGTAGTCGTTTGCCGGCTGCACATTAAAGAACCCTTACGAGGCAAAATTTGCGGCCCCTATAACGCTGTCCTGAAATGACCAAAGCAGTTGAAAAGGACGTTAATACCAAACAAATCAAACCAAACCAATGAATGCGTCTGCAGAACGCTATGGACGAGGTCATCATTCTGCATGACAATGCGCGTCCCCATGTTGCTGCATCAATGTCGCAAAAACTGCAGTTCTGGAAGTGGGAAGTCCTACACCATCCAGCCTACAATACAGAACAGGCACCCTTGAACTTTCATCTGTCCGAACCTCTAACGCAACACCTTGCTGGCACACGCTTCCAGAGCGACAATGAAGTGAAAAACAGCTGTGCAGTCATAGCTTCGCTCCCAGCCGAATGAATTCTACGCTATGGGCATCAAAAAATTGCTGTCATGTTGGGACAAATGCTTACATGTGATGGATTTCATGTTGATGGTAGATCAATGTTCATTGTTCAAAACGGAGTTGCTGTGAAAAATTTACTCAATTACCTTTTGATTTCCCCTCGTAAGTTCAACGTCACAATCTTAGTGCTTCAACAATACATTATTGACGTCATGCTTGGGCCTGGTAGTTTCTAGAAGGCCATGAACGTATACAGGGTGTTGTTAAATACCATGACGAAAATGGTAGAATCGCATATTCCATCACCCCTAAGAAAAAAAAAGTTCATATGAACATGGTTCTGAATTTGAACGATAACCGAGATATGAACAGAAATAAAAATGCCGCCACTAAGATCCAAAAGTTAATAACTCACTTTCTATAACACCTAGGATAATGGAGTTTGAAGAAATAATTGGGTACATAAAACTGTGTATACCGTGAAAATTTGAACGAATTCCAACAAGTAGTTTCCGAGCTACGCGCTCAGCATTGTAACACATGCTCACATGTGAGTACTAACCACCACGTGTTACGATGTTGACTATGTAACTCGGAAACTACTCGTAGGAATTTGATCAAATTTTAATGATATACAGACTTTAATGAACCCTATTATTCTCCCAAATTTCATCATCCGATATGTGGTAGAAAGTGAGTTATTAATTTGTTGATCTTAGTAGAGGCATTTTTATATCTGTTCATATCTCAGTTATCGTTCAAATTCGGACCCATGTTCATATAAACTTATTTGCTTAGAATCACATATTCCATCACTCCTATCATTTTTGACATGAAATTTAACAACCTGTATACAGGGTGCTCCATTTAGGTGTAGACATGGAAATATCTCATAAAATATCATACTATTTTGTATAGTACGAAAAACTGCCCAAAATCAAAAGTGAATTACTTCGTGGGGGATATTCATTAGCCAAAAATTTAGCCCCCCCCCTCCTTGTGAGAGGGTGGGTGGTGGGGGGAGGGTAACTGAAATCTTAAATAGGAAACCCTATTTTTAATGGTATATTCAGATCGTACACAATATTCGAGAAATGTTTTATTCTTGGTGTTTTTTCAATTGATCCAACTGTTTAGAGGCCCTGAAGGTGTGGAACTTTTAAAGTGTTGGAACCCAATTTTATCGATGAAGACAAAGAGATAGAGGATGGGTCTTCCAGACTTCCTATTCTACTTTTTTTTGGTCTATAAGAATCCGAAGTAAGAATTTCGAAAATTCAAAATTTTTTAGTGCACAAGCAAAGTCTCGGGGGCAGCAGTCCTAAGGAGTCTGTGCATGTGTATTGAAAAATATTGGATTTTTGAAATTGTTATCTCAGATTCTTAAAGGCCATTAAAAAGTATAATAGGAATACCTGTCAGACGCACTCTCTATCTCTTTCAATTACATCGATAAAATTAGGTTCAAAACTTTAGAAGTTCCATAATTTCAAGGCCTCCTAAACAGTTGGATCAATTAAAAAAACATCAAGAATAAAAGATTCCTCAAATATTGTTTAAATCTGAATATACCTTTAAAAATAGGAGTTCCTATTTAAGATTTCAAAGTGGGCCCGCCCCCCCCCAACAAGGCTAATGAATTTCCCCCACAAAGTAATTCACTTTTGATTTTGGACATATTTTCGTACAATGCTTTGTTTTCGAGATATTTCCATGTCTACACTTAAATGAACCAACCTGTATATTAAATTTAAATTATAAATTACTTACAAATAAATGAATGACTATTGAAATTAACAATTGAGACATGCATTGTCATTGTGAAGACAACATTGGGGAAAGTTGCAGACCGATAGGTAGTCAGGAAGTTAGTGAAATATTGATTACAAAATTTGTGCACAAATAAGTTTAGTTAAATAAAAGTGTATAAAAATAGATTGTTGTCATTCAGTTGGTGCTAGCCCTTAGCGGTAAAAGCCTTTTGAGACGGAATTGAGCAACCACTAATCTATAATATTCATAGTTTTATTGACAGTTAGTCTCACACAGGTCACAGAAATATATATTGCAATCTTACCTTTTTCAAATTTAAAATATGTTGGAGCTCTGAAACTAAATTTCCTCCTTTGTGCATCAACTGCGAAAGAGAAATAATCCTAAAAGCAATATGAGTTAATTTAAAATTATCCGTACAAGCAACAAAATAAAAATGTGGGGATTAAACAAAAGTTCACTGACCTGCATGCATTTAATAAAGGTTCTAAATTACTATGGTATAATTTCAATTTTCGTCCAATGTTAAAAGGTGCAATAATATATAATGTTTTCAAACGGTGTTTGGATAGTAATTTCTGTCTTTCAATTAATAAAGTTGTTAAACCCTGTAAGAAATTTCTAATTTCAATAAATTATTTTTCATTTATTAAAAATAAAAACACATATTAGCTTTAATATAAAAATTATTCAAAAATAATACATATTAATTTGTTTTAATGTTTTAATTTACTCTTTTTGACTCATGGGATCACATAATTCCATTTTGAATTCATATTGCAATTTAATGAAAACTGAAACATAGCTTTGAAATGACCTATCATATTTTCAGGTACAGTTGACTCTCATTATAATGAACGCAATCTGTTATAACAAAATTACTGAAATAACAAAGATTTTTCATAGACCCGATTAGATTTGTTAAGAAAAAACAACTGCTTATAATGAAAAATCGTTTAAAACAAAACAATTTTCTAATGACAAATAACTGAATAAATAGCACTTTTACACAGGATATAACAAACTAAAACGCCATCATAAATTTGACCGCTAAATTTGGCAACTTAACGATTTGTCGTAAATACGATTCACAATACAGACGTTAGGCATATTTCATGTAATGAAGAAAAAATTGTAGTCTGATTTCGAGAGTACGGAAATGACTCCTGTATTTGCTTGAAAATAGCATATAAGAATCCATGAAAGCAGAAGCACCGGAAATGGAGAAAGATTGAAAAACAAAAAACTTCAGATTACAAATGGAGAAAGATCGAAAAACAAAAAACTTCAGATTACGAAAACAAAAACATGTTCTGCCCAAAACCCAACAGGGCCTTCCTCAGGGATCTGTACTGAGCCCAACCCTCATTACTATCTTTATCAGTGACATTTTCAATAACACCTCCCCTGCGTTGGAGAAAAGTCTTTGCAGACGACATTGCATTCTAGATTAAGCACAAATCCATCCCAAATGTTCGATCTTCCCTAAAAGTGCCTGTGACGTCTTCTCCAACTGGGGAAGGAGCAATCTTACCAACTTCTCCCCTGAAAAATCAGTGCTTCACGTAACCTCGCCCCCCCCCCCCTTACTGTCAATTTTCCTCCCATACACATATTGTCAAAAATTCTTGGGCCTCTCCAATGATGGCAAGCTCAATTAGCACACCCATGTTTCATCTATGAAAAGTAAACTGATAAGAAGTCTAGCACGAGTTAAACTAGTGATGAAAGCTAAATGGGGGCCTCCCTGGAGCGAGTCCTCTTCTCTAATCAATGCACTTATTAGGATCCCTGATGACTCGGTGATCTTCCTTCTTCTTGCCAGAAACAGTGCTGTCGATCCATTAATAAAAGAAGAAAGGAAGATTATCAGATACAGTCTTCTCTCCATACCTCCCCCCCCTCCCTTGCGCGACTTTGTACATCGACGCCAACATACCCCCCCCTCCCCCTTCAGGTGGGAAGCGAAGGCGATCTTCCTCCTGTTTGCTTACTGTGAAATGGCCAATTGCCACCCAGAGGACTTGAACTTTATAGGGAACTGTAGGGAAACTTAATCTTTAAATCTGGCCGCCTTAAGTCGCTTTTCTCCCAAATCCTCTCAAACTTCAATCGCAGTCACTTAAAACTCTGCGATCCAGTGATTATCGACCAAGTCTGGGAACCCCAACCAGAAGACCTAGTGACGGAGGTGCGAAAATGGATTTTGGAGACCCCAGCGTCAAAGAGCAAAGACCCCCTATTAAACTAGTACCAAAGAGATAAATTACCCGAGCACCTAAGTATTTACACCGATGCCTCAATGTCGCCATCAAGCTTGACAGGAGGAATTGCTGTTTATCTGAAAACTTAAGTCCTAATATCGCAAAAAGTCGAACCCGCTACCTGCTCCTTTCAGATGGAACTTGCATCGATCCATAAAGCATTACTAACTATTCCTTCCCTCCCTCCCGGCTACTTTCAAATCCTGTCTGATTCTAAAAGTGCTAATAGTGCTATCCAGACAGCTATAAAGCAAGGATAGTAGTTCTTCAGAAATTTACTGGGGCAGGTAATTAATCTCCTACATGTGCTCAGCTCTGAGACAAACAATAATAACTTGCTGTGGGTTCCTGGTCATAATGGATTCTACCGAAGCGAGCTGCCAGAAAAATTAGCATACTGGGCAAGACTGTGTCAAAAACTACCAAGACTTTCATGAGTAACCTCTCATTCGAAAAAGCTTGATGTGGTTTGGAATGCGGAATGGGCTATATCGACGAAGGGAAGTCATTATAAAAGCTTCTTCCAACTACAGTGGTGGCCAAAAATTTAGCACCTATATTGGCTTACCATATGTTGTTTGTTACCAAAAATTCTTAACCAGTACTTACTTACTTACTTTTCAAACCTACTTATCCGTTAGGGTCGCAGGGGCTGCAGCCCGATGGAGGATCTCCAGCCATCACGATCTTCTGCCATCAGGTGCATGTCCTCCCGGGTAATACCCAAGCGAATCGAACCCAGATTCTCTATGTAGTCTAGCCACCTGGTTCTAGGCCGACCCCTTGGTCTCTTACCCACCGGCTTGGAAAATAACAACTGCCTAGGAAGGAAATAACACGTGCGGCATCCTATCACGTGGCCATACAAACGCAGCTGAGATCTCTCAATGCGAGAAGTAGCGGCTCAACACCTAAATACTCCCTTATTGTGCTGCTGTGCACCCTATCTAGTAGGGTAACACCTGCCACACCTCTCAGAAATCTTATTTCGGCTGCTTGTACCCGCAATCGCACTCTTTCGGTCATTACCCAAGCCTCATGACCATAGGTGATAATGGGAACAAAGATAGATTTGAAGACGGAGAGCTTGGCTTTGTTACCCAGCTCGCGTTTCGTTACCACGGATTACCACAGTTCGCGTCTGACACAGCTTGCTGCACCGATCCGAGCATCCAATTCTCTCTCCTACCGTCCATCACTCGTGAATGCAATCCCGAGATACTTGAATTTCTCCACCTGTCTCAATGAGGCTCCCCTGGAGAGCGCACTGAGCAGGCTGTCTTGAAAGGACCAGAACCTCAGTTTTGGCCACACTGATCTTCATCCCAGCTTCTTCAGATTTGGCTGCAAACCCGTCTAGTGCATGCTGAAGGTTCGTGCGAGAAGACCCAATGAGGACACGGTCGTCAGCAAAGAACAACCTCTCCACCAGGCAGTCACCCACACAAATACGCTCATCGCCTCGGCTGCCTCTGTCTATCCAGTCCATAAAGATAATGAACAAGAGGGGCGACAGTAAGCACCCTTGGCGGAGTCCAACACCCACAGTGAACGGTTTTGAATTAATGCCATTTATCCGGACACACATCTCAGAGTTTTCGTACAGAGATATGAAAGCAACCAGTAATTGCCCATCCATTCCATACTCTTGCATCACTTGCCAGAGCTTCTCCCGAGGAACTCTGTCATATGCTTTTTCGAGGTCTACAAAGCAAGCGCAGACCTCTTTTGCATACTCCCAGGATTTCTCAAAGATTTGCCTTAGAGCAAAGATGTGATCCGTCGTGCTTCAGCCAGGTCGGAAACTACACTGCTCCCCAAACATTTTGGAGTCGACTATTTCCAGACTTCTCTTCTCCAGACACTTAACGTACACTTTCCCAGGAATGCTGAGCAAAGAGATGCCTCGATAGTTCTTGCAATCTCTCTGATCTCCCTTTTTGAAGATAGGAATACAATTCCTGTCTGCCATTGCTTAGGGGCCTGTAAAGATATCCAAGCAACCTGACACAAACGAGTCAGCCACAGGATAACATCCTGATTTAAGGCCTTTAACATCTCGAACTGGATTTCATCATCACCTGTAGCTTTGCCAGTCTTCAGGGACTTAATTGCCCATCTGACTTCTGCTTCAGTGATATTACCGTGACTATTCTCCGCTCCAAGGGGCACATCACGTGCCTCAGTTGTTGCTGTCACCGGATTAAGAAGAGATGCAAAGTATTCTTTCCACCTGTGCAAGACGCTCTCCTCCGTTTTCAGAAGCCTCCCACCTGAACTCTTAATAGTTTGTGAAAGAGACTTCTTTCCACGGAGGCGGCACACGGTCTGCCAGAATACCTTGTTTGCCGAACCATAGTCTGCCTCCAATTTCTCCCCGAACGTCTCCCAGGCCTTGGCTTTAGCTGTTAATACTGCCTTTGCTGCTACTTTTTGCGCCTCAGTGTACCGCGCTCGACTCGAAGTTGACTTATTTGCAAGCCATAGCAAATAGGCTTCCTTCTTTGCCTTGACAGCTTCTTGGACTTCACTGTTCCACCATGCAGTCCTTTTCTCACCGCCCTGCGCCACACTCAGCCGCTTGCGACCACAGCACAGTGCAGCTGAAGTAATCACAGCAGTTTTAAACAACTGCCACTCCTCTTCAACAGTGCCATGATCACTGGGTAGTACTTTGAAACTTGAAGATATGTTATCTGCAAAGGTCTTCCTCACAGCTCTATCCTCCAGTGCCTCCCATTTGATGCGCAATGTTTGTCTGAACCTAGTATTTCGCTTGGTTGGCATGGATTCAGAGAACCGCAAAGTGCAGACAACAAGGTGGTGATGAGTTGATAGTTCTGCTCCTCTTCTCACATGAGTATCCAACACTGATCGGAATAAGTCGGCTGTACCAGGTATAGTTATGGACATCCCTGTGCTGGAAGAAGGTGTTTGTGATGGAAAGTCCATTGTTGCAACAGAATTCCAACAAGCACCTCCCATTCGCATTTAAATCAGGGTCACCATTCCTCCCAATCACGCCTTTCCACGTTTGGTCATCAGCCCCTACGTGTGCATTGAAGTCACCCACCAGGATGATAGAATCTGCACTACCTCTCCTGCTAAGAGCAGCATTAACTTCATCTAGAAAAAGTGGGTACTCTGTGACTGCATTCGAACATATGCAACGAATAGAGAGAGAGACCGTTTCCCTATCTGAAGCCTCAGGAGACACAGTCTTCCACCCAAGGGGGTCCAATCTGCAACCCTAATCTGCCAGCTGGGGACTTGTGAGTTTCCCCACTCCCGCCTGGGCAGTCATGTTAAGGTCGGCACCAGAGTAGAAAAGCTTCCACCCTCCTTCTAAGTCCACAGTTCCAGAAACCGGACGTTTCGTAGAGGTAATACCTATGATATCCAGTTTTTACTGTCTGGCTTCCTCCACTAACTCTGATTTCTTTCCTGTCATGGAGAATACGTCCCAAGTGCCGATTGACAGCACCCAATCCCGTTGTCGCTTTACCCGTTTCTCCTCCTGGGTAAAGGCATGCGCTGCCCCTGATCGTTTCCCCAAGCGCATAGCGAGTGCACTGGTGGGGCTTCTCGGAGGCATTGCTCCGAGATAACAGCCGGGAGACTGTCGACTATTTTTCGAACAAGAGCCTCTGCCTAACTCCCGAACACGGGTGACTTTAACCTGCGCCACACCCGATGCAGTATGAATTCTCTCATTCGTCGACATCATGAGATATATGTTTGTTTGGATATTCTTCGTCTCACTTCTCAACCATGACCTTTCTGGTAAGGGTGACCATAAAGTAGCAGTGCTACAACCAGTATAGCTCACAGAATCCCTGAAACACTCAAACCCCTGAACCACGATAAGGGGGCATCCACTCAGGGGTTCTTAACCAGTTACAAAAAAAAAAAAAAAAAACGGGGGGGGGGCTTCTTAACCAGCTACAGTTTTTTTTTTCTTAACCAGTTACAAAAAAATTACACCAATAAAAGAATTAAGTGTGAAATGATCCAACAAATAACCATGCATGTTGAATTCAAAATTAAAACATTGAGATAATTTTTTTAATCCTTTAGTTGATTTTCCTATGGAAAAAATTTAGCACCATATACAGAATAAATAAACAATACATCATAAAATCAGTATTTGGTTGGGTAACCATAGTTTTTAATAATGGCTATACATAGTCTGTGCATGGATTCCACTAGACGTTTACACCGATCTTCTGGAATGTTGTTCCATGCTTCTTTGATGGTGTTGTGTAAGAATACTATTGGTGTTTTTCTTTAACAGCCCTTTTGACATCAATCCATAGCATTTCTATGGGGTTCAAATCTGCTGACTGAGCAGGCCACTCCATAACTTTGATATGAATTATGTGTAACTATTCCTTGACAAGTCTGCTGGTATGTTTCGGGTTGTTATTGTGCTGGAATGACCATGTAAGAGGCAGATTATCATCGGCATAAGGAAGCATAATGTTCTCGAGGATGGATGTGTAAACAAAATGATCCATGATGCGATTTATATGATGGATTGGGCCTACACCATGCCAGGTAAAACAACCACACATTATCACATTTCCCCCTCTGTGTTTCACGGTTGGCTGTAAACAATATGGCTTGTATGTTTCATTGTTTATTACGTCTGATGTACTTTCTGCCATCACATGCAAAGAGCTTTACCTTTGTCTCATCTGACCACAGCATGTTTTTCCACTGTTGTGTTGTCCAGTTGAGATGGGCACGAGCAAAAGTTAACCTAGCTTTCCTGTTCTTTAATGACACAGGAGGTTTCTTTCGTGCCACTCGCCCAAACAAACTAAACTGGTTTAATCGTCGACGAATAGTACCAGAACTAATACTAACGTGATGATGAGCAGACAATTCACCTTGAATCATTGATGAAGTTAAGGATCTGTCTTTTTTGGAGAGACGATGAATGATACAGTCGATGTGCGGGGTTAGTTTATTAGGTCTTCCTGGTCTTGAACGATCTCTGACAGAACCAGTGTACCGCTGAATTGTACGTATACAACATGATTTGCTGCAGTTAACAATTTAGTCAATGGCATCAAATGTTAGTCCTTCATTGTGTAACTTCTAATTTGTTCACGAGATCTAGCGAGATGTTTTGTCGTTTTCCCATGACTGCTAGTTAAAACATGTACAAGTGAAATTAAAATTGTTGCTTATACAATGCGTATATTAAAATACAACAAACTTACAATTCGAAACCCATGTTTAATACAGAAATAATTGCCGAAACTGTGGATACCGACGTATAAATAATGGAAAATACGAAAACACTAATCCACAACAGTTTTTTTTATATTATTAAATCACAGTGTGGATTTAGCTGTGGATTAGTGTTTTCGTATTTTCCATTATTTATACCCATGTTTAAGTCGCAAACATGTTAGGGTGCTAAACTTATATCCAGCCAATTACTTAAATATTCTGAAACATGCTCCCCTTTTCATAGTGTATCCTCCAAAAAAAAAAAAAAAAAAAAAAAAAATTTTAAATACTTTATTTCAGAGAGTCTCGTTTACTTTGTAGCAGGGATGGAATTAACTTTGAGCCTTGATTTTTTAAATATTGAAATATTTTTAGAGCCATTTGGTTGGCGCTAAATGTTTGGCCACCATTGTATAATCGGTGACAAAATTGCTGCCCTGAGGTGGTTCCCCTTTCAACAAAAATCAATTCTATTTAGACTCAGGAGTGGCCACGTCCATTTAGGGCACTTTCGGTGCAAACTCAGCATCACGTCTTCAGACCGTTGAAATTGTGCTTTACAAGAAACCGCGGAAAAGGTTGTACTGCATTGCCCTCTTGTCCATCGACAGCGGGTCTTTTTAACTCGAGGCTTAGCAAATCGGAACATAGAGGCCTCCCTACAAAATATCGTACGTATTCTCCTTACCTCCCCGCTACGTCAGAAAGATAAGCACACCGTAGCCAGCCTCTTGTTCAATTACTTGGAAGAAACAGGTGTTCTTGAGAGGAATCAAAGTCCCCTAGTACCTCGCCTATCATGCTTCTTTAGTACCCTGAACCACGGCTTAACGTTTGTGCAATTAATCAGCTTGTCTCCGTACATGCGAGACGCAGGTTGCAAAGAAGAAGGAAACAAAAACAAATAACACTTTCTAGAAAATACAAAGTGCTGAAAAAGAGAAAAAACATTCTTATGAAAATATCAAATGCTGATAAAGAAGCAGATGTTAGAAAGAAATTTATTCACAGTCAATGCCTTTACACCTGTAGAGAAGGGGGCACGAACATTTAAATAAGTTTGCTAATATGCTTATATATCAACTGAACATTTCAGTCACTTCAAAAGGCAGATATTCTGCGATAAAATCTATAACAGAATTCCTTTGATTTTGTTCAATTACTGATATTTCATCACCGCTTAGTTGCGATGATTCAAATTTTCATTAAGACCTGAGAATTCAAAGGTGAAAAATGTATTTTCTTATGTTAAAAAACTGAGGTTCACATATAACAAAATATCGGTTATAACAATTCTTTATGGTGTCTGGTGAACTTCATTATAACAAGAGTAGACTGTATATAGGCCACACTTCTTTGCAAAGCTTTTGGGCCTGTGGCTATGATACTGAAGTGAGCAAAGAGAACAACCACTGAAACGTGTAAAAGTTTCTCTAAATACAGGGTGGCCCATAATTCACTATATGATGTTTAATGTTGTATAAAATTTGAATGGAGCAGAATTTATGTTAGGAAGCAGATCAATGCACAACACAGTACCTCAAAGATTGTTCTTAGTATCGGTTTTTCATAGCGTGATGAACAAAAGTTTTAAACTAAACGCAGTGGCTACGTACAGTGCAACCTTGTACGCCTTCCGTTCAACACAAAGGAAGTGGCTAGCTGTACTGCCATCTACCAACAGAATCAGATGCCAAACTAACTCAAATACCGAAACAAGCAACATGGCGGATTCCCATCGCATAGTGGAGAAATGGAATGATTTAAACAATTTTATCTTGGCTTCGAGGAGCTAATATGGGATAGAATGAATATTGTTAACGGTGCCGATCATCTGCAAGTCAAGAAAAGCTAATTTTCTCTCAAATTTATTAGGTCTGTATATCGGTCACAACGCGTAGATGTCCCCCCCCCCCCCTTGCGTTGTCTTCTCCGGTTAAGTGAGGTTAGGGGTGACATTTACGATCGAGGGGGCTATGGCTCTGATCGCTTCGCTGTCTTCATTTCGACTCTATTGCAATTTATTTCATGTAATAGATGAAGGAGGTTCTTCTGTTTCTGATTTAATTTTAGTGAAAATTATTCAGGGCCCCTATCAATGTTTTGAACTGCAGATAACATCCTTGATTTTTTTTTTTTTTTTATTCTAAATAATGGATTTATAATTATTATAACTATTCATGTAGTCAAAAGGTAATAGATTCATTATTATTATTAAAATTCTTATTTTTATTATAAATATTCATTTCTTGAATAATAGTTTTTTTACAAATCATTTTATAGTTAAAATTAAGAATGTTACGATTTCTTCAAATAAAATTTAAAATATTAAAAAATTTAATTTTTTTATAATTTTTATTTAGTTTGATTCTTCCAAATGTAAATGCCAAATAAATTATTACAGTAAAAATAATAAAATAAGTTATTACAAAATCCACTTAAGTTATTCACTGGACGTGTTTGGATTTCCAACAGATGAATTTTAGGGTGCAGTTCTTTGTTCTGGTTATAGAAAAGATTTGCTTATAAACATTTAACAATGATTAATTCAAAGAAGCTTATTAAATTTCTATAACTGGGGATGAGAGAAGATAACCCTCGAAAACGTTCTGTTAATTATACTTAAGTTTGTTTTATAAATTTTAAATTTCTTTTACTGCGCCATAAAAGTGACTATCATCTTATTACTGAAACTGTCTTTGGACATTAAAACGTTTGGATGACCAGCTATTCTATTAATTTCTTTGTTTTCACGAGTGGACATCCTGCATTTGATCTATTGTGGACATCCCAATATTAATACGCAACAGAACAAACTGTTGCATCCTAAAATTTATCTGTTGGAAATCCAAAGACGTCCAGTGGATATTAAGTGGGTTTTTTTATAATTCATTTTATTTTTATTTTTACTATAATAATTTATTTGGCATTTATATTTAGAAGTATCAAACAAAATAATAATTATAAAAAATTAATTATTTTAATCTTTTAAAATTTTATATGAAGAAATTGTAAAATTCTTAATTTTAACTGTAAAATGACAAGTAAAAACAACTATTATTCAATAAATGAACATTTATAACAAAAATTAGAAATTTTTAATAATAATAATGAATCTATTACCTTTTGACCAAATGAATAATTATAATAATTATAAATCCATTACTTAGAATAAAAAAATTAAAAAATCAAGGATGTTAATCTGGAGCTCAAAACATTGCTGGAGGCCCTGAATAATTTTCACTAAACAGATGAACCTCCTTCATCTATTCTTGATAACATGAAATAAATTGCAATAGAGTCAAAATTTAGATAGCGAAGCGATCAGAGCTTCTCTTACAGGAGAAGAGAATGCTTGAGCGGAGAGGGCATCTACGCGTAGTGACCGATAAATAGACCTATTATAGTAAATTTGAAGGAAATGTAGCTTTTCTTGATTTGCAGATTAACAATAAAATCAAAAGCAAATAACACTATTTTTTCTCATTTTTAAATATTCATTAAATGTGTATATATAATTTTTTCAATTTTAAAATAGAGTGGTCGTGCAATAAGCCTCCACAACAGTCTGCCCAAGAAATTGAGCAATGAGGGAGGTAAAAAAGAAACCGATGATATTCATTCTACCCCATATTAGCTGCTTGAAGCTAAGATAAAAATTTTTAAAACATTGCATTTTTCCACTATGCGATGGGAATCTGCCATGTTGCTTGTTTCGATATTTGAGTTAGTTTGGCATCTGATTCTGTTAGTAGATAGCGGTACAGCTTGCCACTTCTTTTGTATTGAACGGAAGGCATACAAGGTTGCACTATACGTAGCCACTGCCTAAACTAAATTCGGCTCTGTTCAAATTTTATAGAATATCAAACATCATATAGTGAATTATGGGCCACCTTGTACAGTCAACCAAAGGAAATAATCCACACGAGTTTAATACTAATATTACATTTCATGCTAATGTTTTGTTTTAATAGCTTTTTTTAATTATAATTATTTAAATTTAATAATCTTAATAATGTTAACTCTAAATGTAATAATAAGTTATTAAAAATAAATTAATATTGAAACAGTAAAACTTAGAGTAAAATTCAAGTGTGGATTATTTCCCTTTGACGACTGTACATACAGGGTGAATACAAAAGTCTGAACCCCCCATTTATTTTTTGAACCGAAGCAGATATGTCAATTTTGATGAATCCAATGAATAGGAAGTTGTGGGTGGCCTATCCCATGGTGCACTTTTCATTATCCCAAACATGCAAATTAGGACACATTCAAAATTTATCTCAAAAACGGTAAGGGATAGAGAAAAAAACCCAATTGCAAACTTGTTCAGCATAAAAAAACAAAAAAAAAAATCATCCAAATCGGACCAACCAATCACCCACAATCACGTGGTGAACTGTTTGTAGCTTACAAACAGTCACACTGCACAAACAAGTTACTTCAAACAGTTTAAAAAAAAAGTTAATCAACAAAATGCTCGATGTGACGATCGTGGGCACCATAACATAATTGGGCACGCTTCCTGGATTCGTTGAACCAGATCCTCCAGTGAGGTGGGCTGCGTAGCATAAACCTTGTCCTTCAGGTATCCCCACAAGAAAAAGTCAAGTGGTATAAATCAGGGCAGCAGGGTGGCCAACGAACTGGTCCTCCTCGGTTGTCCAAACAACTCACTTAGACGCTCACAAACGACCAACCCGTAATGTGGAGGAGCTCCATCATGCTGAAACCACGTGTGCTTATACGAGGCCAATGGCAAATTGTCAATGAAGTCTGTGACTACTACATTGAGAATTTCAGCTCAGTAGCGTTCTGCAGTCAGTGTTCCATCGTAAAAATACGGTCCAACCACACGTCATTTTACAATCCACACCACACATTAATTCTCCAGTTCACTTGATGAGTTGCTTCTCGCAGACATCGTGGGTTTTCGTCTGCCCAATGATGTTGGTTGTGCCTGTTGATAACTCCATCCCTGGTGAACTGGGCTTCATCTGTCCACCACACCTCATGAATGAAGTTTGTATTGTCATCCCGGCAGTTAAGTAACCAGTTGCAGAAGGCGGCCCTAGCAACATAGTCCAATGGCAGTAATTCCTGGTGACAATGAATATGGTATAGGTGAAAATGATGTGCACGTAGAATGTGGAGAACAGTTCTCTGATGGCACCCAACATCTGCAGCAATTGCTCTGCTGCTTGTGTGGGGATTTGCAGCAACTGCAGCCAGAACTAGTGTTGTTGTATCCTCGTCGCCTTGTGCCCTTGGTTGTCCTCGTTCTGCATTAACATTCCCTGTAGCCACGAATCTTTGAATAATGTGACGCATTGTTTGACGAGATGGATGGCGTTCGTTAGGGTATCTGTCTCGATACAACCTAACTGCAGTATGTAGGTTTATCCTTGCCTCTCCGAAGCAGAACATCATGTTGACCATTTCCGGAACAGTGTAGCTTGCCATCCTGGAATTGTTCTGTCTTGTGTGCTGAAACATGCCTTTTATTTGCTTTTCCGCATGAAAGTGAATATGAGTATGGTAATTTATGTTAATTTTTTGATTTGCATGCTTTACATGGTGGAAATATCAACATTCGGTTTTCCTTGTGCAGTGTGACTGTTTGTAAGCTACAAACAGTTCACCACGTGATTGTGGGTGATTGGTTGGTCTGATTTGGATGGGTTTTTTTTTTGTTTTGTTTGTTTTTTTATGCTGAACAAGTTTGCAATTGGGTTTTTTTCTCTATCCCTTACGGTTTTTGAGATAAATTTTGAATGTGTCCTAATTTGCATATTTGGGATGATGAAAAGTGCACCATGGGATAGGCCACCCACAACTCCCTATTCATTGGATTCATCAAAATTGACATATCTGCTTTGGTTCAAAAAATAAAAGGGGGTTTCAGACTTTTGCATTCACCCTGTATATGCATCGCATTCAGTGTATTAATTGCAGTTGTAAGAAAGTGTGACTCATGCACCAGAATACAGAGTTTATTCCAGAAAAATTATTCTCAAACACCATAGGGAACATATAGGTTTAAATAAATTTTTATGTCGAAGACAGCTTCGTGAATAAATATCAATTAATCAAATATTTCATGTAGACTTTAAGAATAACTGGTAAGGTGGCCTGTGAGGGTAACAGATGCTTCATGACAAAGGCCAATGACAAATGAACAGAGTAGTGAAATTAAATATACAGGGTGCGTAAGGTATTTGAGGACAGATTCACGTCAAGAAAGAAAACAGAGATATAAGTCGAGATAATAACTTTATTATCAAAACATATCATGAGCATACATACATAAGAAACCTTGTTATATGGCTATTCAATGAATCCGCCTTCAACTTCTATAACTGCTTCAATGCAAGATTGAAACCGCTGATATGTGCGAATCAAATAGTCATGATTCATATTGGTCAGTACTCGAACAATGGCAGTTTTCAATTCATCTTTGGTGTTATGGGGGTATTGATTGGCCTCTCTCTCCACAACGCTCCATACGTCCAACAGATTCAGGTCAGGGGAGTTAGGAGGCCAAGTGCACAGCAAATCAGCTTCACACGGATTTTTCAGCTTGTTTAAGAGCCTTTTCGATCTGAGTAGGCAGTTCTCCCGTGTTTTGTCTGACATAAACTGACCTCTTCGCATAACATAGGAGTGATATCTGATGTTTTCATGGACAACATTTCTGATTGTTCCTTCCGACACATGGAGATCTTTGGCAAGTGATCTCATAGATGTTCTTGGATTGTCATCAATGGCCTTGCTGCACTTGCTGAATAAATTCAGGTTTTCTGATGATGTCAGAGCGTGAGGCATGCTTTTTACGCTTTGCTATTGGTGCAACATTGCCATCTTCGGTCTCCAACTCCTTCCGCACTTTGTGGACGAATGATCTTGTGACCTTTAGAAATCGTGATATCTCTAAATCGCTGTGCTCTGCCTTTATTGCCACGATTACTGCATGTCTCTTCATGATTTGTGTTACTTGATGATCTGCCGTTTTGCTTTCCGGAACCGGAAAGGACATACAATTTCTATACTGCAGCAGTAGCCAAACGAAGGTGTGCCCTCAAATACCTTACGCGCCCTGTATATGGATGTAGTCCTATTCCTCTTTTACCTTTCAGTGTCGAGGATGTTAATATTCCTTGAATCTGTTAGTGAATTCAGCCTAGCAGGAGATTGTCTCCAAGTTTGGTCTCCAAGCTATTAACAAAAGAACAAATACATACATCCATGCTCTTTACAGGGTGAGTCAAAAGTCACGGTACACACTGTTTTTTCGAAAACCCTGCAGGAATTGGGAAATTTGAATATTCCAGTAAGGTATGGGTGAGCTGGTCTATCTTTTACAATATGTCCATCTTGAAATCGGACATCTTGAATCTAAGTTAAATTTTTTAAATGAAAAAGGGGTCGTGTGATATATCAAATAACATCAACATTTTCTGACAATTTCATTCCTGTAAACAGATTTGCAGTACCAGTTATGGTTCAAAAGTTACAACACGTTTTGTTTAGAATTACAGGCTAGACTGTTCTCCATAAAGGACAGTCATTTAAGGTGTTCAACATGGTGTCCCTCTTGGTCAAGGCACATTTGAAGGCGCTGACACCAATCGTCATGCACTCACAGAAGGATTTCCGCAGAAATGCTGGCACACGCTTCTTCAATGCGTTGCTGGAGATGGTGTCCATTTCCGATTTTCTCTGCATATATGAGTTACTTTAAATGACCCCACAGATAAAAGTCAAGTAGTGTGAAATCAGGTGATCTCGGTGGCCATTCCGCAGCACCAAGTCAGCCAATCCAATGACTTGGAAATTGGAACATCTAACCACTGACGAATATCTGCACCGTTGTGTGTTGGAGCCCCATCCTGTTGAAAGTAAGAGGGAGAGCTGCCATCTTCATTCAGAAGTAAGGGAAACACCACTTCTTGCAGCTTTTCCAGGCAATGTTGAGCATTTAGGTTCGGGTCAATGAAAATGGGCCCGATTACACGGGTACTCAATATTCCACACCACACCATAACTTTTACGTCACCAACTACCTTGGAAGGTTCCATTCAGTGTGGATTGTGGTCACTCCAATACCTGTGGTTGTGACGGTTGACTTCACCACTGACATAAAAGTTTGCCTCATCAACGAACAAGGTACCTTGTGCAAAAGAGCCCACGTGCAAAACTGGATACGTCTGTCTGGGTCATCCTCTGCCATGTGCTGGAGTATCTGAATCTTGAATGGATGCCATTGATGAGCATGAGGAAATTGGTACGATTGATGACTGGCTGATTCCACATTCTGCTGACAAACAGTGTGCTGCATTGTGGGCTCTTGACGAAGGATGCCATAACCATTGTTGAGGTTGTCTCGTCAGTAGCACTTATTGGACGGCCACTCTGTGCCTTGTCAACCACAGTCCCAGTTTCTCGGAATTTCTTAATTAAGCACCTGACAATGTTGTGAAATTGGAGGTTCTTCTGGGTGCTGGGTTGTTAAAAACTGCAGCTATGACACGGAAACTTCGTTCTTCAGACATCAAAATGACCTCATTTCTCTCCTCCGTGGTCAAAGCCATCTTCAGTTACCTGCAACAAAATGAAACAAAATGTGTTGTAACTTTTGAACCATAACTGCTACTTCAAATCTGTTTACAAGAATGAAGTTGTCAGAAAATGCAGATGTTATTTATATATCACGCGACCCCCTTTCCATTTAAAAAACTTGACTTAGATTCAAGATGGCGGCCATGTTTGGTACATACCGTAAAAGATAGACCACCTCACCCAAACCTTACTGGAATGTTCAGATTTCCCAATCCCTGCAAGGTTTTCGTAAAAACAGGGTGTACTGCGACTTTTGACTTGCCCTGTACTTTAATGACTGCTGTGAAGATGGTCTTTTGAACTGCTTCAAACCGTCTCTCCAATTTTGAACTGCTTCAAACATCTCCCCTATGCCTTTTATTTAATTTGCTTAGACACTGCATCACTTTCTACGTTTGCAAAATTACGAGCAAATTGCAGCCTGGCAGCTAGATCAGTTTTGTACTATATGGGCATCAAGTTATCACTAACTTGACTTTTCCCTTCCCATGGGGTGTGAGGGTTGAACCAACATCACCTAGAGAGAATGCCTATGGACGAAAACATCATACATTGTTACATCATTAAAAGCCATGTTTAATTGTATTTCTACCATAATAAGTCATAAATTATGAATTTGTATGGTGATGTAACAATGTATGATGTTTCCGTCCACAGGCTTTCTATCTAGGTGGTGTTGGTTGAACTCGTACAGTAGGTAGGTGGGGGTATTGTATGAGTTCAACCAACTGTTGGTACTGATATTGAATAAGGCTGAATTTAGTAGCATTTTCCATTTGAATGGCTTACCATTACTTAGCTTCCTTATAGCCTCTGGAATATTTTTGTTCATCCATTCCATGGGCCCATTAGAGCAAGGATGATATGCTCTCGTCCCCAGATCGTGTAAAACACTGCGCTTAAGCTCAGAGGTAAAATTCGCAACACGATCTGATATATTTCCCATGGGTGACTGCAGTGGCAAATAACATTTTGAATGAACGTTTTTGCTACAGTTTCTGCTCGTTCGGGATGGCCTTGGGATATCTGGATAGTACATCTAAGCAAACAAGAATCTATTTATCCCCTGTTCAGATTTGAAAGTGATCGTCCTACTATGTCAAGAGCCACTTTTTCAAAAGGGTAGTTGGCTTTAATGCCTGTTTGAAAGGGTGCCGGACGTTTTGCCAGTTGTAATGGTAAGCATCCATGGTTATGGAAAGTCAATGCAGTGAAATCTAAAACAACTGGATCGCTGACCCAATGCGCAGTCGGTATTGAGAAGCGTGTCCTAAATAAGTTTATGCCTGGCGTAAGTAAGCGATAGCCTTACGGGAGCGCCAATGTAAGCATCGCGACATTCAGGGATGAATGCTTGCATTTTTTTGAATTTTTAAGCAATTATCGAGTCAATCCAGTTCTTCCATTTACTATCTGATAGGATAATGTCATGTATATAGCAAAATTCATTCTTTTAGCATGCTTAAATGCTGCTTATCTTTTGACTACAGGAGTAAAACTGGAGATTGTGTTAAAATAAAATTGAGTATATGTGTATTTTAGTATACTAAGGCACACACTAATTCAGGATTTGTTAATACTTACGGAAAATAAAGATAAAACTCTCAGCATATACTTTCAGTATAATTTCCTATGCAAAATCAGAGTTATCCGTCGCTAAAAAGTTGGTTATCCAGACTACTAAAAACTGACTCTAAGACTTGGGCTTAAGATGTCAGCTTTCAATGTAGTGGTCCAGATAATCAACCTTTTTGCAACGGATTTGCATAAGTAATTTCACTAAAATACCAATATATCAAAAATTGCCATTCCACAAGTATATAAACAAAAGTTATATTTTCAATTTGATTTGTCAACGATTGAGTTAATGAGTGACATTGTCACTTTTTGTTTAAGGCTAGCACAGTGGGTTTAAGGTTAAGGTTAAGGCTAGCACAGTGGGTAGCTAAGCAATTACTTTTACTGGGAAAGGATTGGTTATGTTTTATTGCGTGTGTGCACACATGGTAATTGATGTTGTGCGGGGATTAGGATAATTAGTTTTGTAAGCAGTGGCAGTGTTGGACTGCGACAGAAGGCCTGGTCTTTTTGGTTTTGACAGGTGTCCGGGTCCTGCCGGTTGTAGAGTTTGGGAACCGGTATGTAGTGTAACGGCCATAAATTTAGCTTTGATGTTTTACTTCAAAAAAAAAAAAAATTAACGAATATTACAAATAAAGATTCAGTTTATTGCCTTTTGTTATGATGATTATAGTGGAAAAACTTATTTGGGGATAAGTTCAATAAAGAAAGAGAAGAAATATTTATTTTTGTGTTTACGAGAATAAAAAAAACGATAAAGATAAGTGTCTTAAGCTTAGTTTTATACTGACAACAATGTTTCATAGCATATTCCGTTGACGAACGATAATAATGAGTCTGGAAATCATTAACTCGACGTTTGTTAAGAAAACAATGTATTAAGAAATTCGAAATGAAATAAGTGATTCCAGCCGTGGCTGAGCAGCGAGAGGACGCCTTGAGGAAATACTCTTCACAATGGTTGCTCTGATTTCATTGCCGAGATAAAGGACCTAATTCAGATGTCATTCCATTAGTGGCACTATTGAAAAGACAATACAAAGAAATTCAGTACACCTTAAGAAGGTAGGTTTTGGAAGTTTGATAAATATCACAATATTCTAAGACGTGGATTTTAAGTTCAATATTTCATTTTGATTAAACTTGACGTTAGTTTATAAAACGACAAAAACAAGAAAAGAATACTAAGATTGATCTTACTTTGATAACTTGATTAAAATTTTTGAAAGACTGTATTTTGTATTTTTATTTTTCCTCATCGATTCGTCACGATTCCACGCGACTTGTGGGACGTTCGGTGATTGTGAAAGTATAAGCCTATAATCTGCCCCGACGATATTTGGCAAATTGGACACTGGAGTCGACGATCTTGCAATTGCGTAAAAGTGAAGATCAGGTAAAACAAACTCTTTAATATATTAATGGAGTGGGACCCGATAGTGAAACCCCAGAATTAGTCGAGTATCAACGATTAGCCTATTCTTTAAAGATGTTCGATAAAAATGACGACTTTCCATTTTAAAGAAATTTATTAATTTACAATCTAAAGAAAAAAAAAAAATAATTAAATTGAGAGGCGTCAACCCTCAAGAATGATTTTAATGGTGATCGATTGACAATCAATCAACGAGAGATAAGAAATATTTCATTAAGCGACGAGTCCAGCTAAGTTGACGATTCTTGTAGTGGACGCCGTGGTGTTAGTTACACCCTTCAAAGATGGTATTTCGTTTTGGCATGTCGCCACGATTACTTACTATCACCTATCAGGATTATAACCCCTATTGCGGGAGGGGAGAGATCCGATCGCGTATTCCCTCCCTATACTAACTTACGAATGAATGATGATTTACGAGTGTAACCCTAGTATGCGGTAATTTCTCCCTCTTTGATTTGGATAAAATGTTTCGGAAGATTATCTATTTGAAGCTTGTCGAGGAAAAACTGCATAATTGTTTATAATTTTTACCCCGGAGTATGTAACCGGTTTACTCACCTCAGTATACTATAAGATTGCGTATTAAGTCTGGAGATTTGATTGGATATTTGCCTACCAAGATTTACGTTAGGGCCTTAGAATACTTTCCAGGATACATTGTTGATTTTGGATAGTTGTTAAGCCTTCTGGGAAAAAAAGGACTATTCGACTTTAATGTGACGTTACCCAGCTAAGTTGACTTCCAGCATTTAATCAATGTAAAAGAAAGCCTCTTTTTTTTGATATCTCTGGAATCTATGAAGATGTCAGGCAATTCATCTCGTTAATCTGAAAAAAGCTGAAGAAAATTGATAGACTCGATTCTTTACCCTTTTAGTAATTTGACAGGAAAGATCCCGTCAGTGTGTCATTTCAATCCTTATCGTTAGAGCTGGCTAACGGAACAATTTAATAATTAAGAAGAAAAAAAATACGAAGTTAAACCTTATTTAAATAATTTTGCTTAATTGTTGTGCGCATTAGTTTAAAACGCAGTTCTTTTGATATATCGATTCAAGGACAGTCTTAAAACTTATGAAGTTTCATAAAGTTTAATATCTGTTTTAGAAAGAATCTTATTTAACAAAAAATAGAAATAATAATCATACTTATCTTTTTTTTTGCTTTTGCATTAAACTTCTTAGTGCATATCAATCTCCTCACCCTTATCATAATTTTAAATCGGCACCCTTCTTTGGAAGGACTATTGGCACACTTCACCACAAATGTATATATACAGGGTGATTCAAATCGTGTGTGAAACAATTTAAGGGGGTGTTATAAAGGTCAAGGTAAATACATAAAGTCCTATGAACATGGGTCCGAATTTGAACGATAACTGAGATATGAACAGAAATGAAAATGCCTCCACCAATATCAACAAGTTAATAACCCAGGTCCTGTAAAGCCTAGATTAATGAAATTTAGAGGAATAACAGGGTACATAAAACTGTGTATACCGTTAAAATTTAATCGAAATCCAACAAGAAGTTCCGAGTTACTCATTTAACATCATAACATGTGTTCACTTGTGAGTACTAACCAGCACTTTTACAATATTGACTGCGTAACTCGGAAACTTCTTGATGGAATTCGATCAAATTTTGTTGGTATACAGAGTCTCATGTACCCTGTTATTCCTCCAAATTTCATTAATCTAGGCTTTACAGAACCTGAGTTATTAACTTGTAGCTCTTGGTGGCAGCATTTTTATTTCTGTTCATATCTCAGTTATCGTTCGAATTCGGACCCATGTTCATAGGACTTTTTGTGTTTACCTTGACCTCTATAATACCCCCTTAAGTTATTTCCTTGTTCATTTTAGTTATTAAAAGTAAATTAAAACGATTTCGAGGTTACACAAAATTGCATGATGGGCCAAGTTATGTGGTTTGGCTTGAATAAGAAGTATACTACTGCAGAAATACTGCAAAGCTTTGTAATAAAGCATATATGTTTACATCTTCTCTCTATTCATTCCTCATAAATGCTCCTGCCAGATCACTGACTAGTAGCATCAGTTGGCCTAGAATTACGGACACAGTTCTCTCCCAGTGAGTCAGCGATCCAGTTGTTTTAGATATCATTGGGTCAATGGTACTAATGTCTCAAGGTTACGGTTGTTTTGTTAATGCCTTTCTGGCTGGCAAGCTTGTTGTCATGGGCCATCTCTATTATTTTCGGCACCATGCCCTTGTGACATATTTTTATATGTCACATTAATTTGGAATAAGTTAATCCTAATCTGTGTTCTTTGTTCTCTTTGTTTAATTAGGCTTATTAAATCTTTGATCATTGGAGTAATCTGTTTGTCAACTTCAGCATTATTGGATCAATATTACATAAATTAGGCATATGTGGATTTGTTTTAACATTAATGTCTGTCATTAAAATTTCTTAGTGACTTTATTTTAATAACTTTTTAATTTTTATAGCAATCAGCTGTCATTGATTTCGGCTTTCATTTTTTGTTTGATCAATGCTCGCGAGTAAGGAGGGGGGGGGGTTGCTCATTCCCGCGTTGTCTATGCAACGATGCCATTCATTGGGCGGGAAATCTTTAGATCGAAAAGGGGAGCCGATTGGCTGGGCTCGTCCCGCACTTTTTCTTAAAATGAAACCTATATAAGATAGTAAAAATTGGTTTTGAACTCTCTTAGACACATTTTGCTATCCTAAGATCGGAACACGGCACGTTCACGCCGGGGCACATGAGCCCTTCACATCAGGCAGTCGGCCCTGCGGACAGCTCTGTAGACGAACTCAGACAATGTGGAGAATTGAGTAATATCCAGTGAGCTATAAGAGACATCGGATTCAACTGGAGAGCAGCTCGTGGCGTTGGTAACAGATGACAGCAAGCCTTTCAATCATAGGTGATAGGTGTGATAATGCTGGTGGGAATCGCTTTAGATGGCCTTTCCTTAGGGTATGCGATGGCCTTTCCTTAGGGTATGCGATGGCATCGAGGTGGGTGTAGCCAGGCACATTGCAGATGATCACTGAGGAGCGACGTCAGATTAGCTACAAGAAGGCTTCATCATCGACGTGGGCGGCTCCACGGACAATTATGATTGATATCATATGATACATGATTTCAAGCATGAACTGCAACAACAGATAAACAGAACTCACTATAAAATATGTTATCAATTCGGAACTGAATAGCACGAGTTTAACTTGAACAATAGTGAACAGAAAAGAGATGGGCTGGGATGAGCCCAAACGAAATAAGAGTGTAATGTATTATCTCTTTTGTATCTTGCCAGGGCTGTACCCGTGGGTGGGGGGGGGGGGGTAGTTCTAGCCCTGATTGTTTCCTTTGTGTTTTAATTTAACCAATCAATGTACACCTTCTTTGATTCACAGACTGAACTTTTTTCAATTCTATATAGTGTGTGCTTATACTTCTTACTCCACTTCTGTTCTACAGTGGAAGAAATACTAAATTATTTAAAAAATGGTAGTATAAATATTTCTTTCTCCCAAGACAAATAGAACAGAAAAAAGAATCTTTGTTTCTGAATGACTAAATGATAATACAAGACATGCACCATTTGCAAAATTTAAGAACGTCATAAAACATGATAAATAAGAAATTATCCAACATAAAGTAAAAAAAAAGAAAAATATATAATAACTTGAAGGAATGTTTATTTTTATTTTATTACCAGGTGGTGATCGGTATGGCTATGGGAAATGAAGACTAGGGATAAAGACTGGAGAACTGAGTAGGCTTCTTCCAAACCATAAAGATTGACCAATTGGCAGTAAGAACCTGTTCCACAATCCATTAACATATGCTCTCCATCTCTGAAAATTAAATAAAACATTAATACACATAAAAATGCTTACAAAACTTGATGGCAGAAATGTTCTACTAAATGGATAAGTATTATACGAGGGGTGATTGATAAATAAGGTCTCCATGGCTGTAACTTTTTTATTTGTTAACCGATTTTCAAAATTCTTTATGTATCTTATACTCACATTTGTCCTCTATGTGTCATTTGTCGACACCAGGATTGAATGGCAGCGTTTACCTTGCCGTCAGAACCAACTCATGTCCCTTAAGGGGCTCTTTCTTCTTTGGGAAGTGGTGAAAGTTGCAATGTGCAAAGTCTTTCATTTTTGAACTGCAATTTTTCATCTTTGAATTGCAGGCGCTGCAATGCCTCTGGTGTGTAGTGACTCGTGTGCGCGCGGACGTTATCGTACTCCAGAAGAGGGTCCAAAGCTGCCATCCAATCCTGGTGTCGACAACAACTCCGGAATTCCTCTCCGACGGGTTCACCCAACTAGTCACACGTTGGCGCAATGCGTGGAAAGGGATGGGGACTATGTCGAAGAGTGAATAGTGCATTACATAGAGGACAAATGTGAGTATAAGATACAAAAAGAATTTTGAAAATCGGTTAACAAATAAAAAAGTTACAGCCATGGAGACCTTATTTATCAATCGCCCATCGTATAAGTCATTCGAAATGTACGGTAATGAAGAGAATGAGGGAACACATATGTATTAGAAGCATTAAATTTGGTGCATCAACAATCGAACAGTGCAGGGAAAAATGAAACGAGCGGTCCGGAAGTAATGCTTTCACTGCCATACTCGTCCAGCAAGTAACCAGGGGAAGTACACTGAACTAGGCAAGAAGCCAGATGAAACCTAGTTAAGTCATCCAGAGGATAAAATGGAGTCCTTTCCTATCAGGACGATAAAGCTGATTGTTGATTGACGAGGGACACGGAGGAGCTAGGAGATCCAGTATTCTGGAAAGATGGCCTTTTGGATGTTGTCGAAATTGATGACCAGGATGTGACGAGGCCTGTGATGCCTCAGCAAACTTTTAAAAGTGAGCGGGTGATCCAGAATATCTGCAATCAGAGGATTGGGATGGTTCTTAATCTTTGCAAGCAGCTTTTTCAGTGACTCTTGGACTTACTTTTCAATTGGAGGTACAGTACTCCCTCTATATAAAAGCACTCTACATAATGCCAAATTTATAATGGCAAGTCCATATAATGAAGTTTTTATTTTCTGGAAAAAAACTTTGTTATATGAACATGCCGTATTAAATTTGGCATTATGTAGAGTCCCGTCATATAGAGGGAGCACTGTACCTCCAATTGAAAAGTAAAGTGACAGTATTAAGTAGAGGAATACCTGAAGTTATTTGATTTTTGAAAATCTGAATAAAAGGCAAACTTGTATGAATAAAACAATAACAGTGGAGGAAGCAAAAATGTGTGTTGAGAAAGGAAAAATAAAGAAAACAAATGACAGTGGAGGAAAGAAAAATGTGTGTGGCATTGTTTAGTAAGGGTGATTTAAGGCTTACTACTCTCCCAGGAGGATTAAGGAATGATGTTGTTGTTGTTGTATTACAAAGACAAACAACCAATCAAGTTGAGAGGATACAATAATTATGGTGAATCATAGTCAAATTAAAGAACTAATTAAATAAAAAAAGAAAGAGTGACAAAAGTAAAGAAAACAAAATAAATAAATAAAGAAAAATAAAACAAAGTCATAAAGGAATATGAATGGGAAAAAATCACTATAAATACAGTATAAAATGAGTACTGCAATTTACGGTAATAATGCCACAGCAATGGATAGGAGCAGGGCTGAAATTAATCTTTTTTTAAAATATAAACTTAAGATTGGCCAATAGTTACGCCGCATCCCCCCCCCCCCCCCCTTTATGATAGAACTGTAAAAATAAAAAAATTGGTTTAAGAGCAATATATATTTTAATACATACAAAATTAATAATATACATAAAATTGAAATTGGTTTACAATAATGGCAATAGCATAATAGATAAACTAAAATCACGATGTATGTGTATTTTAGTATACCAAGGCTAATACTAATTCAGGATTCATTAAAACTTACAGAAAATAAAGATAAAACTTAACGAAATGTTAATGCACTAACAGTATATACTTTCAGTATAATTTCTTATATAAATTTCAAGTTATAAGTCATGGGAGCACGGGCAGGCAATAATTGCAGAATTGGGATTCCGGTAACTTTGTGCATGATGTGTCCTGTGAATGCTCCTTTCTGACAAGAAACAGAAGAGATTGGACATTAGCTAACAATTGCTTCTGTGCTAAGAACGTGAACTTACAAGGGAACCCCGCATAGCCGAACCGCTTTAACAACAGAGTCTTTGTATAGCTATATATGCTGAAATTTTTTCGGTTTCGCGGTTTACTTTGAAAGAAACACAATTTCGCACTCTCTTATTTTGCAAGCATCTATAGTAGCTTCAGATGAGTAACATAATTCAATTTGGTGGAAATCTGTGACATACATGCTCGAGGGATTCCCTTGTTAGTGGATTCTTAAACAATTTGTCATATGTGACAAACGTTGGGTATATCACTTTAATATTGAAAACAAGAGAAGATCGATGGAGTTCTTCCACAAAGGATTCAAGTATTATGTCACGTTGTTGGGGGTTGAAGGGAAGGGAGGGGAATCAAACATTGTCACATCACAGTCACTTCAGAGGCAGTCCAAACTTTAGGAATGTGGAATCCATATGTTTTTGGTTATCCCAAGTCCCAAAATAGCCACTGCAAATAAGTCGTGACCTTTCTTGACAGATCAGCAATGGGTGTTCACCGTTTTGAAGATCATTCAGAATAATGCCAAGTCGCTTTCTACCTCCTCCAGTGCCCATTTTCTAGAAAGATAAAGGACTCAAATAGCAGAAGATAAAGGAAACTAGCCATCTGTTTTTATAAGTAGCATTTTGCAAAACACTTTGTTAAAAGAAAATCCATTATTTGTTGAATTTAATGAAATACCCATCACTGAAAAATGAAACAAGAAAAAGAATTTATAGTAAGTGTCTCACTTACTTATTTGAAGCGTCATCGAAAGAGCTGTGGCATAGTTCCTGTTATGCCAAAAACACTGCCATCTCATAGCGTGACACAATGACATGAAGTTTTAGCCATAATGAACATCAATGAAAAGCAATATGATGCGGATTGGACTGATGAGCAGTTTGTTGATAAGGAAAAAATAATAATCCCAATCTATATATATAATTTGCTTGATCCGTCCATCATGAAGCGACAATGCATGAGTAACAATATGCGCAGACCAACAATGTATATCTCATGCAAAGCAAAGTTTCTGCAACAATAGGCCATAATAAAAAAATTACTTGCCTTAAATTATAATCAAATTTACAGATTCGACTGTTGTGGTACCACGCCCTCTTAGAAACTACCAGGCCTGAACATGACGTCAATAATGTATAGAGCTGCTAAGTGGTGACGTCAGTTCCTGGCTCTTTGCCTAGCGATTCCAAACTTAGGTTTAACTTCTCTATGCTTTTCAATGACATTACACCACATTGTTAAACCTAATGTTTGGAATCACTAGGCAACTGGCTAGGAAGTGACATCATACTTTTCAGCTCTATTGTTGAAGCACTAAGATTGTAACATTGAACCATGACCTCCTTTATTACAGACATGTTTTACTGAATAATTTCCATTGTTGCTTTTGGCATTTCTCAATTTTGCCATGGCACTGTTTAACCTCCTTTTCTGATTGTTTCCAATAATGAAGGTTACATTGTTGCTTGGACTAAGATGGTGAGGTGACTTTTCGGTGACGTTAAAAACAAACAGAATAAGCATTTATTTCATTAACCAAATTTAGGTTTTTTTTTTATTTGCTATTTAACTCCCTTTTAAAATAAAAGACTCTATGCAAAATAACTTTTATTACGTTATGTATTTTTTATTGTGTTTGCACTACATTTTGTTTATCTCAGTTGGTAAAAAAGAGGAGGTTAAACAGCACCATGGCAAAATTGAGAAATGCCAAAAGCAAAAATGAAAATTATTCAGTAAAACAGGTCTGTAATAATAAAGGAGGTCTTGGTTGAACTAACTTCTGTAATAGCACAACCAGTTCGATGTAACCAGTTTTATATTTTCCATGATCAGACCTGGTAGTTTCTAGAAGGCCGTGGTGGTGCCCGTCGTACGATGGGCTTTAATGCTCACAAAAGTAAATGATGCAACAAAAGAAAACGATTAAAAATCTCCTTTCTTTTTAACAATATAACACCAAACATCTACATGTACTTCAATTTCACGTGTGGGAGATTCAAAAAATAGCTCGATAATTGTTTGATGCGTGTAATAATAATTAGTAAACAGTGTGATTAATGAATCCCAATGAATAGGGTAATAGAGCCGAAAAAGCGAAAATTTCAGACAATCTCTGAAGTCGAAGAAGCCTATGCGAATTCAACAAGAGTCTGGAAGTCGACAGCATCGATTGTCATGCTATATTCGTGGTCCAAAATCATTTGAAGATCTTCAAAAAGTTGTTGGTGTATTGCAAAATACTTTCCAGGAGGCTTCAGAAGCTGTAAAGGTCTAAAGGGCGATGAAGAATGGCATCGTTGCATTCGATGCGTGAAGCAATTGCTTTACAGATTTGACAACTCAGGCATCTATTTGCAGTCATTCTGGCATACTGTAAGTTCCCAGGAACCTAAGCAAATGTGGAATAGTTGTGCAGAGGCGTTGCCAGAAGACCATCAGCATCAATTCAACTCGGAAGCAACCAATCTTCGAGTGCTGTATCTCACATTGAGAGATTTGGACCAATATCTGACGAACAATGAACGCCGATTCAAAGATTATCCAGGGATGCCTCAATTGCGTCAGTTCGTTGATCAAGAAGCTAAAGCGTTCCAGGATTCAAATCCACTGGTGTTGATGGAGACTGCACACCTTCGGGCAAGATTCCAAGTGTTGGTGGATCAAATACCGCTCTTAAACGAATAACACCTGATTGTGAACAATCACATATTCAATGCGGTATGCAATGAGACTCCAGAAAGGGAGACTGTTGTTGGACAGTCCTGGCGAAACTGGCAAATTATTTTTGCTGAAAAAAGTGCTGGCGACTGTTCGATTGGAAGGCAAAATTGCCCTGGCAACGGCAACGAGTGGAATTGCAGCACTTTAGTCGGGCAAATGGCATATTCAATATTCAAGCTAGGCCTGGATCTAAATGTAACTTGAACCTGTAATAACTCAATTCAATAGCAACATGCAGAATTGCTATGCAAAGGTAGACTTTGGACATGCGAGTAACTAAATATATTTCTTTTCCTATAATCTATGGATGTTTAATGTTGCTCTTTGCCTCTGCTCAGTTGTGCAGGGCACAACACCTTTGTAATAAAAAGAATTACTTACATTATTGCAATGCTACTTTAACGCGTTGGTTACATGGCGTGTTAGACAACCTTGATATTGTGGGTTCGCAACCTTCAGAATACACTTTTTAAAAAGAAACAACTTTGTTTCCCGTCTTCGTTTTGCCTTGGCAAGTTTCGTTTTAAACGATTTTTATTATAAATGTCCGTATTCACCGAGCACAAACATTTACGTGACAAATTTGAAGAACGTAAGCATTAAACTTGTGAATGTAAAACGCTTGTATCAGCATTGTTCTTCGACTGCACAGAAATAGGCCACCCTTGCGTTCCGTATGGAAATATAAACAGATAGTGCAGAGGATCATACAATGGGTGATTTTCTAAAATCTGGCGAACTCTAATTTCTGTGCGCTGGCGCAAAAAAATTTCACCATATGCACGGACTCCCTGCCGAGTAAAAAAACAAAAAAATAAACACACAGCAACATCCGAAGTTGTCAGTAAATTAGAGTCGACGGTCATTAGGTTGAAAGTTTTGAGTATTAAACAATACAACAGCCAATTCTGAAACATTAGGTTCAATACAAGCTACAGGGATAACACAGGCAATTCGTTTTAACACCAAGAATACCGTTACAGGTGACTGATCATTTTGTAGAATTCAAACATCAACAATTTCCCATTTGCCCAGCTTATGCAGTGACGATTAATAAGTCCCAGGATCAAACCTTAAACAACATTGGTATATACCTAGAGTAGACAGAAACTGATAACCTGGACTGTTTTGCCTTGAAATGCTCGGCGAAGACGGGCATCTCCGCTAGTTATTGAAAATAGTGAAAATGTATACTGAATGACCAATTTATTAGAAACACCTCTTATGGAAAATGGATCGGCCTGCCAGTGACACCCAAACAATGGAACAGACCGAAACGATGTATAAAAGGGATGCATTGGATCACAAGTTGCAGTCAGCAGCAGAAGTAGACTGAATATGGGTAAATCCAAGATTTTGACCGACTTGAACGAGGCATGATCGTTGGAGCTCTACCGGCACAGTTGAGCATTTCGCAAACCGTGAACCTCCTAGGGTTTTCCCGTGCAACAGTGTCAAGGGTATTCCGTGAATGGCAGTTATGCCAAAAAACAACCTCCAACAAACAACTCCGGACAAAACAGGGCCGTGGATGAACGAGGCCAAGGGCGACTGATATGAATTATCCACAGCAACAGGATAGGAACAGCCCAACAATTTGCAGCGCAGTTCAACGAGGGAGCATCCCAACCCATTTCGGAGCACATGGTGCGGCGCACTTTGCACCGAGTTGGGTTTAACAACAGGCGGCCAGCATGGGTACCGTCGCTGTCAATGCAAAATAGGAAAGCCCGCCTGCTATGGGCACAAAGGTATCGCCACTGGACACAGGTATCGCCAGTGGAAGAAGGTCACCTGGTCCGAAAAATAGCGGTTCCTACTTCATCATGCGGATGGCAGACTACGCTTCTGGCGCAGACAGCACAAGGCCATGGATCCATCCTGTCAGCAGACAACCGTACAGGCGGATGGAGGAGGAGTGCTGGTACGGGGTGTCTTCTCCTGATACACACTGGTTCCTCTGATATCCGTAGTCATATCCCTGAATGCGACACACTACCTAAACATTGTTGCTGATCAAGTTCACCCGTTCATGGTGACTGTGTTCCCTGGTGGTGACGGACAGTTTCAGCAGGACAATGCTCCCTGTGAACATGCTCAAATGATCTTGAACTGGTTCGAGGAACATGACGCAGACTTCCACCTGCTTCAGTGGCCAGCTCGGTCGCCCAATCTTAACCCGATCGAGCATTTATGGGATGAAGTGGAGAGAACCATCCGACGTCTTCCCACACAACCGTCCAACCTGCATCAATTACAGGATGCTGTGATGTCAGCCTGGATTGCTATTCCTCTGCAACGATTTCAACACCTTGTGGAAGCCATGCCAGCACGTATTCAGGCAGTTCTCGCCGCTAAAGAAGGCGCAGCACGCTATTAGCGGGGTGTTTCTAATAAATTGGTCATTCAGTGTAAAATATATATCAATAGCATCCCATTTAGAATATCCCTTGGAATAAAAACTGTATTAGGGTGTGTTTTGAGAGACTCATGGACCTAGCGAGAGCTAATTCGTGTAACCATGGACAGTGAGCTAAAGTGAGAAACGCAACGGGGAGGTAATCTTTGTTCAGGTGTTGTTTCACTTTCGGTTTTCACGCTCTCTTCATGCACTGTATCAGATTTTTTGTTCATTACTGTTTATTTCTTGTTCAATTTCAACACTAACTGTAATTTACTGTTGATGTTGTTGAAAGTAGACATCAACTGGTTGTATTATCGTGTTATAGCTCCGCAATACCATGATACCCGATCTACCCATACAAATCCTTTACGGATGCAGTCATTTTTAAAAAGCAGGATCAGTTCTCATGAAGCTGTATGACCTTGAAAGTTAAGACTGTTTCGTCAGGCCCGGGACTCCCTTCTCATGGCTCTGTCGAAACAGGCAAGACCACCTCATGACAGCCTATCAAAATTATTCAAAGAGAAAACCCTACTATCGTGCGGTCCATGAGCCTATCAAAACACACTCTTAATATACTACAAGGGCATATTGAAAAGTAATGCCTCCATGGCTGTAACTTTTTTATTTTTTAACCGATTTTCAAAATTCTTTTTGTATCTGATACTTACATTTGTCCTCTATGTAATGCACTATTCACTTTTTGACATAGTCGCCATTCCTTTCCACGCATTACACCAACGCGTGGACTAGTTGGGTGAACCCTTCGGAGAGGAATTCTGGGGTTGTCGTCGACACGAGGATTGAATGGCAGCTTTGGATCCTCTTCTGCAGCACGATAACACCAGTCCGCACACGATCGCCACACGTCAGAGGGAGTTGCAGTGCCTACAGTTCAAAGATGAAAAACTGCAGTTCAAAAATGAAAGAGAAAAGTGCACCTTGCGACTTTCACCATTTCCCAAAGAGGAAAGAGCACCTTAAGGGCCATGAGTTGCGTTCTGACGACGAGGTGAAACCTGCCGCTCGGTCGTGGTGTCGACAACAACCTCGGAATTCCTCTCTGACGGGTTCACCCGACTAGTCACGCGTTGGTGCAATGCGTGGAAAGGGATGGGGACTAGGTCAAAAAGTGAATAGTGCATTACATAGAGGACAAATGTAAGTATCAGATACAAAAAGAATTTTGAAAATCAGTTAAAAAATAAAAAAGTTACAGCCATGGAGTCATTACTTTTCAATATGCCCTCGAACATAATGAACTGTACATTGTATATACTGTATAATTAAAGTATTGTGATATGTACGTTAAATTTATTTGAAGAAAAAGATCAGTGGTGCAGGATCAGTTTTTCGAAATTGCTTAAATTGTAATGCTTCAAAGAAAAAAATCACTACAGGTAGTTATGCCAGAGCGATAGTTAGACTGCAAAGACCTTTTTTATAATTTTTTTAATTCATACACTGCAGCATTATAACCATAAATTACGGTAAATAGGAAAAGTAACATAAGCAAATATACAGTGCTGGACAGAATTATAAACTCACATGAATTTTGAACCAAACTTTACTAAAAACAAAAAGATCTACATCAGCTTTTTACATATCATTTTTCAAACATAAATTTACCACTTTACTTATTGTCATTCGTATATTTTAAAAATTTTGTGAACAACAACAATAAACTCATAATTTCACTTGGACAAAATTATAAACTCACCCTCAGAAAACAGAAGCATGGCGATTATTTTTCAAACATTAGTACTTTGTTGGTCCTCCATTGTTACTTATGACTTCAAACATCCTGTTTGGCATCTAATCGACAAGTTTATGCAAGTACTCAGTGGTAATAGATTCCCATCCTTCCATGATGGCAGTGGTGAGCTCTTGAGTAGTCTGGAATTGCCGATAATCTTTATAAAGACGGCGTGCTAGTTGTCCCCATACATTCTAAATTGGGCTGAGGGCTGGGGAGCATGATGGCCAACATAAAACATTTATCTGCTGCTCTTGAAACCATTTTTTCATAAGGTTGGAACGATGGCATGGAGCATTACCTTGCTGGAAAGACCAGTTATCTCCACTAAGAATTTCACCATAGCTTGAAAGTTGAGTTTCCAGCAGCACTTTATATCTTGCAGAGTCCATGCATCCATTGATCACTACCATATCACTTTTACTCTGAGCAGAAAACGTCCCCCAAACCATTACTGAGCCACCCCCTATTTGACGACTCAGTTTAAGCTATTCGTCTTGTCTGATGTTATGCCAATAATAGTCCCATCCATCAGGACCATCAAGGTTGAATTTCTTTTCATCAGAGAACACCACTGTGTACCACTTGTGAGCCCATGCCATTTTTTCTCTACAAAACTCCAATCTTGCATTTTTGTGAGCTTGGTTTGGAGGTGGTTTTCGTAGAAATTTTTTGTAGACAATGGTGGGAGTTGTTGCAGAACCTGTGCAAAAGTGCGCCGAGAGCAGTTAAGTGAAAGTAGATCTACAATGTGTCCAGCAGAAAGATTGCTTCCAGTTGCCGGTCGTCGAATGAGATTCATCGCTTTCCCTTTCAAAGATTTTTTTCCTTCCTGTTCGTTTCTTCGCTTTCCCATCAACTTCCCGTTGTAATACATTTCTGACAGCACACTGGGATCAGTTAAGATGAGCTGCAATTTTCATTTGGGACATTCCACATCCATGCAACATCAATACTGTCCTAATGTCTGTCTCACTAAGATCTGTTCATCGTGGCAATGTTTTACACAGTATAAATCTGCAGCAGACACTTTCTTACAATAAGTGATTGCAAATACAACATTTTTTGCAATTTGCATATGATAAAAATAGGCGGGCGAACACATTTTTAAGGGTGAGTTTATAGTTTTGTCCAAGTGAAATTTTGAGTTTATTGTAGTTGTTCACAAAATTTTTAAAATATACGAATGAAAATCAGCAAAGTGGTAAATTTATGTTTGATAAATGATATTTAAAAAGCTGATGTAGATCATTTTATTTTTAGTAAAGTTTGGTTCAAAATTCATGTGAGTTTATAATTCTGTCCAGCACTGTAGAAGTATAGAGTCACATAAAAGTAAAAACAAAAATTATGATGAATATATGCAAGGATGAAGAGTATTATGATATAAAATAAAATCATACAAACATTCCAAGAAAGAGCTTTAAATGCGACAAAGCAATCGTCATGTGCGCATGCCCATGTCAATAATGCTTAAAAGATAAACAGAAAGTAACAGTGTATTCATCCTTGACATATCAATGGTTATATGACATGCCTTTATCTTGGTATTTTTTACGATCACAAATTTAGCATGTGCAAACGACTGGAAGGGATCCACAAAAAAGCCTGAAAAGTTGTTACAGATGAGGTAAGACCTTGATGGTCATATTCATAAAAACAATTTGAAAAGTTAATCCATTTTCAAACGGCAGAAGGAAGGATGGACAGATAAACATACAGTCGAACCTGCATATAAGAGCTCCGGATCGAATGCAAATTCCAACAGTGCTTTCACAAGCAAGTCCAACTGCGACCAAAAAATACAGGACCAGACATCAAAAACGGAACATAAAATTAAACAATAAACATTATGTTCATTTTTGATGTCCAGTCCTGTATCTATTGGTTGCAGTTGGACCTGCTTGTGGAAACGCCATTAGGGATTTGCATTTGACCCGGAGCTCTTATATGTGGGTTCGAATTTATCATTCCTAATTTCTTTCACAATTTCTGTCATTTGATTCTGTATCACATTTTTCTCGCTGCACTTTTATCACCTCCCACTATTCCGCTTTTTTGTCCTATTCCAACACGTCCTCTAGTTTATTTCCAGACTTTCCATTTGTTCTCTTCTGGTCTCCGCAAACAATACACTCTTTCTTCCCCCATTGTTATCTATGTATATGGTGTGCCCAAATGAAAACAAGACTTTCATAGTAGCACCATTGTATCTAATCGAGTTGGTAAACATGCTTGTCGATGATGTAGCGTCATGCTGGCTCTCCACAACCCAAAACAGCTCACTCTGCCATGAAGGCTGGAAAAATGATGCTCAGTTTCTTTTTCGACGAAGAAGGACCAATACCTGCTCGACTGGCTATTATGGGGAGAAGCAATTAACTTTCAATAGTACTGCAACACGTTGCTGAAGCTGAAATGGGCCATCGAAAATAAGCACAGAGAGAAGCTCTTGAAATGGATAGTGCTTATTTCAAGAGTAAGTTCTTGAAGCTCTTGAAATGCTAAGCCACTTGTGGCCAAGAAGACCCTTGACCTGCTGGAAACATTTTGTTGGGAAATCCTCAAACATCCTCCATTTAGCCCCGACATCTCCCCATGTAACTCCCACATTTTTGGCCCCTTAAAAAAAGTCGCTGACAGGTCATCAGTTCACCTGCGATAAGGAAGTGCAGAACATCATGGAAAAAGGATCTGTATCCAACCAAGGAGTTTCAACAATGAAGCCATCATTCGCTTCTTACGCTCTGAAATCAGTGTATCATTATCAAAGGCAATCATGTGTAAATGTCATTTTCACATTAACTATACGTCAAATATTCCGTACTTAAAAGATTCTGTTATTAAAATATTTGTTAGATATAACCTTACTCTCCTTTTCATTTGGGCACACCTTATGTAAGTCGTCTTCTAGTACTCCTTTTATCACTTTCAGGATAATCCTCTAATATTCTCCTTGCTTTAGGGAATTATCCTGCCTGCTTTGACAGTATCCGAAACATCAGCTTTTTATATTATTTATTTATATATTTATCTTCTATTTAATATCTAATATCATTTATGGCTTTAGATTATATTATTCTCAATTCCCTTTTATTAATTAGAATTACTGAAAAGCCCAATTAAACAAAAGATTTAATATTATTAAAAAAAAATGTTTTAGAGAAATGGCCTCCGAGTCATACATTTATATGTAAAATATGAAAATAGTATGGTAATTGAAAAAAATAATAACTAATTTTAAACTTCATGAGAATAAAGTTCATATTCAATTACCGTAATTAATGCCAGTTATCTAAAACTAAGCATTATATTTCCATATTGGCCATAACAACCAATTAAATAAAGTATCATTCTCACCTTAGATCTTAATCATCTGATACTCTAACAGCTGTATTCACCAACCACGGATTAAAACTCTAATTATCTAATCAATGATTCAGGATTACTTCATTCAGGATTATATTCCTCATTCATTCAACAATTTTCAGATTGAATGACTAATTCATGATTCTTTATAAGATTCAACCTGATTGATTATGATGCAATGACGGCACGTGAATATTTTGATATCCCTTGATGAAAGGCAGATATTTTTTTTCCCTTCGAATTTACAATGCCTATGTAACCGCCATAGCCATACATCAATGAAAGGCATATCTCATTAATGTAGGCTATGAACTGCTCATCAGAATTAAAATGTTTTCAAGGCCAATCTTAACCTGAGTGAGAATTGGTTCTTTTGTAAACGTTGTAATTTTTTTAGTTATTAAATTTGGGTGACGTGAATTTGTTCTTATTTGCTATGATGAGTGCTGCGATGGCTTCAAAACGTTTAGATGATGGAGTGAGAGACTTTCACTCCAGTTTCCTTTTGCTTTTTCATCATCTATGTTTGCTTCCCGCAGAGTTTTGTCAAAACTGAATATGCCTGTTTTGTTGATTTTTGTTCACAGGCTGACAGACTCTTATCCATATGTCATCAGTAGTTAATATCTGACCAGATAGAACTCATCATCTTCAAAATCGATATGACCTTGAGCTGTCAATACATCTGCTGTCAATAAAATCAATCAATGAACTCAATAATCATGAATATTAATGAGATTTCGCGAATATTAATGAGATATGCATATTTTTCGAAATCTCGAAAAATATGCATCATATCTCATTTATTTTCATGATGATTGACTTATTCGATACAATTACAGGTTTAATGAGGTCAATTAATGATGTACAAATTAATTACTTGTAATTAGGCATGAATATTTCATTAGCAACTCTTTTATTACGAGTTATCAGCATATTGATCAATATTGTGATTATCGGTGATATATTGATAAATTAACAATCAGTCGATACAATTACAGGTTTAATGACGTCAATTAATGATGATCCTAATAATTACATGTAATTTAGCTTGAATATTTAATTTTGCAACTCTTTTTTTATCATAGTTATGTTTTAGTTACGTATTCTGTCACTGGATGGCACTCCAACCTTTTTAGATGTTGTTTTCAGTTTCATATTCCGTCACCCCCCATCATCTTCAAAATCGATATGATTAATGTTTTTAGTTTCGTATTCCGTCACCCCCCATCATCTCCAAATTCGATATGTATAGATGTTTTTAGTTTCGTATTCTGTCACATTCATCAACTTCAAAATCGATGAGTTGGCAATAACCAATAAAATCTATCATTAAAACCTATTAATTACACGTACTTAGGCTTGAATATTTAATTAGCAACTCTTTTTTATCTTAGTGACGATTAGATGACATTTTTAGTTACATATTCTGTCACTAGATGGCTCTCATCCCTTTATTTTTTCTCAAAGATAAATCCAACCTTATATTTTTTTTTCCTCCAGTGAATATTTCGTAATTTAAATAAATACAATTTTATTTT